>VONZ01000553.1:97500-499160 GCA_012976165.1 Labeo catla | reverse complement strand
ATGGGGCCCTCTTGGTCAAACCATATGGGTAAAACATGGGCAAACACAATCAGTCCCATATAGGCTGCCTGCATGGGCCCAAGGTAGTACCCACAAAGGCTACCTCTATATGGGTTCTGAATGGGGAAACACATATGGGGCCCTCTTGCTCAAACCATATGGGTAAAACATGGGCAAACACAATTAGTCTCATATAGGCTGCCTACATGGGCCCAAGGTAGTACCCACAAAGGCTACCTCTATATGGGTTCTGAACGGGGAAACACATATGGGGCCCTCTTGGTCAAACCATATGGGTAAAACATGGGCAAACACAATTAGTCTCATATAGGCTGCCTACATGGGCCCAAGGTAGTACCCACAAAGGCTACCTCTATATGGGTTCTGAATGGGGAAACACATATGGGGCCCTCTTGGTCAAACCATATGGGTAAAAAATGGGCAGACACAATCAGTCCCATATAGGCTGCCTACATGGGCCCAAGGTAGTACCCACAAAGGCTGCCTCTATATGGGTTCTGAATGGGGAAACCCATATGGGGCCCTCTTGGTCAAACCATATGGGTAAAAAATGGGCAGACACAATCAGTCCCATATAGGCTGCCTGCATGGGCCCAAGGTAGTACCCACAAAGGCTACCTCTATATGTGTTCTGAATGGGGAAACACATATGGGGCCCTCTTGGTCAAACCATATGGGTAAAACATGGGCAGACACAATCAGTCCCATATAGGCTTCCTACATGGGCCCAAGGTAGTACCCACAAAGGCTACCTCTATATGGGTTCTGAATGGGGAAACACATATGGGGCCCTCTTGGTCAAACCATATGGGTAGAACATGGGTAAACACAATCAATCCCATATGGGCTGCCTACATGGGCCCAAGGTAGTACCCACATAAGTAATCTTTGTATGGGTTCTGAACAGTGAAAGACGTGTAGGGCCCTCTTGCCAAACTATATGGGTCAGACATGGGCATACACAATCAGTCCTTTATAGGTTGGCTACATGGGCTCAAGGTAGTACCCACATGGGTAATCACTATATGGGTTGTGAATGGGAAAATACATATGGGGTAGTGATCTTCCCATCACTAATATGTGGTAGGGTGACCAAACGTGCCGCTTTCTGGGGACATATTCTGCACAGGATTTCTATATTGCTTAAATTAACCAGGTTGGTTGCTTGTGCTGCAGCAATGGATCATTGCATGACAACAAAGTACCGCGAGAATGATTCGAAAGGATGGAGCATCTGCTCTGCTCTGCAAAGTACTTGCGGTAATCAATCAGCACAGTGAAAACAACCAACACCTGGTTATTTTAGGCAATTTAGAAATCATGTGCTGAATGTGTCCCCAGGTGGTGCCATGTCTGGTCATCCAAATAGGGGACCCTCTTGGTTAAGACATAAGCATTCTGGGTAAGACATGAGCAAACATAATCAGCCCCATATAGGCTGACTGCATGGGCCCTAGGTAGTACACATATAGGTACTAGGTGGAGAGTGGGCAGTGGGTTTGGGATCTATGTGGGTACAGTATTGACCTTATTCACCATTTTTAAAATATTGTCTTTGAACTTCCATTTGCGCGGTAGCTCTGTATATTTCTATGGCATTTCTGTCTAAGTAATTTAGCTGGTAAAGTGGATTTATGAATTGTAGAGTTAACAAAAGTTATTGTAAACACTGTAATGTTTAAAGCAAATGTCTTAACATATGTCAGTAGACAGACAGAAGAAAGACAGAATGGACATTTATGTTTCTGATGGGAAAAATCCAATGTATATCCAGAAATCGTATTTGCAGCATATGATACATGGGTTCAGAATAAAGTGCTGTTTCATTCAGTTAGCATATTGTGTTTTGTGTTCAGTTTTCTTTTTGAAATATGAAAGTTGAAATATGATTGAAATAATGTAAGCTGCTGTTTTAACATTGACACAAATTGATAATGTATAATGCTAAATCATTCAAATTTGTTTTTAACAAAAAAAATCTTAAAAAAATAAATAAATAATAATAATAATAATAAAAATAACAGATCTGTATGTTGAATAAATGTCATGTCTTTAACAAGAAATATCTGCCTTTTGAATAATTATGATTATTAACATTTTATTTATTAGCGGTTTACGATATTTTGATCAAAACACCTCTTTAAAATCCAAATGTTTATGTATAATTTTAATTATTAGCATTAGTAACAATAATTATAATAGATACAGTTTTAATCGCAAAAGAGCAGTGAGATTCTGTGTGGACTTTTACAAATCACTATTACATTTTTATTCATACACTGTCATGAAAACACTGTTTGACCAATTAATCAAATGATACAGCCAAAAAAATAAAACTAAATACACACACGTTTGTTAAACAAAATATATATATATATATTTTCCATTACCACTCTGAAACAATTTCTATTGGTTGTTTCACCTGGTTGCTTTCATCAGGATTGGTTAATCTGACTGTTATTCACGAAACTGGCCAATGACAGCCTCGCGCGCCTTTTTGCTAGTGCAGTTTGAAAATATACTAATCAGTTTGGTGATGTGCTGCTACTGATCCGCAAGATTACGCGCTCAGTTCCTGATTATGTGCCTGTTAAATTCGTATTGTAAACTAACTTGAACTGTGAGATGTCAACGGAGAACAGAAGCTGGAATGTGAACACAGAGGAAGGGGCAGACTGGATGTGTGAGATCCCGAAAACATATGTGGATGTCAGGTAACAAAACATTTTTCAGTCAAACCATCATAAAGTTATGATTTGTACCCACAATTAATTAATGTGAGTGAGAGGAAATTAAAGGGAGAGGCTAATCGCGATTAGCGTATTAGCGCGCTGGCGATATTAGCACGTATTTCAGTGTAAATTAGTGTTTGACCCTGGTGAAAAAACCAGCATATGCTGGTAGGTATGTTTTGATGCTGGTTTAAGCTGGTCCTTTGCTGGTTTATGCTGATCCTTGACCAGCAACATGACCAGCTTAAACCAGCATCAATACTTACCTAACCAGCATATGCTGTTTTTTTCACCAAGGGAAGTTGGTGTGTGTTTGTGTGTATTAATGTTTCCCACTGAGCAAACGACCTCCAAACGACGTCATTTCAACGTCTTTGTCGGAATATAGACATGATCTGCACGTCGGGTGGACGTCTCATGTTTGTTGGGTTAGTTTTAAACCTAAACTCATGAGAAGTAAAGGAGCACTGGAATAAGTGAAGTGAGTGATTAAACTGTAATTCACACTCGAAAACACTGGAATATATAGGAGAGTTGAGAGTGTTGTATGAGAGTGTTATGTTTTTGTAGATGACCGTTTCTGAGTATATTTTTTACTTCACCTCTTCAAATACTGATAACTTCTAATGATAAGATATTGGTTCACATTTTTAGATCAAGCACACGTTTTTCAGGGAAAACAGGCACCCAATACAGAGACTACAGTAAAATGTTAGTCAGTTTTAACCACTGTTTCCAGACCTGAATTATGATTATAATCATTATAAGTACATTTGTAAGACATTTCCTCCACTGGTGATAGAAAATCTGAGTAACTTTTTTCCCTGTTGTCTTTCTTTTTCTGAGGTGGCACAAAGAAAAGGAAATAGAACTTGTCACTATCGTCAGTCCTTTATTTTATTCACTGGAGAACATCACAGCCTTCAGATGTGTCATATCAGGATAAATGCAGCTGCAGGTAAAATTATATTATGGTAGATTTAATTGTGGTGTACAAATTGGCTTTTTTAAGATACAGTTGTATTTACCTTGCTATGATATCTATGGGAAGAGTCCATTTTTTTGTGAATCCTCTTTGTCTTTCTTTTGGGGATTCACATTTTTCTGATGGTATTGTTATGCATTAGGTTCATGTTTCAATCATAACTAACAGTTTCAAAGCTGACAGTTTGTTAATGTTGCCTAAATGGCTTATAATGGCAAATTTCAGTACAATTTAAATATGTTTTGTTTAAGATTGTAAAGGAATGGTAAAAAAAGAAATTATTCTTTTTAAGGACTCGTTGGGCCCACCCCACTACAGATTCACCAAGGATCCAGCTGATCACTGCCAGTTTGAAGGAGGATTGTACTTTATCTGCTACATTGCACTCTCACATCTGGTATGGATTCACTGACTTTTTGTAATGTGTGAGATGTTTTGATTTTAGTAAATGTAGTGATTTTGCTTAATTTGATTCTACATCATTTTCTTAAAGGGAACGTTCACCCCAAAATGAAAGTTCTGGCATCATTTACCCTTCATCAGCCTTATGTTTTTCCAAACCTGTATGAATTTCTTTCTTCTGTTGAAGACAAAAAGATTTTTTGAAGAATGTTGATAACCAAACAGTTCATAGTAGCCATTAACTTTCATAGTAGGAAAAAAAATATTATGGAAATCATTGGGGCCCATCAACTGTCTAGTTACCAACGTTTGGATCAACATAAGGGTGAATAAATGATGACAGAATTTTCATTTTTGAGTGAACTATACCTTTAATACAATGTTTAGTTATGATTCTGAATTAATCTCGATCCAAACCCCACTTAATCTTATTCGTAAATGACTAACACCGTGTCTAAAACAGAGGTGACAGTTGTCATGCCGTGACAGCTAAAGTCTGTCTACACTAGATGTGGCCAAGCGACCATTGAAAATCATTTAAAGGCGTCATCGGATGCAAAACCTATTTTTACAAGTTTGAACATAAGTGTGTGTTGACAGTGTGTGTACACAACCACCCTATAATGATATAAATTCACACAGTGGAATTTTTTTAATCTTAATATGGGAAAAATCCAATGTAATCCAAGTAATATGCCTTTTTTCAAATAAGGTCATTGTCAGCGTCTTGTCGGTGTGATGTCACACCGACCAAGGCTGCTCCCACGATAGTTGATTGACATGACAGTCTTATCTTAAACCCACCCTAACTGAGCCGAGTGAGCGCTGAGAACAGTCCGACCACCATTATTGTTTCGACTCCAGTGCAGGGGAAGACAAGACTATCTCCGATTGAGCAATTGAGGTGTTCTATTGTTGGATGCAGTAATGCACATAGTAGCACTCATCATTTACTTCCGACATCTGAGATGCAGAGGATTAACATTACTTTTGTTTTTGAAGGAAATGTGACCTACAGCAGAAACGAGTATATGGGTGTTTTTTATGCATCTTTGCAATTCGCCTTTTCTTAATAATGTGCTAGTTAGCAAGTTTTGCGGTTAAATGCGGCTAAAGTAAACATTACTGATCGTCACCCCACAGGAGATAGAGGCGGGGTGGCAGAGCTCATTAGCGTTTAAAGGAACATGGAACAGAATAGCTCACTCTAAAAAGGGCTGATGCTAAAATGGGTGGTTTTTTTTTTACACTACCACTGAGAAATTTTAACCAAAGTATGTTAAAGACTTCTCATTAAGACCCTAAAGAATCATATAAACTTGTGGAAAATGGGCACCCGATGACCCCTTTAAACTTTGTCAGTACATCATAAATAAAACGAGGCATCAGTTTGCCAGCTGGGATTTATTGTGTCGTGCCGCGCCGCGCCGTGCCGCATCCAGTATAGACAGTACACTAGGTGCATTTCCATCACGGATTTGCACAAAACTTTTGCGAGGTTGTTGATAAAACAGTGTTGCGAAATTACAGCAGTTTCATTAACCAATGTTATGAGACTAAAATGTAATTTTTTTCGTCTCACGATAAGTCATGGCGATGGATGTTGATAGGTTTACGTATGTCGCAGCCACCGCACTAGCCATTCATTTTTATCGTAGAAGACGTAGGCAACTATCTTAACAGATGCAGCATGGAGTGCTGGTGTGAACACAAGCTTTGACTAGTGTAACCATCAATTTGTTTTAAAAAGCAAACTTAACATCTTATCTTTTTCGATTCCTGATTACGAGCCACAAAGCTTTGTGTTGTGCTGCTTATACTAACCAAGCAATAAAAACACCCTTTCTCATGCTTAAAACAAGGTGTCTACAAATCAGAGTCTGAAACGGTCACTTGGACAATGTTGTCTTACACCACTTCACAGTTGATAAGTAGAAAGAGAATTTTTGATTGACATTGCAGTCATTTATTATGTTCTTTAATATAATATTACAACAACATCAGCTCATTTTGTGCATATGTCATTTCTACTTCATTACACATGCGCAAAACTTTTCTAGTTCAGTTATCAATTTGATCAAGTGTTTACATGTCCTTTGTAATGGATTAGAAAAGGTTTGTCCTACCTTTCTAAAGTAATTGAAATCGTAATCAGTTTGAGCATTTTTATTTCGATTGAGTTGTTTACATGGAGCTTTTTTGCAATACAGTGCTTCATGTCAGTGTTCCTACTGAACCAGAAAGAGTGGGCAGTTGTCATGTGTAGGAATAAAACAGTGTCACACTTTTTCAACAGCACTTATCGTTTTTTCTGTTAGAATTATTTAAATGATTGAAGAAGTACTGGGATAAAAGTTTAGTTTGGATATAATCACTGATGTCTACAGTAGCTATCAAAATAGAGCAAATCATTTGAAACAAAGTTGACAATTCAGATAAAGATTATATCAGTGACGTTACACCAGTAGGTGCTGACAAGTGACTGTTAAACACATGTATTTGTCATTGAATCATTCAAGAGATTCATTAAAAAAACACAGATTCATCCAGTAATGAAACAACATATATTCATGAGTCATTTAATCATTAATTTATACAATTAAAAAAAAAAAAAAATTCATTCAAGATTAAACATTTTAAATAGACTCCAGTCATTGTATTTCTAGTACAGAACTTCTAGTAAATTACACTTTATTTTTAGTTTGATGTTCAGAATCTTGATATCTGTTTGAATCTAAACAAAAATGAGATTCTCTATATATCCAGAATCATGCAGCTCTAATTTAAGTTATTAAAACTGAGACTCTTAAAGGAATAGTTGACAAAAACAAAAAAATCTGTCGTCATTTACTCGCCCTTGAGTTGCTCCAAGTAAAAGTTATTATTTTGTAGTATTTTAACATGTGTAAGTAACATAATATTTCACGTTTACTAAACACATTGTAGAAAGGTTATTGGAATAGCCTGTAAACAAGCACCTTTGCTTTTACTCTGTTGTTTTTCTTACTGTAGTGGAGGGCAGCATCTTCATACCCCATCTTCCTGAAAAATTAAAAAATGTCCTATTTTTAAATGTGTTTGTATATATTTGTTTTGCAGAGGCTGTTAAGAAGGCTGCACTGATGTCAAAGATCAGCCAGCAAGAATCTGAGAGGGAACTCTTAAAATGGTTTACTGGGACAAGAGACAGAGGAGGACTGAGGGTGTCTAGAATGCACAAATGTCTGTCTGCAGTGTAAGCAGTACTGAAAAATGTATAGTTGCTGCTGCTGTTTCTTACTGTCTCTGTTTTCTATGTGCAAATGTTCAAAGCTTTCAGTAAACACTGGTTCAAATACAAGTTCAAAATGTTTGTTAACTTTAACAATTAAATGATTTTAACAGTTAGGTATCAGAATATAGCATATGATGGGTAGTTTCAATAAAATTGAAATTTGAAAAGATTTCAATCTCACTGTGTACTGCTGAATGCTAATACTTTAAAACTTTAAAACTTTTTTTTTAATCCCACTTGCAAGCCATACTTTATCCGATGTAGTTCCCACATAGAGTTTGAAGATGGGACCTAGGTAGGTTTTGTGTATGTTTCATAGTTGGGCCCCACCTTAAACCCAGTGAAATCCTAAATAAAACCCACATTGGTAAATTGCATGGGGCCAACATGGAACCCGTGGACAAACCCATGTAAAACCCATATTTAGATGGAACCCAGATGGGTTTTGCATATGTTCCCTAGATGGGCCCCACCTAAAGCCCAGTGAAATCCTACATAAAACCCACATTGGATAAGTTGCATGGGGCCAACATGGAACCCGTGGACAAACCCATGTAAAACCCATATTTAAATGGAACCCAGATGGGTTTTGCATATGATCCCTAGATGGGCCCCACCTAAAGCCCAGGTAAATCCTGCATAAAACCCACATGGGTATGTTGCATGGGGCCAACATGGAACCCATGGACAAACCCACTTAAAACCCATATTTCAGCCCATGTAGTAAAGATGGGGCCAAGATGGGTCTTTCGCATGTTGCCCAGTTGGGGCCCACCTGTTGGCAAGTGTAATCCCACATGAAACCCATGTGGGCATTGGCATGGGGCCATTAATGAACCCACGGACAATCCCATACAGAGCCCATTTTTCAGCCCATTTCAAACCCACATGGGCCCCACATGTAAATGTTAGCTGGGTTAAAACTGGGACCGAGACGGGTCCTGCACATGTTTCCCAGTTGGGTCCCACCAAGTGGCAAGTGCAATCCCATATGGAATCCATGTGGGCAATTGGCATGGGGCCATTATGGAACCCACGGACAATCCCATATAGAGCCCATTTTTCAGCCCATGTCAAACCCACATGGGCCCCACAATCAAATGTTAGCTGGGTTAAAGCTGGGACCAAGATGGGTCTTGTGCATGTTGCCCAGTTGGGTCCCACTTTGTGACAAGTTCAATCCTATATGAAATCCACGTGGGCAGTTAACATGGGGCCATTACGGAACCCGCGGACAATCCTATATGGGGCCCATTTTTCAGCCCAGTTCATACCCATATGGGCCCCACATACAAATGTTGGCTGGGTGTGGATGTTAAAATCTCTGACAATTAGCACTTTATTAAAATTAACCAATAGGTCTGAAAGGAATTCTGCAAATTCTTTTAGGAAATCTGTATATGGCCCTGGCGGTCTATACACAGTAGCTAAAACAAGAGATAGGAGAGATTTCTTTTGCATATCTGGCAGAGTAACATTAAGCAAAAGTATTTCAAATGAATTAAACCTGTATCCTGTTTTCCTGACTCTTATCGAATTCAAGATGGCGCCAGTGTGCGTGGCATGCCGCCTGGCTTATCGTGTGTCTCTGTTTATGTTATGTTTGTTTGCGTTCTCTGTTACTTTCTTTGCGCAAAATGTTGACTCTATACTGGTGTATGATCGCCAAACATTATTGGAACTCAGGTTCTCTACCAAGGACTTGGTGACGTTTAAAACCTCCTGGGGTCGACGGTGGCGCGGGCGGCCCGAATTGCATATTTTCATGACACGAGCAAAAAGAACCTAAAATGCTCGCTCATTTTTAATCGTACATATAAGAGTAATACATCATTTAAATCTGTAGAGGATCTACTTTTATTTGAGTACACTCACAATATCAACAAAACATTATGCTTTTGCAAAACAAGGAAAATAAACAGGGTGCGCATTCAGCAGTCTCCGTCTCCACACGTAAGTTTTTGAAATGTGTCAGTAAAATGAACTAAAACTCAGCGAATACGTGACACACACACATGAGAGAGATATCTATAGAAAGCTTGATATTTTTACTTTTAGATGAAGCCCCTCTTGCCGAAAACAAATATTCTCTGATGAAGTAATCCGTATGAAACCAACTCCATGATCAATCTCTCCCGTCTTCATTATTTTTAATTAGATCACGCCCACGAGATGCTTTCGCTTTCATAGTGTAATCGCCACGTGAGGGCGCGCGCCAAACGGAACTGCCCACATCACTGTAAACAAAGCGCCGAGACTTTTTCTTTTCCAAGTTCATCTGGGCTACTTGTCCTTTCTGTAAGAAGATGCGCTGTGAGGAATAAGAATTCAGAGGAAGAACACGATGTGACACACGGCGCGATCCATCAGAGGAGATATTTACATGAGTAAGTCTTTCTTTTATTAGCCTGCTTGCGTTAGTTGTTACTGTGTTACTGTGACAGAACTTGTACACATTTTACTAGTTAGACTTTTTTTCAAACTATAATTCATGACTACAGCAAGTGAAACATCATGAAGTACGTTTCGTTTCATTGCATCAAAATGTCTCACGACGCCAGGATGTTTTTTTTAACGTTCTGTACAATAGAAAACGATGCGATATAAAGGTAATAGTGTTTACACTTACGCTTAACAATAATAATATAGTTTCCCAAATATGTTTATGTTTATGACTTAAACATCATATTATTTAGTTATTTATTTATCGTATAACAATGTGATGTAATATGAGTGTTTACACTGAGTGTATGTTTAGACCATGTTTATCAATACTCTGCTCTCGAATAGATGTTTAACGTGAAAAACAATAATTATTACTTATATATAGATATAAAATGTCCTTTTTACGTTAGTACAAATGCGCGAGTCTATGGCTACATACACTATATATGTGTATGTGTGTGTATATATATATATATATATATATATATATATATATATTACAGATGCTCCTGATATTAACATGCTCACAGATGTTTTCTTATGTTGTTTGTTTTTTAGTGAGCTGATACCTGCACAACAGATGAGTCCTGCTGTCTTTCAAACTGAGAGCGCTGTACTAAGATCAGGTGTTCAACTACACGTATTCTAGTTCCTTGACTACTGATGATGAGTTTAGAGATATCAGGTATGATTTACTTTCTTCACTTGTTGAACAGAATTCAGAAAACAGTTTTCAGAAACTACACAAAGTCTGTTCACATCTCTGTGGTTAGATCAGGGTGTTCAGTTGTGTGTATTTGACCTTCATTATGTATATTTTGATGATACTGTGTTGTAAATAAAATACAAACAATATAAAACTCCATTCTTTGAATCTCTCATTGTTTCTGCCTGACAGTCACAGTGTCATTGATGGGCCACTAGGGAGGGCTCTTTGTCTCTCAGGTGTGAATTGCTAAATATTCATGGGTCATTGCCACTCCTTCGCATATTCCCTTTCGATCACAAAACATGTCTTAGAAAATTTACATCAATATATTGTTTTCTCTGAACGAGTGAACGAGATGATTTTCACATCATTTTGTTGAAAAAACTCTAGCCTACCACATACAGTTCTCAAAAGTCTTGTGAACTAATGTTCTGAATGTGTTTCATGGTCTTATTTCAGTGACTTAAAAATTTTAGTTTTTCACTAACCACGCATAAACATTGTTTTCTCAAAAACACAAACATTTACATTCATGTTGCTTACATATTATTGTAGCCCAGTTTGTGCTGATTACAGTGTAGCCAGACTTTAGCCATGAATATGTTTTTAAGATACTGAAAAAAGCACAAATGTGAGGGCATGTCAAAACTTCTCCAGGGCCCCAAAACACCCTCAGACCCCAGAGGGTTAATGACAGTGGACACAAAACATTGCCTCCACTCACACTGGGTACTTCAGCTCACCTGTGCTGCCTTCCGGCTCTACAACCTCGGCGAAAGCGCCACCGTCGTCGTGGAAAGCGCGGCGGTTGGCTGGTGAGGATGAAGACTTGCCTGGCGTACTCTTCCATGACTTCATGGGCCGAGTGTGAAGCGGAGCCTCGCCTTTTTGTTTCTCAGCGTTCGGTGGATCCTATCGACCCCTGGTTGGTACCTGTCGTCGGCCTGGATGCGGTGTACCAGCCCCGTGCCTTTCGCTCTCCTCGCCCTCGTCGGCGTGGAGTGAATCTGCGGGACCTGCGTTCTCTGCGTCAGGTTCCCCGGAGTGTCATCAATGCATGCGGACCGGCGCGTGCCAGGTTTGGCCTGGTAAATGCTAGATCACCAGCAAATAAAACTTTTATTTTAAATGATTTTTTTTCATCGCGGGACCTGGACTTTTTTTGTGTGACCGAGACATGGCTGAGTGTTGGTGAGTCCAGCCCCTTTTTTTAACTTTTACCGGACAATTGTGCATATTTAAATTCCCCGCGAGCGTCGGGACAAGGTGGTGGTATAGCTATTATTTATAAAGATGTTTACAAATGTAAACAGATGCCGCCATGTTCTTTCAGTAGTTTTGAACTGAGTTTATTCGAGTTGGGTCGTGTTCACAAAACATTGTGTGCAGTGGTTTATCGGCCTCCAAAATATAATAAGTATAATATAATTTTATAAATGATTTTTCTGTGTTTTTGGCTGATACTATGCCTAAGTATGATCGTGTTTTAATTATTGGAGATTTTAATGTGCATGTGTGTTGCAGTGATAATGCAATGGCGAGGGACTTTTTACATCTTATTGATTCTTTTAATCTTGTGCAGTTGATGTCCGGTCCCACACATGAACGCGGACATACACTGGACCTTGTCTTATCTTTTGGGTTGCCTGTTTTTGATATAGAGATATGTGATGCAGTTTTTTCTGACCATATGCCGGTTTTATTTGAAATTCCTATTAATCATAATATTGTTGAAACTCAAGTTGCCGCTTGCCCGTGCCGCATCATTAACTCTTCCACTGCTGTTCAGTTTGCATCAGTTTTCAGTCAGAACTGTTCAATTTTGGAGTCTATATGCAACAGTACAGATGAGCTTAGCTCATGGCTGCACTCTACCTGCCAATCTGTGATGGACACTGTGGCTCCTTTAAAAATCAGGCAGCCAAAAACTAAATCTGAGCCTTGGCTGGACGACACGGTTCGTGCTGTTAGACGGGAGTGTCGCAAAGCAGAGCGCAAATGGAAGAAGGACAAACTGCATGTTTCACTTCAAATATTAAAGGACTCATGGCGTATATACCAGAAAACTGTGAAAGACGCTAAAAGTTCTTATCTTACTGATATCATAATGTCAAACAGGAATAAGCCTCATGTTTTATTTAAGACTATTGATTCAGTTCTTAATGTTCCACAAGCTGGGTTTTTTGATGCGTCTCCTGCTTTTTGTGAAAATTTTCTTAACTTTTTTATTGGTAAGGTCCACTCCACAAGGGCTCTTATTTCACCTCCTGATCATGACCCTTCAGTCACTGTTTTCTGTTTTAATGTCTTTGACAAATTTGTGCCTGTGACTATGTCTATGTTGCAGGAGATTGTTGGCCATTTAAAGCCTTCAGGTTCTCCATATGATACTGTTCCTCCTCGACTTGTTAAGGAGGTTTTTCCTGCTATAGGGTCATCTGTTACTGCGGTTGTAAATAGCAGTTTGTCCTCTGGTGTGGTCCCGCAAATTTTTAAACATGCAGTAGTGCAGCCTTTGATAAAAAAAATAGGTCTGGATCCATCGGATCCTTCAAATTTTAGGCCTATTTCCAAACTACCCTTTCTTTCAAAAATCCTTGAAAAGGCTGTTTTTAGCCAGTTAATGACATATCTGAAAGATAAAAATATTCTTGAAATATATCAATCAGGTTTTAAAACTTTACACAGCACAGAATCTGCACTTTTAAGAGTTTTTAATAATATTTTTATAGCCACTGATTCCGGTGATTGTGTTGTTCTTGTCCTTCTTGATTTAACTGCGGCGTTTGATACTGTGGACCATGAAATTTTGCTAACTCGTTTGGAGCAGTGGGTGGGCATAAGGGGCGCAGCACTTAACTGGTTCAGGTCATATTTGGATGGACACACTTTTTGTTTTAGTTGTGGTGACTCTATGTCTTCCTCTGCCCCACTCTTTTGTGGAGTACCGCAGGGCTCATTATTAGGTCCTCTTCTTTTTTCTTATTTACTCCCCCTCGGTTCAATAATCAGGAAGCATGGTTTGTCATTTCATCTTTATGCAGATGATAGTCAAATTTACTTACCAATCAAAAAGGGTGGTACTATAGGTCCGCTAATTTATTGTCTAAATGACATAAAGGCCTGGATGGCTTTGAATTTTTTTAAGTTTTAATGATAAAAAGACAGAGGTGATGGTTTTTGGTGGCACCACTGAGACCCTACTGGTTGACTTGGGTACTTTGGCTCAGCACATCAAGCCAACCATTACTGACTTAGGGGTGAAAATTGACTCTGAGTTAAAGCTTGATAGACAGATCAGGGCAGTTGTCAAATCAAGTTTTTTCCAGCTAAGGCAGTTAGCAAAAATAAAGTCATTTCTCCCCAGGCAAAATTTTGAGGCAGTAATCCACGCCTTTGTTACCACTCGACTGGATTACTGTAACTCATTGTATGTGGGGGTTAGTGGATCTTCTGTCGCCTGTTTGCAGATGGTGCAAAATGCTGCTGCCCGTCTTTTAACTTGTACACGTAAATATGAGCATATTTCCCCCATTCTCGCTTCACTTCATTGGCTGCCTGTACATTTTAGGATTCAATTTAAAATTCTTTTATTTGTTTTTAAATCCTTAAATGGCCTTGCCCCAGTATACATTTCTGAATTGCTACACCCATACACGCCACCTCGTTCTCTCAGATCAGCTGATCAGTTGCTCTTGAATGTGCCCAAAACAAAGCGCAAACACAGAGGGGATCGCGCCTTTGCTGTAGCAGCTCCTAAACTGTGGAATGCTTTGCCTCTGTTTATTAGACAGGCCTCTTCATTGTCTGTTTTTAAATCATATCTTAAAACCCATTTTTTTTCATTGGCCTTTAACACCTGTTGACATTGTTCTTATTTGTTATGTTTGTTATGTCTTATTGAGTTTTTAGTTTGCTGTACAGCACTTTGGTTCACTTTGGGTGTTGTAAAGTGCTTTATAAATAAAGTTGAGTTGAGTTGTTTTCTGAGTAACACTGAGAGTATCACTATATATTGTTGCAACACCACCACCACTCTGACGGGGCTCATGCTTATAATAGTAGTTTGGTGGAGTAGACCCATTTAGACCAATATAATCATTAGGTTTTAGCCAGGTTTCGGTTAAGCAGAGTACATCAAAACTATTATCAGTGATCATTTCATTCACAATAACTGCTTTGGGTGCAAGTGATCTAATGTTTAGGAGCCCAAGCTTTAAAAATGGTTTCTGTTAATTTATTTTGCTTTTTTCTGGTTTAATTACGATCAGATTTTTTCTAGATCCTGCATTAAATTTATGTTTTGACCTCACTATTCGAGGAACAGACACAGTCTTTATAGATTGGACACTGCAAGTACTATCATTTAAGCATTCAGAAAAAGCCATCATAGCAATCATTTGAGAATGTACTTACTAGTCAAATGGAGCGTAGCGTCCTGGAGATGTTGTCCGACAGCAGTTCCGCTCCAACTCTGCTGGGGTGCAGGCCATCGGCACAGAAAAGCCTAGGACATACCCAGAAAAGATTCCAATTATTAACAAAGAACAGTTTCTGTTCTTTACACCATGTCAATAACCATTCATTTAGAGCAAGAAGTCTACTGAACCTTTCGTGCCCACGTCGATACGTGGGAAGCGGTCCTGACACATGATCCTCATCGCAGGCGACGTGCTGCGATCTGTCTCGATCAGGCTGCTGAAGTCCCTCTTCAGAACCCTACATCAGCTTGTTGTCGTTTACCCCCGCGTGCAGGACAATTGTGCCGACGCTCTCGCCGTCCTTCAGGATTGCGGGTATCTGCGCAGAAACATCGAGAATGCGAGCACCAGGAAAACAGTGGGTGTGGACTTTACCTTTAGCTAAGGTAGCACGGATGTACCGGACAATGGAGTCTCCGACGATCACAGCGTTGCGTTCCGTCTCGCCAAGCGGTTCCGGGTGGAGATCTCGAAGACCGGAGGTGGCAGAGGGGGCGAGGTCCTCGGCCGGGGCCTGGCTTGCGTCTTCCACTGCTGCTGCACCCAGGGTCCGTGGTGTCCCGACGCCGGAGTGAAGGACATCTGGGAAGATCACGTCCAGGGTGCATGGGACCTGTGCAGAGAAGCACACGGAGTAGAGGTGGTTAGAGTGTTAGTATCGCGCTGTATACTTACCCGGGAGGATTCCAGAGTGGCTCTCCGCTCTCTCAGCTCGGTCTGCCTCTCCAACAGCTCCTGAATCTGCTTCTCCACGGCCTCCAGCTCGAGCTGCACCGAGTGTCCTCACCTGCACTCAAAGGTGGACACAAATTCGCCATTAAAGCAAGTAACAGTGAGTAAACAATGGTAATGTGTGTAAATAGTGTGTAAACAATGCAAGCAAGATTAGCGAGAACCACGCTGGTGGTGCTAACGGGCTATAAGCTAGCGGACTCGGGAAATCAAAACAAAATTAGTGATAACAAGGCAATCTGGTTGTTTTAGTTGTAAAATACAACAGGGGGTATATTCACACGTTATAGGAAACGAAAATGATGGTGTATAACTTGACGGAGCTCAAACTCTAAGCATGCCCAAAACCAAGATGTACCAAAACCAATCACAAGGAAACAAACATTGTCATTTTTGGGGATGTGTTCTGTAGAACATTTATTGCCAATTATGCAATTGTTGAACAGCCTCTGAGAGCCTTAATATTAGGGAAGGGGTTGAAGTCATGTGACAAATTGAGTGGACAGAGGAGGCAGAGGAGGCATTTGTGAAGTTCAGCTGTCTCTGGCACCAACCTTAGGCCTACGGGTACCAACCAAGCCTTTTGTTCAGATGGTGGATGAGAAAAAGGGGTTTATGACTTCTGTTCTCTTGCAGCAGAGACAGACTGTGACCTGTGGCCTATTTTTCAAGCAAGCTAGATCCAGTAGCAGCAGGCCTGCCATGGTGTCTGAGGGCGGTGGCATCTAGAAAATTTGTAGGGTACTCTGACCTGACATTGATGGTGCCACACGCAGTGTCCATGATTTTGCAAGAACAAAAACGCACTTATTGACGCCTCGTTCGTTACGATACCACACTATCTTGCCCGATATGCCGAACGTTACTGTTAAATGCTGCACAACCTTAAATCATGCCACCCTCCTTCAGATGGAGGAGGATGGGCAGAAACATCATTATTGTTTGACCACGCTAGAACAAGTGTGAACGCCACGTCCGGATCTGTCGGACGCACCACTTGAAAATTGTGGATTTCTTGGCCTTCAGAGATCCACAAACAGGCCAGAACAAAGTGGACTTTGCTGTTACGACCGAATTTGAAGTTGTGACTTCTGGGGCACTGCCATCAAACTATTCAGCAGAAGCGGCAGAGCTTGTGGCCTTAACAGAAGCATGTAAACTTATGACAGGAAAATGTGTCACAATTTACACAGGCTCGCGTTACGCATTTGGAGTTTCACATGACTTTGGAGCACTGTGGAAACACAGAAAATTTTTAAAGTCAGATGGGCACCCAATATTACATGCTTCTCTTGTGGCAGCTTTATTAGAAGCCATTTTGCTGCCTGATTAGATAGCCATTTGTAAATATGCAGCACACACAAAGATTCTGTATCCACAGGGAACACCAGAGCAGACGCGGCAGCGAAGGCCGTGGCGGCTAAACAGCCAAAAGAAACAGAGTGTACTTTGTTATCTGAAAATAACCTTGATGTTTCTTCTTCCTTACAGAGCATGCAGACTTTTGCTTTAGGAGCAGAAAAAGACCAGTGGAAACATCCAGATGTACACTGAATAATGGTGTTTGGATGAGCGGTGATAGCAAGCCTTGTTTACCCCGACACTTTGCTCAAGACAATGCCATGCATCAAAACGGGGAATGGTAGCATAAATTAAAGAATTGTGGTTTACAAAGGGGTTCACAACATTCACAGAAATTTTTTGTAAAGATGTGTCATTTGTAACACTCACAATGTGGCGAAAGGGACAAAAATGTCCCAAGCAGCAGCAGTAGCGAAGGCTCTGTTGACTGAAATAGTGAAATAGAGATGGGGAATTCCACGAAAAATCAGTTCGGACAACAGAACCCATTTTGTAAATGAGGCAATAAAACAAGTGGGTCAGTTTTAGGAATAAATTTGAGAACACATTGCAGCGATCATTCAGCTCAAGTGGAGCGCTAGAATGATAAAATGCTATAAGAAAAAACTAATTGCCCAAATGTTGTGAAGAAACTAGATTGACATGGGTTAAGGTGCTCCCAATTGTTCTCATGTACATGAGAATGAGAAAGAGGTCCAGGGTAAACCTCAGCCCGTTCGAAATTCTCTTTGGTAAACCACCATTTATGGGAATGGAAGGGGGCAAACAACAGCTGCCGTCAACGGAATTGTGTGAGCGTGACCTGTTGAGTTACTGCAAAGAAACGTGTTCTCTGTTGTCTAATGTCTCTGTGCAGGTAAAAGCTTCCCAGGGGAAAGCTGATGAGACACCCCCTTGCACAACATCAAACCTGGTGACTTTGTGGTGGTATAAGACCTAAGAAAGAGTTGGAAAGCAAAAAGGTTGCTGGGGCCATTAGAGGTTCTTCTAATTACCCACACAGCTGTGAAGGTAGCTGAATAGACCACGTGGATTCATGCCAACCACTGCAGAACAGTCCCATCTACACCCCAGGAGGAGGAGCACATGGAATAAAGAGATTTGAGGCACATGTCAACAAATGCCAGAGTCCAGTTTAAACATAAAGTGCTTTTACGCACATGAGAATGGCCGTAAAAACAATTACAAACAAGAACAAGCAAACAATTAATGGTTTGAATGGTTAGCAAATTTGTGAGGAGGATGGGGATACTGGCTGTGGAATACTGTTACCAATTTTGGTGTCAGGATTGTTGGTGTTACTGTGCCTACCATGTGTTTTTCAGCTTGTATCCAGCTCAGTACTGTGACTGGTAAAAATTAGTGCATCCCATTAAATGGGTAAATTGGATGTACATCCTAATAACATGTTTTGAACATGGCTTAAGATGAGCTAACAGTAGTGGAAGTTCAATGAGTTAATGAGACAATACATTGTATTCAAAATAAGGGCCATTTAGTTTTGATGATTAGCCCATTCATATCTATCTATCTCTTTATATACTCTTTTGCTTGCATATGTTAGTTTTAGCATACTAATGAATTTAGTGACTAGCTATCAATGAATGATAAAAAGGGGGAAATTGTGGAAGAAAAATTAATTTTACTTATTTCATATGCATATGAAACATTGTGTAAGTGTCTGCTTTATTTGAACCAGCTGTGAGGGAGGGGTCCATAAAGACATATGGATGGCAAGGAGCCCTAAAATACAAAGATTTGATTCTTGGGAGTGTGACATAACAAAAGGTGTTTATCTGTTTCTTACCATGTGTGGAAAGTTACCAGTTAGGAGATGTAACCTTGAAGCCTGGGGAAGAGATAAAAGTTGGAGTAAGCCCTCCCTTCTTGGTCGCACTCTGCAGTAACCTGTGTTTCTGTATGACTGTCTGACCTTCTTTGCAGTTTTGAGTTTCTTACTCAGTTTGTCTCTTACTCTGATGAGAGTCATTTTTATTTTGCCACAACACAAAGTTACCATGTGGAGAAATGTGTCAGTTCGATCGAGGAAAACTGTAAATAATATCAGCAGAAGAGGTGTGACAATATACAGTAAAACATGTTTCAATAAAACAGGTTAAAACAACTAATTAAAAAAAAATTAACACTATCCAATGGCAAAGATACAGTCTGTGCCCAAAGCATTTTATGGCCAACCATTTATGTTCACAGCTTTCATTATATTGGTAGCATTGACTGAGGTAAAACACTGGAAGCACCTCACTCAAATTCCAACCAGAGAATGCTTCTTGCAGTCCCAGAGCTATGTTGTCCCCGCTGTGATTACCAGGAAAATATGCCATCTGTAAGCACTGAGTTCTCATTTTAAAGTCTTGGTCTGTAAAATGAACCGTTATGTATAATGTATGGTTCTGTTGTTCTACTGGACCAGAGGTCTGTCATATATGCAAAATGTTTGACATTTTACAGTTCCCACTTGGCATGGTCGCAAGTACCCTTGTGCATTTGGGAAAAAATAGGAGCTTCTGTTGCTTCTGTTATTTATCTATGAAAGTGGATCTTAATTCCAGTCATGGGGTACAAATGTTCTGCATATTGTGTAGGTCTTCCTTATTTAATGCACCTGATTCTGATCATCAGCTCATTAGGTGGGACATCCATGAACTGAACTGGCACAAGACCACAGGAACCAGACGAGTCCTCTGTCCAATCTGATTTGCTGCAGCCTGGAATTAAACTGATAGTTTCATCTGGCCAGAGAAGAACTGGCCCCCCCAACTGAGCCTGGTTTCTCCCAAGATTTTTTCATCGTTTTTTATTTTATTATTATTATTATTATTTTGCTTAATCAATAATGAATTTCATTAAGCTTTTCACATGATTCTTCTTTTTGTTCTTAACAGCTGGTACTCCTTTGGTGGAGCATGTCTTCGATATTGTTCTTGTTAGGGGTCGACAAATATGTGTTTTACAGGGCTGATGCCAATACTGATACCGATTATTACAGATCAAGTAGACCAATAACCAATATTTTGAACCAATATATATGTCTGGTGTAAAAATTTAAATGAATGTCAAAATTCAGAATGACAAGGGCTCTGACAAAAACTGCCTTCCCTGGTGTTGGTTGAGTGTAGTACTCCCACACTGCACTTCTTACTCTTGTCTTCCTCTGTTCAGCCATACACAATAAGGGTAATATAAGAGAAAATTGAAAGCCACTGTATGCTTCATGAGTAAGCCTATGAATAATGTACTACAGCGAAACAGCTTGGGGAAATGTATTTGGCTTCAATAATTTACATGTTTGAAATGTATGTGTAATTGTCACGGACAGAGGATGATAGACTCAGGTTAGTGCTGAGAAGGGTTTTTTTGAACACACAGTGCAATTTAGCAGGAGATCTCAATGAAGGCTGTCAGAGGGTTTACGCTAGCTGGAGGTGTAGAGAAATGTCCAAACAAAAAGAGAGTTTGAATGACAGTCTTAGACTATCCTAGGTCCAGAGTGGAGATCTGTAGGTGAGATCAGCAAGACTAGACACAGAGTGAGGGGCAGAAGGTGTTCTTAAAGGTGAGTTGATGACTGTGTGCAGGTGCAGGCGATTAGAACTTTGGTGATAGTGAACGAGTGGGCGGTGCTGGAAGGTCCGATGCTGAGTTGTTGCCAGGATCCGTGGCAGTACCCCCTCCCCCACACGGCGGTGAGGGCAACTACGGCCTCTAGGGATGGGATGATCAGGGTGGGTCTGGTGGAACTCGACTAGAAGGGAACTTGCATCAGCCTGGCTCTTATGCCTCCGTACTGCCCGCTCCAGATGGACATGAGCTGAGTCCCATACTGTTTCACTCTCCTCAAACCAATGGTTGACAGGTGGGACATCAGAGGGCTCACCTGACCAGGGAAACAAGGTAGCTGAACATGCATTGAAAGGGTGTGAGACCGGTGGTGGACTGGCGGAGAGAGTTCTGTGCATACTCGGCCCAGGGTAGAAACCAGTCCCAACTGTTCTGGTGACAGTTTGACCTGAGGTAGTGAGTGATTTCCTGAATCTTCCACTCAGTCTGGCCGTTGGTTTGTGGGTGATATCCAGATGACAGACTTACGGAGACCCCAAGTAACTGGAAGAATGCTCGCCAGACCCATGAGATAAACTGAGGCCCCTTGTCGGAGACGATGTCGAAATGTCAAAACACATGTTGGAAGAGATATTTGGCTGTTTCTAAGGCAGTCGGTAACCCCCGGAGAGGTAGTAGCTTACAGGCCTTCGAAAATCTACCACTACCAGTAGGACGCAGGTGTTGGAGTTAGAGCGGAATAAGTCGGACAGAAAGTCGATTCCTATATGGGACCAGGGTCGTTGAGGAATGGGTAACGGGACCAGTTTACCAGCTGGTAAGTTACGGGGAGTAAGTGAGGTGACGCAGGCTAAGCATCCCTTGACATACCTCTTAACCTCCTGGACCATACCTGGCCACCAATACCGACTGGTGATGAGTGAGAGGGTTTCATGGCTGCCTGGGTGTCCAGAGCCCAGAGAAGAGTGGGAAGTCCATGAGGGATGCACAGAGTGAAGTTGGTACATAAATCCGTCCCTCAGGACCTCCTGGTGGAGCAGGTTCAGTTTGGCCTCTCTGATTTGGTTGTCCAATTCCCATTGTATGGGACTAACTATAACGGCTGGAGGGAGGATGGTCTCAGGAGTTCTGGTGTCGTTGTTTGGGGAATGGTATCGACAGGGTGCATCAGCTCTTTGATTCTTGGCACCGGGGCGATAGGTTACATGGGAATTGAATCGGGTACAAAAGAGAGCCCATCGGGCTTGTCGCGTTTTGCCTGTCTAAGGTATTGCTAGTTTTTTTGGTCAGTGAGGACAGTGAAGGGGTGTTGAGCTCCCTCCAGCCAGTGTCTCCACTCTTCCAAGGCCAATTTACTGGCCAGCAGTTCCCGGTTTCCAATATTGTAATTCTGCTCCCCCGGGGACAGTTTCTTGGAAAAGTAGGCACATGGATGGAATACTGGTGGCTCACCCTGCCACTGTGAGAGTACTGCTCCTACCCCTGTGGTGGAGGCATCAAATTCCACTATGAACGGGAGCATGGGATCCGGGAAGACCAGGGTAGGAGCATGAGAAAAGGCTTCTTTCAGCTGTTGAAAGGATTCCTGGGCGGAGGGAGTCCAGCAGAGAGATTTAGGGTTGTTGTGGAGCAGGGAGGTGAGTGGTGAACAGATGTGTTCTACCTGACGGTAGAAGTTGGCAAAGCCCAGGAAGCGTTGTAGTTCCTTGATGGTGGAGGGCCGAGGCCAGTCAGACACTGTTTGAACTTTATGGGTGTCCATTTGGATGCCTGCCGAGCTAATAGTATAGCCCAAAAACTGCACACGGTCACAGTGGAACTCGCATTTCTTCAAATTTGAGGTAAAGGTGGTGCTCCCTCAGCTTCTGAAGGACCTGCAGCACGTGCTGGCGATGTTCGGCCAGGTTCCGGGAGTAAATGAGTATATCATCAATGTAAACGATCACGAACTGGTTGAGGAACTCCCGGAAAACCTCATACATAAGGCCCTGGAATATGGAGGGTGAGTTGGATAACCCATAGGGCATAACCTGATATTCATAGTGGCCAGCAGGGGTGATAAATGCAGTCTTCCACTCAAACCCACTTACGTATCCGGATGAGGTTATAGGCACTGCGCAGGTCTAGTTTGGAGAAGATCCAAGCCCCCTGCAGTTGTTCCAGGGCGGCCGGTACAAGAGGAAGGGGATATTTATACTTCATCGTCTGGGCGTTAAGGGTGTGATAGTCAATGCAGGGCCATCCTTCTTGCTGACAAAGAAGAAACCTGAAGCGGCAGGGGAGGATGATGGTCAAATGAATTGTTGGTCAAGGGCCTCCTTGATGTACTCCATGGCCTTTTGGTCCGGGATGGACAGAGGATAAATTCTCCCTTTGGGAAGTGTTGTCCCAGGCAGCAGATCTATTGCACAGTCCCATGGCCGGTCAGGAGGAAGTTGAGTGGCCAGCTGCTTACTAAAGACGTCCTGGAATGCCCGCCCAGGATTAAGTCTGCAGTAGAGCCCTCCAGCACCATAAAAGAAAATCTCTGTGCAAGCATCCAATTTTGAGGGTTAAACGAGGTGTGCAGTGAGTGATCTGGCCCTGGCCTAGCGGTTCACCTAGTACGGTTTGAACCTTCAACCGCGGGTGGAAGAGTCTCTTTTTGATCCTGAGTTTGTCTAGACATTGGTGGGATATGAAATTCCCAGCCGATCCGGAGTCAAAGAGTGCATGGGCTATAATAGAATGAGATTTGGCAGTTACTGTTACAGTCGTGCGAGTCAGAATGGCAATGGGAACGGGGAGTAGAATTGGACTCACTGTGGAGCGTGGTGGTCGGACTGGGCACTCAGGGATCAAATGGTTTTTACTTCCACAGTACAGGCAGAGTCTGTTGTCAATGCGATGTTGGCGTTCTGAAACAGAAAGGTGCATGGCATCTGCTTGCATTGGCTCGTGTGCTGGAGGGCTAAGTGATGGGGAGGTGGGCAGAGGAGTGACAACGGCAAAATTCATTCCACAATCAGCAAGGTGTTGTGAGATGCGAACAGACCTTTGTATAAAATTTTCCAAGCCAGTAACGTCATCATATATCGCCATCTGCTGTTGGATCGATGTACCACTGCATCCATCCGCCTCACCAGTGAAGGCCACTGGCCGGGCCATGGGTCTGGGATTCGGTGACGGCGAGGAAGCTCCGGTTTGCAGGATCAACGATTGACGTAGGATCTGGACCAAGTCAGCAAAGGGGACATGGGTAGCATCGTTGGAATCCATCTCCTCCTGTCAGGAACAGAGGACGATAGACTCAGGTTAGTGCTGAGAAGGGTTTTATTGAACACACAGTCCAATGTAGCAGGAGATCTCAATGAAGGTTGTCAGAGGGTTTACACTAGCTGGAGGTGTAGAGAAATGTCCAAACTTCCTAAGAGAGAGTTTGAATGAAGAGGACTGAAAGAAAGACAATCTTAGATGGGTTATAGGTTCAGAGTGGAGATCTGTAGGTGAGATCAACGAGACTAGACACAGAGTGTTTATTTATATATATATATATATATATATATATATATTAGGGGTGTGCAAAGCAGCCGGTATTTGTATCTATATTTGTATTTGTTGAGGGGGGAAAAGTATTTGTATTTGTATTTGAGTAAAATTCAAAATAGGCGTAAAAATCCAGTTTTTTTGCGTTACGCTTCTAATTTACGTTATAGTGTGAGTATTCTTTAATTATATCCATTATAATAATTATGGATATGCAATATTGGTTGATGTTTTTGAACATGTAACAAGGAACGTCATTGAAAAGAAAATAACATAACAGCCATTACCTCATCCATGGTTAAACCAACAACTAACAAAATACCATTGTGAACATTATGAACCCCACCACCACCCGTCCTTGTTGGAGGACGCTGAACAGACAGAATAAAAACAAATAATACTTAAAAAAGAACTGTTCTTCTTCTGAAAGAACTTCTTTCTAATGCACAGAATTCCAAGAACTAAACTTTATCAACCCCTGACTGGGAGATCTGGCAGAACAAAACTTGTATTCTATATAATACTAAAAGATACAGCCCTGCTATTGTCAACTGTCTGCCAAAAAACAGACACAAAGGGTTTTTTTTTATGTTTTATGTTTTTAATTATTTATTTATTTTTTAATTTTTTATGATTTTTTTTATTTATGTTTTTAATTTTTTTTTTTTTTATGTTTTATGTTAACGATAACTTAACCATATTTCACTTGGAAGAAAATATCTTCTGCCAACATACTCTCAGTTAAATTTCTCCATGTTGTATTTTGTGAACACAAGCTCCTCCACATTTGAGGGGAGCAGTCTGGAGCGATGTGGGGACACAATATCTCCTGCTGTGCTAAAGATCCTCTCAGAGGAGACACTTGTTGGGGGGCAGTTGAGATATTTTATTGCCACATGAGCCAGGGCTGGCTGTGGCTGCATCATTTTTGACCAGAAGGTCACTGCAGGATCTGAGGTCAGTGATTCAGTGCTGTCCTCAGCTAAGTAGCTCTCAACTATCTTGAGGGAGGTCATAGCACCAAATGAGGCAGATTTGGCTTTTGGTTTAGCAAGATTGTGCATTGCCCCCCAAAAGAGGCTTTTTTGCCCACTGGTCTCACTCTCAACTGAGGATGAACTGGCAGCTTCAGGTACCCCAGAAACATCATTCGCTTGGAGTTCTGCATCCACCTCTGCAGCCACATCTGCCTTGAGCCTGTCAAACTCTGATGTACTAAGTAGTGACATGGGCAAGCTCTTAAATCGGGGATCCAGTAGGGTGGCTTTAAAGTAATGACCTGAGGAGTCATCAAAGACAGCCTGGAAGTGCTGAACCAACTGAGACTGCAATGTCGTCACCATTTTAAGTGCCTCTGGAAGAGCCTGTACATCCGCATCCACCTTTAAGTTTGTTAATGCAGTCTTGAGAGCCTGCACACAAGGGATAACAGAAGACAGAGAAGCCACATCCTCACACACAGTGCGTGTTGCCTCCTCAAATGGTTGTAGTATTTTCACAAAGGCCTGCACTAGTTCCAATTGATGGTGTGACATTACACCTCCCAGATCCATCTCTGCACTCATGGTAGTCAGTGGTCGTCTCTGCTCCAACAGCCGCTGGAGCATGTGGAAGGAGGAATTCCACCTGGTTGACACATCATGCACCAAAGTGTTCTTGGGAAGGCCAAGCTCTTCCTGGATTTTGTGAAGTTTATTCACAGCTTTGTTTGATCTGTGTACAAACCCAGTGATCTTGCAAGCAATTAATATCACATTGGTCACTCCCCGGCACTCTTTTAGAGCAGCTGTTACCACTAGGTGTAAGGTGTGAGCCATACACCTAATGTGCACAAAGTTACCATCAGCCATTGCCTTAACCATGTTAGTGGCATTATCTGTGACAAAATACTCAACAGAAAATTTCGCTCCAACATCATCTTGCCATTGTTTCACAGTGGCTTGGAGGTGATGTAGAATGTTGGCTGCTGTGTGATCTTCATTAAGAACCTCCATCTTGAGAAGTGCTGTCACACATTTATGTTCATCTATTCCTTGTGGACTCTGTTTGCATTCTATCCAGTGGCCAGTGAGAGAAAGATATGCATTTGTGGAAAATTTGCTCGTCCAGATGTCAGACGTGCAGTGCACAAATTTCCCTTCAAGTTTTGAGAGAGCTTCTTTTACTTTTGTTTTCGCATCTTGGTAAAGTTGTGGTATAACTGTGTGAGAGAAATGCCAACGAGATGGTAGTGCAACCACATTGAGAAGCTTGCGAAAACCTTTATTCTCCACTGCTGAGTAGGGGATCAGGTCAAGGCAAATCATATCTCCCACTGTGTTTGTTATTTGCTTTGCAGTGGGGTGGTTGGGTGGATAAGCCTGTTTTGCATTAAATGCAGCTAATATAGGTGATTGAAACTGACTTGCAGGGGCAGAACATGGCTGTGATGATGGTTTGGTGCTTGTGGAGGGTTTGGCAGAACATGGCTGTGATGATGGTGCTGGTGGGGATTGGTGCTTGTGGGGGGGTTGGCAGACAGTACCAGGAGAGGATCCTTTAATTGCATACGATTATGCATAGCAGATGTTGACAGATGTTTGATATCTCTGCTGATTTGACTTTTGCACACATTACATATCACTTTGGTTTTATCTGCAGCACTGACTGTAAAATGCTTCCACACAGAACTTCAGCAAGTTTTTTTTGGCTGGTGGAGGACCAAGAGATGGCTCAGCAGCAGCCACACTCTTTTCTATTTGGTCGCCCAAATCCATGTGAGGAGTTTCAACTAAGTTAATGAGTGACGGGAAGCTATGCTAAGGTTAACTAGCCTATAGCCTACATCTTGCTGTCTGCAAAAGACAGAGTAACTTAAACATACCATATAACTCCCACAAGTGCATACAATTCAATGTTTTAACCTTTTTAACCGAATGTTAACGTTACTCTGTCAACAGCCTATTGTCTAAATTACCGAGCTAACAGAGCTACGTAAACAGAGCGAACATGAGAGCACCCGACTGCAGACGTCAATAATGCAGCGTAATGGAATAATCTCCTGATCAAACTCCGCTTCCCGAAAGTTATAAACTGCCTCCGGAACCCAGTTAAGGTACAAAAATCTATTCAACAAAAATAGTGATGCAGTGAAGTCTTTTTTTTTGCTTAGCCAAGCCTTCTCTGTTGCTGTGTGGAGCAGCCTGTGTCAGTCACCTCTTTTACCCCCCACCCCCCCGGCTCACTCACTCATGCGGGCATGCACTGTGGTCTCATGAGGAAACGCAGCTTTTTGATATAAAGTTTTTCTTGTTCCTGAATACAATTTTTTTTAAAGTATTTGTTCGAAATAAGTATTAGTAAAAATACTGTATTCGGGTTCGGCTCCACCCCTAATATATATATATATATATATATATATATATGTAAAAATTGTCTTCATAGATCCAATGTAGTAGTTGTTAAAACCGCAACTACTTTCATGAAACTATAACACTAATAGCCTATTATAGGCACACTTCAATAGCCTATTGCAATGTCTCAATTGCAATGCCTTTGCGACGCTATAAATTTCAGTTAGTTTTAATTTACATTACATTGCATAGGTATAAAACAATTTAATTTATCTTTTAATCAAATGAGAGTTAAACTCTTTATTTATGGCAAACAAAGGTGTTTACTGTTAAAATTAAAACATGGAAGAAATAGCGTACTGTGTGATTATTCTTTTAAGTAAAATTGTAATAATTGTTGTAGTAGTAGTATTACGTATATTCTACTGCACCACAGTAATATAGTTCTAACAAATTCTTTAAGCTAATCGGAATTTATGTTTTGATGGGTTGCCATGAGGACCTTTTAAGTTTCTGTAGCCTATGATGATAGTTTTACTCAAATGAAATGGTCAAATGCTCATGAAGTGACTCTCAGTTCTGTAAATGTTGTTTTTGTATTCATGTCCGCATTTACTGCTGTAAGGTACTGGGATGAAATCTTCAGAGTAGCATGATAATGTGCGGCCTTAGTGGCTAAAGTGTGCAGTTTCTAGATGACAATGGCACTGATGCCATTGACTGGACCTCACGTTCTCCAGACTTAAATCCAATTGAATCTAACATGTTGTATATTATGCATTAGAGCATCCAATAGTTGCTGTGATGAACTTTAGGTTTATTCCTTTTCTAGTATGTTTGAGAGTGCATGTAAACCAGTGGTCTCATGTGCATGTAAACTCAGTGGTCACATTTTTGTTCCAGTCGTAATCAAACACATCTGATCCTGCTAATCAAGGTCTTCAGGATTACTAGAAACTCCAAGCAGGTGTGAGTTAGAGCTGGTTGGAGCTAAACCCTGCGGCCCTCCAGAAATTGAGTTTGAGACCTCTTATGTAAACACTCGATCAGATTGAAAACCGAAACTGAAAGGACTGCACGTGTGCAATGACGCAGAAATAGCGTAATGACGTATGACGCACGGAACGAGCGGTTCTTTCTTTTGAATAAAGTGTTGTATAAATGCTAAGGATGTTCATTTCGGTTATTTTTCCAAACCAACAGCCAACGATCGTTACCCGATTATTAACCGTTTACCAACATGATTAATTTAAATTAGAATTTAATTATTTTAGAAAGGGTAAGTGTCTGTGACCCGTTAAAATACCAAAATTTATTTCCCAGGATTCATTTTACATGCGCAAAAAGCAGCAAACAACAGAACATGAGGATTCACATGGACACGTCACATCACGCACCTGCAGTGCTTCTGCGACCGGAGAAAAACCTGAGCTATATATATATATAATGAATGAATAGGCCTATAAGATAAATATGTTTACTTAATTAACAAAACGAAAAAAAAAAAAAAAAAACTGCAAGTAGATAGTATGCAGAGTTTTGGTTCATATTTGTACTGCGCGAAAAGAAGACGGCTGAAAGCGGCATCCTATTTTTCTTTATTTTACAAACAGCAAACCGTTTACAGTTTCGATTATCTGTAAACGGTTTCCACTATTAGATAGAAAAACCTAGTGATTGCGCCGGCGCCGCACGTGCACATACAGTCAAACATATGACGAAAAAAAAAAACACACACTGCAGAAACATTTGAATTTGAGTAGTATGAGAGACCCAATGTTAGTTTCAGTTTCGCTTCAGCCTAAATGAATTCGTTTTAGCTTGCTTCTTATATTTTTCATTCTTGTTCTTTTCTAAATACTGTTAAATTGAAAGGATTTTTTGTGGAGTGAGGGGAACTAAAATAGCCTAACCTATGTTTATAGTGTATTGTAAATATTTTGCATGGACACCAGGTCTTTCTGAATGCAATATGCGACTTAACGTTATAGGCCTACACGATTTATCTTTTTTTTTTTTTTTCCTCTTAAAAATCCAATTTAACTTTATTTAAACTGTGACCTGTCCCAAGTTACTTGTATTTTATGTTCCTATATTTCTGTATGACTAGAGTGGTTGTAGTAATCTTACAGGGCACTAGAGGGTGCTCTAGAGAGCTTTCATACAGGATATAGAGGTAGCTGCTACAGAGAAGAAGTAGATGGCGTAGGCGCGAGCCATGAGACCGCTTCTGGCGGTGGAGTGTGGGAGGAGATGGCGGAAGGAAGCGAGGAGACAGGAAGTGAGATGGGATTCGAAGAGGAGGGCGGGAGAGACAGGAGTGTTTGGAATGTAATGCGATCAAGAAAACGGAAAAAAAAGGATAAAGAAGTAACTAATATAGATGAAACAGATAGTGAACAAAGTCTGATAGTAAGTAGACAACAAGAAGAGCATAAAGTGATCATGACACTAACTCAGGAGGGGTCGTCATTTGGTGAGTGGAATCCGATACAACTGACAAGATCGATAAACAACATGTTAGGTGAAGTTAAAAATGCAAAAGTAATGCGAAGTGGAGCGCTGCTAATTTTCTGTAGGAATAAAATGCAACAGGAAAAAGCTATAGAATTGAATAGAATTGATGGCAAAAGGGTAAAATGCGTCTTGACTGGAAATAAGACGATGATTAGAGGAGTCATTACAGGAATACCTGTAAATGTCTCGGAAGAACAAATCAGAGACAATGTGGCAGTGTTGGAAGTGAAACGTCTTAAAACAACTAGGAATGGGGAGAAATGTGATAGCTTGTCTGTTATGATTAAGTTTGATGAAGTAAAAATTCCAAGTAAAGTATTCATAGGCTACATGAGTTACGAGGTCAGGACATATATCCCTCCCCCTTTGAGATGTTTTAAATGCCAGAAATATGGCCATGTAGCAGCAGTATGTAAGGGCAAACAAAGATGTGGCAGGTGTTCAGGAGAACACGAGTATGGGAAGTGTGGAGAAGGAGCAAAGCTTAAATGTTGTAACTGTGGAGGAGAGCACAGTTCAGCTTATCGCGGATGTGAAGCTAGCAAAAGGGCAATGGAGGTGCAGCGAATGAGGACAATGCAAGGAATAACTTATGCAGAGGCTGTAAAGAAAATGTCAAGGGAAAAGGAAGCCTATAAACCAGAAATCAAAGGAAACAAAGATAAGACTTGTGAGAACTGTAAGGAAATAGAGGCAAAGAAGGATGTGTTGGTCGTGGGAAAAAATGAATTTGTGTTGTTTATGGTAGAGGTGATAAACTGCTCAGCACAGACGGAGAGGAAGACAGAAAAAATCAAAATAATAGTTAAATCGGCTGAAAAATACCTAGGAATTAAAGGACTTAACTGTGAGGTAGTGGAACAAATGTTAATGGTAGGTAACACAAGCTCTCAGACATGGGCTGGTGGTTCTTAATGATACTAGTCATTTTGCAATGGAATGCCAGAAGCCTTATAGCTAATGGACAGGAATTTAAGAAATATGTATCTCAGTTAATAGACAGACCTCATGTATTATGCGTGCAAGAAACATGGTTAAAACCACAATTAGAATTTGTAATGTATGGATATACTTCAATTAGGAAAGACAGAGAAACAGGAAAAGGTGGAGGTGTTGCAACTTTTATTAAAAATGGGATAAGGTATAAATTAATTAGTAAAGGGATAGATAATGAATCTGTTGTAATTAGGGTATGGTCAGGAGAAAGTAGCATAAAGGTAGTCAACTTCTACAATCCTTGTAGTAGATTAAACACTGATATATTGGAATCAGTATGTGGATCAATGCAGGGTAAAACAGCGGTGTGTGGGGATTTTAATGCACATAGTACATTATGGGGAAGTAAGGATACAGATAATAATGGATCAGTAGTAGAAGAGTTTATAGATGACAAAAAGTTGGTGTGTATAAATGATGGAAAGGGCACACGATACAATAGTTCAAGTAACACAGAAAGTGCTATTGATCTAACACTAGTGTCAAATGAAATTGCAGGAATCAGTACATGGGAAGTAAAAGACAGGTCAACAGTGGGTAGTGATCACTATCCAATAATAACTAGGATTGGCATAGAAGTACAACAGGACAGTGAAGTGAGTATACCAAGGTGGAAGTTAGATAAAGCTGATTGGCAGGCCTTTCAAGAAATGAGTGAGATTAAATGTATGGAGTTATTGAATAAAAATATAACGAGTGTAGAAGAAATGAATGATGAAATAGTAAATTCTATTATACAAATAGCAGAGGAAACAATACCAAAAAGCAGAGGAAATAAACGGAAAAAGAGTGTGCCATGGTGGGATGAGAGTTGTAGAAAAGCAGTTAAAAGTAGAAATAAAGCGTTCAGGCAACTTAAAGCTCACCACACGATAGAAACCTTAATTAATTATAAAAGAGCGCAAGCGATAGTTAGAAAAACGATTAGATCGGCAAAACGCACCCATTGGAGAGAGTTTTGTAATAAAATTGGAAATGAAACTCAGTTGTCAGAAGTATGGAGAGTAATCAGAAGAATGAGTGGAGTAGGTAAAAGTATTGAAATACCAGTGCTGTGCAGTAATAATAAAGATGCAATTAGCAATGCAGAAAAAGCAGAGCTTCTGGTAGAAACGTTTGTGAAAATTCACAGTTCTAGAAATTTGTCTATAATAGAAAAACAGTATAGGAAGCAGACACTTTTGGAAAACACTGGGATAAGAGAAAGATCTGCACCAGGGGGAGATATGGACCTCCCTTTTACTATGTTTGAATTAAAAAGAGCTATTCTAAACGTGCGACAAACAACACCAGGTAAAGATGCTATATGCTATAGTATGCTAGGCCATATGAAGGATGTGTCACTGGAGGTAGTGCTAAGATTGTTCAATATGATATGGAATACAGGTAAAATCCCACTTAAATGGAAGCAAGCAGTGATAGTTCCAATACTAAAACCTGGTAAAAATGCCTCGGACCCATCAAGTTATAGGCCTATAGCACTAACATCACAATTAGGCGAAGTTATGGAAAGGATGGTTACAGACAGGCTAAGTTATTTTATAGAAAGTAGGGAACTCTTTTCAGCATATCAGTCTGGGTTTCGTAAGGGTAGGGGGACAATGGATTCGATACTGTGCTTAGAAGCAGAAGTTAGGAAAGCGCAAACTAATAAAGAAAGTGTAGTTGCTGTGTTCTTCGACGTCGAAAAAGCGTACGATATGCTATGGAAGGATGGTCTTCTTATTAAACTAGATAAAATAGGAATAAAAGGTAAATTATATAATTGGGTATTAGATTTCTTGGATAAAAGGACAATAGAAGTTAAAGTTGGTGCAGAATACTCAAGTAGACATATAGTGGAAAATGGTACCCCACAAGGTAGTGTTTGCAGTCCTATACTGTTCAATATTATGATAAATGACATCTTTGATCAGGTAGGAAGAAGTATAGGTAAGTCGCTTTATGCAGATGATGGGGCACTCTGGGTTAGGGGTTGAAATATAAACTATTTAAGAAAGAAAATGCAAGCTGCAATAGAGAGAGTGAAACAATGGACGTATAAATGGGGATTCAAACTCTCAATCCCAAAAACACAAGTTGTGTGCTTCTCTAAGCGACATAAAGTAGTGCATTTGAAACTGTATGGACAAAATTTGGACCAGGTTACGGTAGTGAGATTTTTAGGAGTGCTTTTTGATGAGAAATTGACTTGGTGTCAGCATATAGATAGGGTTAGAGATAAATGTAAGAAGATAAACAATGTGTTGAGGTGTTTAGCAGGTCGAGACTGGGGAGCAGGCAAAGCATCACTAATAAGTATTTATCAGGCTCTCATGAGGACTGCATCTGATTATGGCTGCTTGGCATATATGTCAGCTTCAGAAACTCATCTTAAAAAGCTGGATGTGGAACAGTCACAGGCACTCCGAATCTGTACTAGAGCATTTAAAACATCACCAGTAACTGCATTACAGGTAGAGACAGGAGAGATGCCGCTCTGTATTAGGAGGGCCAAGATCATGTTGGCATATTGGACAAATTTACAAGGACATAGTATAGTGCACCCCGCAAAGACAGTCTTACAAGAATGTGCAGAACATAATAAAACGAATTTCAATGGCTTTGGATGGGTGGGGAATGCAAAGGCACAGAATGCAGAGCTTAGTCAGTTGCAGATAAGCCCCACTGTGGCTATGTCAGAGATCCCACCTTGGAAATTTGTAATGCCATCTGTAGATATAAGCTTGCAGCAAATATTGAAGAAAAGATCAGAAATAATGCCACAGTGGTTAATAGTTCAAAACTATGTAGAGCAATATCAAGACAAGATATTTATATTTACAGATGGATCAAAGCAGCCTGAAACAGGCCGGACTGGGGCAGCTTTTTTCATACCCCGGTATGAAATAGCATGTAAAAAAAGAACAACAGACTACCTGTCAGTATACAGTGTGGAGCTAATAGCTATCTTGCTGGCATTAGAGTGGGTGGAAGGCAATGTTCAGAGCGAGGAGATTGTTATAGCATCAGATAGTCTATCAGCATTAACGTCCCAGGTTACGTATGTAACCATGGTTCCCCGAGGGAACGAGACGCTGCGTCCGAAAAACGCATTGGGAACGCCTTTGGCGGAACCACGCTCTGAATGACGTGTAAACTAGCCAATCAAACGATGATACGTCACGGGCGGATGACGTCATCGACCAGGAAGCATAAAAGCACGTGCGAAGCCGGCCGGCGTCAGCTTCTGTGGATGAAGCGAGCGCTCGGCAGGGATGCCGGAAGGATGGACCGAGACGCAGCGTCTCGTTCCCTCGGGGAACCATGGTTACATACGTAACCTGGGACGTTCCCCTTCAGGAACTCGAGCTGCGTCCGAAAAACGCATTGGGAACGAGATGCCCACGCCCCCAGACTTCCAAATCCCTGCCTAGTGGAGGAGCTAGGGCAGGAGAACAGAAGAGCCGGGAGTGGCTCGAACATCCAGGTTGTAAAACCTTACAAAGGTGAGGGGCGTGGACCATCCCGCAGCATTGCAGATGTCCTGAATTGGGACACCTGCATTAAAAGCTTTAGAAGCACCCATAGCGCGAGTAGAATGAGCCTTAACCCCAAAGGGAGAGGGGAGGTCAGAGGACTCGTAAGCAGTAGATATGGCATCTACGATCCATCTACTGAGAGTTTGCTTAGTAGCAGGATACCCCTTTTTAGGGGGGCCATAACAAACGAACAACTGTTCTGATTTACGCCACAGGGCAGCTCTGTGGACGTAGGCATCAAGGGCACGCACTGGACACATACAATTTTGCTTCTGCTGGTCAGGCTCCCGAAAGGGAGGAGGACAGAAAGCCTGGAGCACAACCGGCTGTGGTGCATTAGTGGGGACCTTCGGAACATACCCCGGCCTGGGGTAAAGGAAGGCTTTGATCATGCCAGGAGCAAACTCTAAATGTGAAGGGGCCACCGAAAGGGCCTGAAGGTCCCCAACCCGCTTGAGGGAGGTAAGTGCTAACAGTAGCACTGTCTTAATAGTGAGAAACCGAGCCGGAATGTCTTCTATTGGCTCAAAAGGAGGTTTACAAAGAGCCTCAAGCACCACAGCCAGGTCCCAGGTAGGGACATGTGGTCGTGTCGGAGGCCTCAGCCTCAGCACACCGCGGAGGAAACGTATGACCAGGGGGTTTTTACCCACTGACATGCCATCAAGAGGGGCGTGGTAGGCCGAGATTGCCGCCACGTAGACCTTCAGGGTGGAGTGGGCTAACCCTGTGGAGAAACGGGCCTGCAAAAACTCCAGTACTGTACCAATTGGGCAGTTAGCTGGGTCTTGCTGGCGCTCTCCACACCATGAAGTAAAAAGTTTCCACTTCAGGGCATACAGTTTCCTCGTAGAGGGAGCTCTGGATTGGAGGATGGTCTCAACAACCTCAGTTGAGAGACCGGAAGCTACTAGTTGTGCCCCCTCAGGGGCCACACCCACAGCTTCCATAGCTCCGGGCGGGGGTGCAAGATGGTACCCCCCCCCTGTGAGAGGAGATCCCTCCTGACGGGAATCTCCCATGGAGGGCCGTCGAGGAGAGATATCAGGTCCGAGAACCATACTCGGCCCGGCCAGTACGGGGCTACTAACAGTATGCTGACCCCGTCCCGGCGTACTCTCTCCAGAACTCCCGGGAGCAGAGTGATCGGGGAAAGGCGTACAGACGCAGCCTCGGCCACGTCTGTACCATAGCATCCAGCCCCAGGGGAGCTGGATGAACTAGAGAGAACCAGAGGGGACATTGTGCATTCTCCCTCGTGGCAAAGAGATCTACTTGGGCTTGCCCAAAGATCCCCCATATCTGCTTCACAACTTCTGGGTGAAGCATCCATTCCCCGGGCCTCGGCCCCTGCCTCGACAGGATGTCTGCTCCCACATTCAGATGCCCAGGTATATGAACTGCTCGAAGTGAGAGGAGTTTGTCCTGGGACCACACAAGGATCTGGTGCGCCAGCTTGTATAAGGGGCGCGACCGCAGACCTCCCTGGTGGTTGATGTAATAGACCACCGCTGTACTGTCGGTGCGCACCAGCACATGGCGATCTCTGAGGTCTGGGAGAAAGTATTTCAAAGCTCGAAATACAGCCAGCATCTCGAGGCAATTGATGTGCCAACCGAGATGGTGACCCGACCACAGACCTTGGGCGGAGCGGCCACACATGACCGCCCCCCACCCGGTGAGGGATGCATCTGTCGCTAGCGTGACGCGGCGACAAGGAGCTCCTAGTGCCGGGCCCTGATTTAGGAACCACGGCTTCCTCCACATATCTAAGGCACGTAGCCCGCGGCGCGTGACCTTGATCATGCGGAGCGGGTTTCCCCTCGGGGAGAACCCTTTGGTTTTGAGCCACCACTGTAGGGGTCTCATGTACAGCAGGCCAAAAGGTATCACGTTGGACGCAGCTGCCATTAGACCCAGCAGTTGTTGGAACTGCTTGACAGTGAGTGACCGGCCTTCTTTGACTCTCTTGACTGCGGCGAGGATTGACTCGATCCGAGCAGGGGACAGACGTGCCTGCATCGTGGTCGAATCCCACACCACGCCCAGATAAGTGGTCCTCTGTGATGGAGAAAGCACACTCTTCTTGGCGTTTAGTCTTAACCCCAACGTTTTCATGTGTGCGAGAACGACATCTCGATGTCGAACCGCTAAACTCTCTGACTCTGCTAGGATCAGCCAGTCGTCGATGTAATTCAATATTCGAATGCCCTGGATACGAAGAGGAACCAGGGCAGCATCTACACATTTCGTAAACGTACGGGGTGAGAGTGCTAGGCCGAAGGGAAGAACCCGATACTGGTAAGCTTTGCCCCTGAAAGCGAACCTCAGGAACTTCCTGTGTTGAGGAAGGATGGAGACATGAAAGTACGCGTCTTTCAGATCTATCGTCACAAACCAGTCCTCGGACCTGATTTGTGACACTACTTGCTTGACTGTAAGCATCTTGAATTTCAGTTTCATAACTGATCGGTTGAGGCGGCGAAGATCTATAATGGGCCGCAGCCCTCCATCCTTCTTCGGAACAATGAAGTAACGGCTGTAAAACCCGGACTCCCTGTCTTGAGGAGGGACCACCTCGATGGCCTCCTTCCTCAGAAGTGTCTCTACTTCTTGCTCCATGACCAGAGCCTGCTCGGGGCCCACCAGAGTGGGAAAGACCCCGTCGAAAGGCGGCGGCGGGGCGCCGAACTGAATAGCATAACCTTTTTGTATGGTGCGCAGGACCCATGCAGACACATTCGGTAGTAGCTTCCATGCTGCTAGATAGTCTACTAAGGGAACCAGCCTCTCGAGGCTGGCCTCTGGTGTTTGCTGAACTGCTAGCTCGGAGCCCTGTAACGGCGGACCGGCAGGAAACTGCCGAACTAACTGTTCTAGAGACCCCCATGGGGGTGGCGAGCGTCCCGGTTCCGCTACGAGCCCGGGCGGAGGAATCCGGGATGAATGCTCGCTGGAGGCGGTTGTGCCCTGTAACACTGGCAGGGACAGCAGACCAACCTCCCGAGGGCACCGAGGAGAGACGGACACCGTGTAATGCGGTGCTACCCGCTCTTCCCCGGTAGGGGCTGCCCTCGGCGGTCCTAGCCTGGCGTCAGGACCGCTTCGAGGCCGGGGGCCTCTTAGACTGAAGCACGACCCGCAGGTCGGGCCTCGCCCTAGAGGACCCCGGCCTAGAGTGCCGCGAATCTCGGTCCCGAGACGGGGGAGCACGAGTCGCGACACTCAGCTTTTGAACCTGTCGGTATGAGGAGCTGGTACTCGGTTGCGGCTGCTCACGCCCAGCAGCCGCAGAGGATAGAGAACGGCGAGGCAGGAACCGCTGGAACGCCGCCGCTTGTTTGCGAGCCTCCTGGTACCTGCTGACGACAGAATTGACTGCGTCGCCAAACAGGCCAGAAGGCTCAAGCGGGGCGTCCAAAAGGAAGACCCTGTCCTTCTCTTTCATATCGGACAGGGTCAACCACAAATGCCTCTCCGCCGCCACCATGGCTGCCATAGACCGCCCCACTGCTCGGGCGGTCTCCTTGGTGGCGCGAAGAGCTAAATCAGCGGTCCTGCGAAGTTCCTCTAGATCTACTTTCTCGCCGTCTGCTAACCCCTTCAGCAGGTCAGCTTGGTATGCCTGGAGCAGCGACATAGTATGAAGGCATGCTCCAGCTTGACCTGCTGCCGAGTACCCCTTACCCACCAGCAAAGATGTAGTGCGAAGCGGCTTGGAGGGTAAGGTTGGAGCCTTCAAGGACGATGCCGCACCGGGGGACAGATAGCTGGCTAACGTCTGTTCCACCCGGGGCATCGCCTTATAGGCTCGCTCATTGAGCCCCGCCACATTTCCGTAGTAATCAGAGGCGGGGACAAACAAGCGAGCCGAATACGGTCTCTCCCATGACCTCGCGATCTCAGCATGGAGGTCGGGAAAGAACGGAAGGCTCCTTCTTGGAGATGATGATTTGCTCCGCAGAAAGCGTTCATCGAGCTTGCTTCTCTGCGGAGCGATGTTTTCCTCGGCGGGCCAATTAATGTTAAGTTTGGCCACAGCACGAGTCACCACCTCCAAGAGCTCCTCACACTGTACCGACTGAGGGCTCGCTTCCTCAGCGGTACTTTCAAGGTCGCCCTCCTCGGAGGACGACAGATGGAGAGAGGAGCCCGTCCCTTGGGAGGAAGTAGCCGCAGTGCGGGCTTCCGAACCCTCAGAACGGGCAGCGGATCTGCCGGGTAAGGAAGAAGATAGGGGGTCACCCGTCTCCATTCCCTCCAGCAGATCCATCTGCGAACCCCAAGAGTGTAGCGTCCGCTCCGCCTCGGCGGAAGCGGGGCCAGCACCATGGGGAACGCTAGTGAAGGCTCCCTCCTCGAAGAGAGCCTTCCGGGAGCGGAGCACCCGCAAAGGAAGTGCTTCACAATGCGGGCAGTCAGCCCCCTCAAGGGCTGACATAGCGTGCTCCGCTCCTAAGCAGACCACGCACATGCTGTGTGTATCCCCGCTTGTGATGTAGCGTTTACAAGGGGGAACACACAGCCTGAAACGCGGCCCGCTCTCTCCACTCTTAACAACTTCGCTTTTTTGGCTAGACATTATCCTCAAAAAGAAAGCTGTGCTAACTTGCACAAAAAAGGAGGATAAACAGACACAACACAGAGCGCTCCGCTGAAAGACAGAAGCTGACGCCGGCCGGCTTCGCACGTGCTTTTATGCTTCCTGGTCGATGACGTCATCCGCCCGTGACGTATCATCGTTTGATTGGCTAGTTTACACGTCATTCAGAGCGTGGTTCCGCCAAAGGCGTTCCCAATGCGTTTTTCGGACGCAGCTCGAGTTCCTGAAGGGGAACCAGCATTCAGTCTGGAAAGGTATCATGTAGACAAGACATCATATATAGAATTCTCTATTTACTTCTCACGCTTCATAATCAGAAAGTATTGGTATCTTTCCTTTGGATTCCTGCCCATGTAGGGGTGGAAGGAAATTAAATAGTGGATACGCTAGCAAAAAACTCTATAAAACATGAGGTAGTAGATGTACAATTACCAGTGAGTAGAGCAGAGGTTAAAACTATCATAAAAAACTACATACTCAAAATATGGCAGTATTATTGGGATGAGGCGGATACAGGGCGTCATCTGTACAATATTCAAAAACAGGTAGTCGCAAATATGAAGATGGGCAGGAGCCCAAGGGAGGAGATGGTAATATCGCGCCTAAGAATGGGTCATATTGGTTTAAATGCAACATTGTACAAAATAAGAAAGCATCCCACAGGGCTATGCAATCACTGTCATGTCATGGCACGACTGTACTGTGACTGGATCGGAGATGGAAGAAGGAGATGGAAGGGGTCAAGATAAGGAGAAAGGTGGGATCGGGAAGCAGGTAGGGAGTAAAAATGGCAATCTGAAAAAGAAAAGGAAAGCTAGCTTACTGGGTGTTAGTAGTAGTTCGGATCTGAGTGGAGCGGAAAGTGATATGTGTACATTAGAAGAAGGAGAAGCTGAAGAATACAAAGTAGTTATTAAGTTGAGGGGTGAAGGTGGAGTGGAAGGAGTAAATCCGGTCAGATTAACAGTGGCTTTAAAGAAAACGATTGGAGATATAATTTCAGCAAGGATGCGAAGAAATGGAAGTTTACTGATTACTTGTAAGGATGTGGATCAGAGAGATCGAGCTCTAAAACTGGAAAGATTGGGGCAGTTTCAGGTGGAAAGTGTTGGCCTCGATCAGGGGAGGAAAAAATGGAGTAAGGGGGTGATTACAGGTATTCTGGTGTGTGTAAGGATGGAAGAAGTGAAGTCCAACTTAAGAGGGGGTATTATACTTAATGCGCAAAGGCTTCAAACAACAAGAGAGGGAGCTAAAATGGACAGTCAGTCAGTCGTGTTACAATTTGAGGGAGATGCTATCCCAAAGAGAGTAACAATTGGATATATGAGTTACTTTGTTAGACCTTACGTGCCAAAACCGCTTAGATGCTATAACTGCCAGCGATTTGGACATGTAGCAGCAATGTGCAAGGAAAAAAGAAGATGTGCCAGGTGCGGAGGTAATCATAATTATGGTCAATGTGGGGAAGGGGTATTGCCTAAATGTTGTAATTGTGGAGGGGAACATAGTGTGGCTTATGGAGGATGCAAAGTGATGAAAGAGGCAGTACAGGTACAGAAAGTGAGAATGGGGCAGAAAGTATCATATGCAGAAGCAGTGAAGACGGTACGTAACCAGGATACAGGCAGTAGAAATGGGAGTATAGTGGAGGATGAAGGTAAACAAATACAGGAAAGTCAGGGAAAGATGATGCAGGTGAATGTAAGGAAGTTGGTGACATTTATAGCTGGTGTGATTAACGGTACAGCAGAGATAAAGTCAAAAACAGAAAGAATTCAGTTGATTGTTATGGCGGCAGAACGACATTTGGATGTAACAGGACTGACATGGGAAATAGTGAGGGATGACCTCAAGCAACAGTCAAGTCAAGAAGTATGGGTTGGTTAATATTATTAATGGTGTTAATAATACAATGGAATGCTAGAAGCTTGATAGCTAATGGGCTGGAATTTAAGCAATTTATAGATGAATTGGTGGAGAAACCAGAGGTTATTTGTATTCAGGAGACGTGGCTTAGACCAAACTTGGATTTTGTGATAAGAGGATATGTGGCTGTGCGTCGAGATAAAGATGAAGGGAGTGGGGGAGGGTGTGCTACATTTATTAAGCAGGGGCTTCCATATAGGGTTCTGGGGTTGGGAAAGGAGTTGGAATACGTGGTGGTGGAAGTGTGGATAGGGCAGGACAGTGTAGTAATAATCCATTTTTACAATCCCTGTAGAAGACTGGACTTAGATTCAATGGAAGAAGTTGAGGGGCAGGATAGACGAAAAGTAGTGTGGTGTGGGGACTTTAATGCCCACAGCCCACTTTGGGGTGGGAAGAAGTTGGACAGAAATGGCCAGGTGATAGAAGAGTTGTTAGATATGAAAGGGTTGGTATGTCTTAATGATGGAAGAGGAACTAGGTTTGATGTGGTATCAGGAAATGAGTCAGTCCTAGATCTTACTATTACCTCTAATGATATTGCAAGATTATGTGTTTGGGAGATATGGAAGGATTCAATGGTGGGAAGTGATCATTTTCCTATATTATGTTCAATTCAAATGAGGAGGGAAAAACAGTTTGAAGAAGGAGGAGGGAGATGGGTATTTGGTAAGGCAAATTGGGCAAAATTCAATGAGTTATGTGAGGAAAGGTTAGAAGGAGAGATTAGTGAGATGGATATTGACAGAGAATACAGCAGTTTCCAGGAAGTTATAAAAGGGGTGGCAGATGAAACTATTCCTAAGAGTTCTGGGAAAAGAGGAAGGAAGTCTGTTCCTTGGTGGACGGAGGAATGTAGAAGGGTAATCAAAGATAGGAATAGGACCTTTAGGATATTGAGGCGGACTCATAATTATGAACATTTGATTCAATATAAAAGAGCACAGGCGTTAGTAAGAAAGACTATCCGACAGGCTAAGAGAAGCTATTGGCGCCATTTCTGCAGCTCAATTGGGAGTACGACTCCAGTGGGGGACGTATGGGGGATGATAAAAAGGATGGGTGGAGAAAGGAGGGAGAGGGAATACCCAGTATTGATGAATGGAGAGGAGAAAGCAGTGAAAGACAAGGAGAAGGCAGAGATGATTGCAAAAGCTTTTGTAGCAATACATAGCTCTGATAATTTAGAAGGGGAATGGAAGGAGGGAAGGGAAAAGACAGTAAGGGAATATCCTGGAGTATTGGAGGAAAGAGGAGAAGTGGATGATGCTATAAGTGCCCCATTCTCTATGGCAGAAATGAAGAGAGCGATTAATAGAGCAGGGATGACATCCCCAGGAGGAGATGATATATGTTATATCATGTTGAAATTTATGGGTGAGAAGGCATTAGGAAGGCTGCTTAGGTTGTATAATAGAGTGTGGGAGGAAGGGCAGCTTCCTAAGAGTTGGAAAGAAGCAGTTGTAGTTCCCATTAGGAAACCAGGAAAAGATCCAACAAAACCTGTTAATTATAGACCAATTGCATTAACATCCCACATAGGTAAAGTTATGGAGCGTATGGTGACAGACAGACTGAATTATTTCTTGGAGAAGAGGGAACTAATAGCTACATATCAAAGTGGATTTAGGAAAGGGAGAGGGACAATGGACCTGGTACTATGTCTGGAAGATGAGATAAGGAAATCTCAGGTTAATAGGGAATCTGTGGTGGCAGTTTTTCTGGATGTTGAGAAGGCATATGATATGATGTGGAGAGAGGGGTTGATGATTAAGTTACATCTGTTGGGAATAGGAGGTAGGGCTTTTAACTGGATAAAGGATTTTCTGAGTGGGCGCTCCATTCGAGTGAAAATTGGGAAAGAACTATCTAATAGTTATATTGTAGAAAATGGGACCCCGCAGGGTAGTGTCATCAGTCCCTTGCTCTTTACTGTCATGATAAATGATATATTTTCAGAAGTGGACATTGGAATTGGTAGATCACTGTTTGCAGATGATGGGGCACTGTGGAAGAGGGGAAGGAACATAAATTACACAGTAAGTATGATCCAGGAAGCAATAAGACAGGTGGAACAATGGTCAATAAGATGGGGTTTTAGATTCTCAAAAGAAAAATCTCAAGTGGTTTGCTTTACTAGGAAAAGGGTGGGGGTAGAGATAAATCTTAAACTTTATGGTCATGTTTTGGAGAAGGTGGAGTCCTTTAAGTTTTTGGGAATGGTTTTGGACTCTAGGTTAACATGGGGAGATCACATAAAGAAAGTAGTAGGAAAAATTAAAAAGGTCTTAAATGTGATGAGATGTCTGACAGGAGTGGACTGGGGGGCGAGCAGGCAGTCGCTGAAGGAGATATATGTTGCTTTGATTAAATCTGTGATAGATTATGGCTGTATAGCATATAGAGATGTGGTAAGAACAACCCTGGACAAGCTAGAAGTAGTGCAAACCCAAGCACTTAGAATTTGTAGTGAAGCTTTTCGTACATCTCCAACAGTTGCATTACAAGTAGAGATGGGTGAGATGCCACTATGGTTAAGGAGGGAACAGTTGACAGCCAACTATTGGGCTAACATGCAGGGGCATGATAGGTCCCACCCTACTAGGAACATAATGCAGAAATGCTGGGAACATGAAAGGAGTAAAAAACAAAGTTTTGGATGGATATGTGAAGATATTGGGAAGGAGATGGGATTAGAGGGAATGGAATTTAGTCCAACAGTTCCGATGCCAGTCAGGCCTTTGTGGTATTTTGAGCAACCTACTGTAGATTTGATGATATTAAATAGTCACTTAAAGGGGAGAGAGGAGATTAATCTATGTGAAGTGTTTTGTAATTATTTGAAGGAAGAATTTTTGGGGTATCTAGTTATTTTCACGGATGGGTCAAAGAACCCTCAAAATGGACAAACTGGGGTTGCATTTGGAGTGCCAGAGTTGGGAATCAAGGTGCAAAAAAGACTGTCTGATTATTTATCTATATTTACGGTAGAACTAACGGGTATATGGCTGGCCTTACAATGGGTAAAAGAGAGTAGACCTGATAAGGTTGTAATTTGTTCAGACTCTAGTACCGTTTTAAAAAGTTTACAAACATTTAAATCACAATCAAGACAAGACTTGGTATATGAGGTACTTGAATGTTATACACAAATCTACCAGATGGGGGTGAAGATGAAATTTACTTGGGTACCAGCACATGTTGGGGTTAAAGGAAATGAAATGGTAGATAATTTGGCAAAGCAAGCTAGTAATAAGGAAGATGTTGAAATACAAATCACAATAAGCAAAGCGGAAGCTAAGTCAATAATTTGGTTAAAAACTATGGAAAAATGGCAGAAAAATTGGGATGGAGAGGAAAGGGAGACATTTATATAGTATTCAACAGAAAGTTGGAACAGGGAGGGTTACTGAAAGGAATCGAAGAGAAGAAATTATTATAACTAGAATAAGGATTGGACACTGTAGATTAAACAAGTACCTGCATTTAATAGGTAAACATATATCTGGAAGATGTGAATTTTGTAATAGTGATGAAACTGTGGAACATGTGGTGCTTGAGTGTAATAAGTATGAGAGAGAAAGGATAAAGTTGAAAGAAAACTTGAGGGCAATGGGGGTCCAAGGGCGCTCTCTTAAGGATATTCTGGGGAAATCATCAACAGACATTAATACACATTTACTGCACTTTCTAAAAGTCACAGGTATAGCAAATAGAATATAGAGTGAAAATCCTGTAAATTTAATTAAAATTTAATTTTAATTGAATTAAAACCATTGAAGTTGGATGCCAACCGCCGTTAAACATCAAAGAAGAAGAAGAAGAAGAAGAAGAAGAAGAAGATTTGTTTGGTAGAGGGAGCATGCGGTTGTGTTACCTTTAGCTTCCAGAAAATCTCAGAGTCCTGATTGAGAAACCTTGTGATTTTAGCTCAGTTTGTAAGTACTTGTTTGTTTGTCTATTTTTGAGGTTTTTACTTCAAACACTGTTGATGTTTAATGTTGTTTAATGTTTATTTTGTAGAAAGGACTCCTTAATATCTTTATATGTCTGAGCTTGTTTTTACACTGCTTTAAAAGAAAGGAGAGTGTTCATAACAGCTAGACATTTATGCACAAAAGGACTTTGTATGCTGACCTGAAAAGGAGGAAAGCAAAGCTGAAGTTGGATTGTTGCACCAAAACCACTTTATTTTCAGTGTACTCAATGTTTTTCTACACACTGGACTAAGCCTGCAACGTTTAGGGAAGTCCTATTTTTTTTTACTACATCAAAGACACTGAACTGTTCATTATTCTATCTTTTTTCTGTTTCTGAAGTCAACTGCTTTAAGTTTCTGAAGTTTCTGTTGATTTAATAAGAGGGTTTAAGTTAAATTTGAGCACTAAAGAAAAGAATAAACAAAGATCACACAGAATCAGCTCGGTGGTTGTTTCTTTAATTCAGTAAAAACAAAGAAATTACTCTGGTAACACGGGAAGTGTTACAAAACAATCCAGAAAAATAACTTTTAAACCTTTTAAACTGATTGTATTAATTGGTCAAAATTCTTTTTAAGGGTTAACCGGTTAAAATGAGCATCCCTAATAAATGAGTGTCCTGTCATAATCTCTCCTTTCACTCAGCGTCTGTGAAGTGGAGCAAGACAACCTTCCACCAGTCCTTGTTTTGGATTCTCATCCACAGGCAACCCGTTTTGGGCGCGGGGAGTAGCATTTTTACTGCGTGATAAATATGAGTGGCACAGCAAAGTGGTTTATATTTATCCAGAAATGGATAAATATTAATTCTGCTGTTAAAAACAAATAAAGTAACGGTATAGCAGAGTGGTTATTATGTGCAAACATTGAGAAACTCTATATTTGTGCAGTGTGCACGTTTAAAAAAAAATTCTATTCCGATTTAAAGCTTGTGACATATAAACACACACATCAACCCGATCACTTAATTTAGCGTTCATGTAAACACTACATTCCGATATATCAATCGGAATGAATTTAATCCGACTGAACCAAAAAGGGTACATGTAATCAACATGCTTCTGAACACTACATATTTCTCAGATTTCCGATCTCTCCTATTCATTTTTAATGGACAGTCATTTTTGACCAATAAAGCTCAGATTAATGAGGCCTAAGATTTTTTTTTAATTGTTATTATGATTTAAAATTTTGTATGAAATGAAAGCTTATCAAAACAAATTTCTTGGTTAAACATTAGAGCATGCTAGTGTGATAATTTGTTTCATACTTTATTTAATATTGACACAATTATCCACAAATAACACTTTTTTTCACTCAAAAACCGATGTACGTAAACTTAGATTACAGAAAGGCCTACAGAAAATCAGTTCCAAAAATAAACACAAAACCAGTCTTAACTGAAAGAAAACAAGCTGACAAACAGATTGATGCTAATATTTGGTGATAATATTGCATAACAATAGATTTGTAAGCTATTTTTGTGGACCAGTCATTTTTGACCGGGAAAACCAAAAGTGTGATAGGGATTTGAACACAACACAAGGGCTAATATATTGTGTGCTATCACAAAAAAAAACAAAAAAAAAAAAAAACGGGGCACAAGGAAAATCTGGGGTAGGAGAGCATTGCCCCCCAGCCTCCAATCCCCCCTTAGAACAAACCCTGCTGATCAGTCTGCACAATGTTTCTTAAGACCAGTTGTAGTCAGGTGGTACAGCAGTCACTTCATGTGGTCCAAGTAATAGTTCTCAGAACATTCCCAACTTACAAGCTGATTATTAGTTCTGCAAGCATGCGCATGCCTTGACATCGATAGTGTTGACATAGAAATGCGTAAACCGGCACTCTCTTCCACCCTTAACACCACGACTGAGGTCAGACCCTTGAGCAAGCCACCAAACTCTCAAATGCTCTTGGATAGGATAAATGCAGAGCACAAATTCCAAGCATGGACCACCATAATTGGCTACACATCACATCACTTTTATGAAAGCCAGTCTCAGTATGCAAAAGCACTAAGCCTGTTAGTATAAGGTATTCTGTTTATTTATTTATTTATTATTATTATTATTATTATTATTATTGTTTTCAATTCATGAGTATTACTGAGCTTAAATAACTGTAGATGACTATTTCCTCATCATCTGTTTCTTTGTGTTTTTCTCTGGTTTTAGCAAAATTATGTAACATTTTGGAGCAAATATGCAAAATAGTAAACCAAAACTTGATGCTAAAATAGCAAATATCTGCACAGCTACAGTAAATTTTCCAGGAGAACTGACATAAGCTGGGATAAATGTGAGCCAGACAGCACAGAATATGAGCATACTGAATGTGATGAACTTAGCTTCATTGAAGTTATCAGGGAGCTTCCGAGCAAGAAAAGCTAAAACAAAACACAAGATTGATAGCAGGCCAGTATAACCCAGAACAACCCAAAAACCAAGAGCTGAACCTAAGTTACATTCAAGGATGATCTTTTCTCTATAATAGCTAAAATTCTTATATGGGAAAGGGGGGGATATTGTTAGCCAAAGCACACAAATAATCACCTGAATTAACGTTAAGGAAACAACACTGAATCGTTGTTGTGCAGGCCCAAACCATTTCATAACATTATTTCCTGGAAGTGTAGCCTTGAAAGCCATTAAAACAACTATTGTTTTCCCAAGAACACAGGAGATACAGAGGACAAAAGTGATCCCAAACATTGTGTGGCGCAACATACAGGTCCACTCAGTGGGCTGGCCAATGAAAGTAAGTGAACAGAGAAAACATAGTGAGAGTGAGAAAAGCAACAGGAAGCTTAGCTCTGAGTTGTTGGCTCTGACAATAGATGTTTCTTTATGAAGATAAAACAGAAGATATACCATTGCTGTTAATAACACCCCAATGAAGGAGAAAATACAAATCACCATCCCCATGATTTCTGTATAGGAAAGGAATTCAACCACTTTTAGTACACATCCGTTTTTCCTTTCATTCGACCAGTACTCCAAATCACAAGGAAAGCAGTCACTAGAATCTGTGAAGAAATTATTCCAATATATAAAAACATAATATTACTGAATATAAGGTGCATCATAAAGTCATTTAACAGGGCAATATTGCACTTTAAAATAAAATTTGTGAGAGTTAACAATCATGTAGGATTTTACCTGTGAAATTACTGATCTCTCCTTCTGCACATGGAATACAGTCATAACAGCAGACAGGTTGACCTTTTCGCACAGCCTTCCTAGTGCCAGGGGGACAGGTCTCACTGCACACGGACACAGGCAACTATAAGAAAATAAAATAAGCTGTCATATAAAACCTCACAGTAATGATGGTTTGAATTGATAAAATAACTTGTCTTCAATAATAACTTTTATTACTTTAATGCCACTACTTTCACACATATTCAGTTAACTGACTGTTCTCTGGTCACTGTCTATTGCATGATTACAACAGTAATTTGACATGACCTTAATAATTAATTGTATAATATTAATTTACCTGTCCACTTTTCTCTGCCCATAGTACATGCTCCTGATTGACTTGAAGATGTTGTTCTGAAGGCAGTGAGCTGTCATAGAGGCCCACATGTTCAAACTGCATATTTCCATCCTCCGCAGACTGCCAGTTAACAAGGTCATACCTTGCAACAGGATCACCACTTTCATCGAAGAAGATTTCTTCACCTGTTTTGACAGTGAATCTCACATCCCTCATATACTTCAACACCTAAGAAAAAACATCAGGAACATTATTCCTATATTAGTTAGTTTCACTATAAAGTTAATTGTTCTTCACTCACTATTTGTGGTGTGGGCCACCCTCTTTTGCTGCTGTTGGTAGAGGATCTGAAGTCTTTTAATACATTGTGTAGTGTATATGCGACAGCATACACTGCAGTGTACACCTTGTTTACTATTCGTAGCTCTGATACATCAGTATATTCATTTTGCAGCCATGCAAGTCTCTCTGAACCAGTACAGCCTTTACTGCCACTGTTCCTGAAAGAGCACTGGAAAATTGTTTCCCAAAATTCTTTTAACAGTTCATTTTTTGGTTCTTGATCAGGGTGCACATTCAGTAGAAACTCTTGCAGGCCCATAATTTTAGCATTTGCTATAGCAAAACCCACAGATCCAGAAAGGAAACTGTATCCCTTTGTTTCTGCAAGAGCTCGAGAAGTGATCCAGGATTCGCTGCCAACCCACTGTATTCCTGTGATGTTGTGCTGCGAAATTACTTTTAGGAGGGGAAGAAAATCTCCTAATGAAATAAAAGCTACCACAACCCTTGCAGTGCCCTTTTTGATCACTTCCAGTGTTTTCAGAAACTGTTCTTGTGGATCACTGTTTAATATGGCCTCTGTGTATTCAATACAAACACCTTCTTCTTTTGCAGCTTCCTCAAATGCTGCAATTCCATTATTACCATAGTCATTGCGACTCCTGACCGTCCCAACCCAGGTCCAGCCAAAGTGTTTGACAAGCTGAACCAGCGCTTTGCTTTGGTAATAATCACTGGGTATTGTTCTGAAGAAGGATGGATACCTTTTTCTGTCACTCAGGCATGCACATGTGGCAAAATGACTGATCTGTAATATAAAAAAGCAGTGAATAACATCTTTTTAACAAAATACTGTTTGGTTCTTATTCCACTATATAAGTATGCTGCTCTACACAGTTCATTGCTGTTTTATATTTGCAACAGTATCTTTAAAATTTTTAACATTTGATTTTTAACATATATTTTGGTATTTGTTCCAGTTGTTCATCATACTCTGATTACACTAACCAGCAGCAGATAAGTAAGCTCTTACAACAGGTAATCTGAATGGACCAACTACAGATGCCAAGCCAATGGTGGATGAGGATGCTGAATCTCCAACAATGGCATGAACAGCTGCTGGTCTAATGCAGGATGTATCACTCAAAGTGTCTTCATGACCGTTCATCAAAGCCATGCCTGATAGGATTGTTTGGGTGAAAGAGCGACATGAATCATATATCTTATAGCCCAGAGCAATACCCGGCAACAACAGTGTGCTGTTATTAATCTCCTCAATGGCAAAAATCACTGTCTGAGCAAATTTAAACTCACGTAAGTTTAAGCTGTGGTGAAAAAACAAAACAAAACAAAACAAAACAAAAAAAGCATAACTGTATTACATTCTGAAAAGAATCATCAGTCATATTTAACTTTTTTTTTTTTTTTTTTTTTCATAAGTATTGTCATACTGACCTGGCACATGTTGTTGGGTCTGGTTTGGAAGTATAATTATGCATTTTTAGCAGAGCATTTCTGTGGATTGAGAAAATCGCCCCAATATCGATATCTCTTTCTGCAGAAAGTGAAGGGAAGGCAGGCTGACCAAGCAGACTGCATACTTGTGCAGAAGCTAGCACTAAGACACCATGTAAAGCAAGCAGCTGTAGCTGCAGTGACACAGTTCTCTTTACCATTCCAGTATGTATGTGGGACAAGATCCTCTGAGGCAAAACAGTGCAGCCTTTTATCATGCCTGCATGTTGTCATGTCTTCAAATACCCTTTGGGGCATATTAAATCCTTAACTCTGTTTTGCTCTTTGCACTCATGTTTCATTATGGAAGAGGAGATATGTGTTCCAAGGCAGATGGTGCTGGAAGCTTACTGTTTTTGTATTGGTTTTCTACTTGATCCTTTTTCTTTTTGATCTTTGACCCTAAAAGTGTCTGGAGACGAGAAAAAGTCAGTTCTGTCCAAATCCCAACCTCTATTCATACAAGTCGACTCTAGGTTATGCCTTAAAAAATATTCTATAACATTTTTGGCCATATATATATATATATATATTTTAGAGGTGTAACGATACGTGTACTCGTACCGAACCATCACAGCATCTCGGTTCGGTGCATGAGGCCTTACAATGAATACAGGCAATTCACCTCCAATCCAGAAGGGGGCGCCCGCAGTAATGCAAGTGCACCAGCGTGATTACTTCAACTTTCCTCATACCAGCAAAATCGTAAAAAACAAATAGAATGGCGCTGCCATTTGAGTTTCCTTTCTGTCACAAAACGTCTCAGGTTACGTATGTAACCCTGGTTCCCTGAGAAGGGAACGAGACACTGCGTCCTCTAGAGGTCGCTATGGGGAACGCCATCTCCATGACCCGTGTCTGAAGTCTACATACAAAAACATCAACAGAGTTGGCCGACGACAGCTTATGACGTCACTTCCGGTGCGACTCGTCGCCGCCGGTGCGTCACTACCGGTGCGACCACAGTATAAAAGGACACCGGTAGAACACAACATTCACTTCTTCATCTGAAGCTTACGTCCAAAGCATGGCGACGAGACTAGAGGACGCAGTGTCTCGTTCCCTTCTCAGGGAACCAGGGTTACATACGTAACCTGAGACGTTTCCTTTCGAGGAACTCGAACTGCGTCCTCTAGAGGTTGCTATGGGGAACGGTTATACCCACGCTGCCATGCTGAGGGGAGTGCATGCCATCATAGAGGCGAGCACTAAGTACCAACTGCCTTAAGCTTAAGGGAGTTGCCCCTGAGACGTAGTGACGGCTGTCAGTGACATTATCCCCTTCGGCCAAAAAGCCTGAGCTTCATACCCAAGACTTACCTGAAAGGGGTCGGATATGCTGGACCCGGGGTAGAGCTCAAAGCTTGGAATTAGAAGATATTCCTTTAAGGGGATATGGCTGAATGCCTAGGGTTTCACCTAGGTTTGGCCTGTCACACAGGGGGCTACCATGGGCTCTGCATAGGTTCCCTCAGAAACCGTCCTACAGAACATAGGTAGCAACAACCTGCTCAGGATGCGCAAGTAGAGTGGTATCCAAGGTGTCCGGGAACAACCAACTCAGAGAATGGGCACGAGTTTGAGCGTGAACCCATATCATAGAGGGTGCGCATGAACTAGCGCAAGTATTACCATTACTTTAGCCTGGCAGATGCTCACAAGGAGTGGGACCCAAGGTGACCGGGGTTTAAACCAACTCAAGAAAGGGTACGGGCCATAAGCGTGTGAATCCCTACCATAAAGGATTTAGAATGGACGCAGAACTCCGGTGCATTCCATACCACAATGTGGATTTTAGAAAAGTGTCCCAGGGTTCACGTGTGCACTTACCATATACATGGATTTGAGAAAGCGCCCAAGGGTTCGTGTGGGCCTTACCATAAAAATGGATTGTAGAAATACCGCTTGGAAATGGTGTGCTAGTAGATGACCCTCAGAATGAGGGGAGATCTGCAGGCATTCTAAACAAGGCTCCAAGGGGAAGGCAGTAAGGGCGAACCTCAGCCGTTCTAGCAAGGCCCGCAGAACCTCACGAACAAGGGCCTAGACCATAGCCAATGCTCCTCAGAGCACTCAGAAGGGTTCCCGCAGAAACACCTTCCACTCTTACGATGGTGAAAAATAGCGTGGTCAAGCCCACTCCTCAGAGGGGCAACTCACTAAATCACCAAGATGGTATGAGGATAGGTCTGTATGATGATTGGGTGAATACCCTAAAACAGGAAGCCCCTCAGGGCAGGACGCAGACGGAGTGTCTCAGTCAGGTGGCCTCTAAGTCATGCGTGTCCAGCCAGAAATACAGCAGAAGAGGCTACACACATAACAGGGTCGTAGAAGCTGCCCAGACCACCATAGTGGGCCATCTACTTACAACCCTAACAGGGGAAATAACACCATCTAGGCAGGGGCAGCGGGAGACCGCTGCTTAAAAAACCCTAGGAAAGGGAGCAATCACAGAGTTAACAAAGGGGTACTTAGAAGTCAATGTGCCTAGGAAGGCTACCAGAAGGGAACCAGCTGAGATTAACCTGACCACAAAGAGTGGACTGTCTACTTACAACCCTAGCAAGGGAGACAGCACTCGTGGGTAAGAGCTCAAAGAGGCCGCTACTTAGAAACCCTAGGAAGGGGAGCGGTCACCGAGCTAGCACCTAGCTATCCTCAGATAGCTGGCTGTAGGAAAGGCCAGAAAGCTGCTATCAAGAACACCAAACAAGGGTCTTAACTAGCACTAGGGCTGTGCAAACAATCGGATGCAACCACCATGTGCATCCCAGCAGCACACACAGCCAGACGGAGCGCACACAACCACACAGAGCACCGCAGCCCACCGACAACCCGCGCAACATTGCGCAGCCCACCAGCGAACCACGGCACCGTGCAGCACATGCAGGCCCACCCAACAGCAGGCGAGATCCATGACCAACTGGCAATTGCATCCGACCATTCGCACAGCCCCAACCAGCACATAGCTATCCTCAGACAGCTATGCTTCCAGGAAGGGAAAGTTAACACACAGCTAGCCTCAGATAGCTGCACTTAATCACATAATATGGCTGAACTATAACCACCCTCAGATGGCTTTTACTAGGGAAGTCCCCTTTTTAATTTCTGTCCATACACCCGAGTATTAGCAGAAAATTAACACCACAATCGCGATGCGCAGCATATGTTCAATTCCCTCGGGAACCGAACACGCTCCGCCCACATGCCAGACTCCCCCAGGAATCAAGCGGGACGGAGCCACCGGCGCGAATGCGTTGTCAATGCCGCAAGAGGCGAACACACTCATGCAAATTCGGGTATACAGTGAAGACTCACCTCCCTTCCTGCGAATGCATTGCCATGAGCACAACGAGTTCCCTCGAGAGCTGGACGCGCAGCTCTTTACCACACACACACACACAGCCCGCGAGCCTGTAAAGCGGGTATGAGAGCACGCTAGTTCACTGAGAGCCGCTCTTCACCATACATGCACAGCCCAAAAGACGTATGAAAGGTGCTGGTATCAGAGCGTGCTTGCCTCTCGCAAGAGACAAGGCAAAAAAATAAAACGAGCGCAATAAACTCCCTCGGGAGCAGAAAGCGCTTGCTCTTTACCACGCATCGTCAAACGCGAGCCGTCATTAAAAACCTCTGGTGAGAAAACATGCACTCAGTTTGAACTTGGTTACAGACAAAAGGTCAGTGAAGACGAAGAAGAGAATGTTGTGTTCTACCGGTGTCCTTTTATACTGTGGTCGCACTGGTAGTGACGCACCGGCGGCGACGAATCACGCCGGAAGTGACGTCATAAGCTGTCGTCGGCCAACTCTGTTGATGTTTTTGTATGTAGACTTCAGACACGGGTCACAGAGATGGCGTTCCCCATAGCGACCTCTAGAAGACGCAGTTCAAATTCCTCGAAGGGGAACTGAACTGAAACTCAGCAAATATAGGCTACGTTACGTATTGCATTTTTCCTTCCATTGACTATCAGATAACTTAAATATATTTCAAGAATTTATTCCTTGTATGTATATATGTACTGCAGATTTCATAGCCTGTATATGACATTAATTTGCTATAATATTTAATTTTTTCACAGGTGGAAAAAAATGTAATTTGTGCTACTGTCTATTTAATATAAATGAAAAGAAACCTAGCATAGTAGATTTTATTTTATTTTTTTTCTGTTGTTCAGAATGTGAACAAAAATAAAAGCAATGAGAAGGGAAACCGTCATGAATGTAGCAAAACATTCATGACGGTTTCATTTTTGTTCTGGATCCAGTGCTCTACTGCTACACTGGAGCGCACTTGCCACCAATTGGACAGGCGTGGGAATTACAGTTAGACGTTACAATAGACCGCCCTTTAACATTGTCTGTCATTTTCACAGACAGGGTCATAAAAATTCCATCATAATCTATTATTACCCGTCATTTTAATTTTCACATTTTAATTATAATAACACATTTAATTGTTTTTATTTTTGTTCACATTTTCCTTTTTAATTGTAAACCTACAGGACGATATAGGCTTATGCATTTATTTTGAAGAGAACAGATGAACAGATGAGACTGTGTAACTTCTCAAACGCATAGCAAAACATTCATGATGGTTTCATTTTTGTTCTGGATCCAGTGCTCTGCTGCTACACTGGATTGCACTTGCCACCAATTGGACAGGCGTGGGAATTACAGTTAGAAGTTACAATAGATCACCCTCACTAAAAATTTAATTTTTGGACAATTTTTGGTTAACGCGACCTCTGATATTTCTATCTATCTATCTATCTATAAAGATGAGTAGACGTGAGATATGGTAGTATATTGGCACAGCTGTGATTCGACCGCAGACTGAGTGCCGTAGGTAACCACAGTGTGCCGATATACAGACATATCTTATGTCTACTTGTATGATATTGCATTTATACAACAGTTAGATGGCACGAGTATGTAAATACATAAAATAACAAGTGAATGTGCTTAAAGCCCTCTTTTGTGCAGAACTACTTCCTTCTGCCACAGATTAAAATCGAACTTTGACAGTTGAACAGCTGAGCCCAAGCCTTCGTTACTAATTCCAAAACGTCACTTTAGAACTGTTAAAAAAAAGAAATGTTGAGTTGCTTCATTGAAAGCTTATTGTATTACTGTATTACTGTATTAAAAGCCGTGTGTTATGTTTAGTTTTGAGAGAGATTGACTGAGCGATCACGATTACCTGCATCTGATACAGCATTCATTCTTCAGATCAATCTCATATCACAGTAAATCAGTGTCCGATAGGCTCATACTATCCTTTCGTCTGTTAAAGGTGATTCCTAATAAAAACACTGCTCTGTGCATTTGTTGGCTATGTACAAGCTGGTTTTGAAAGAAAAAAATATCTTGCTTAAAAGAGCGTATTTTTCAATTTAACCCTCTGGGGTCTGAGGGTGTTTTGGGGCCCTGAAGAAGTTTTGACATGCCCTGACATTTGTGCTTTTTTCAGTATCTTCAAAGAATGGAGTTTTAGATTATTTGTATTTTATTTATACATAATGAAGGTCAAATACACATTATTGAGCACCCTGATCTAACCACAGAGATGTGAACAGACTTTGTGTAATTTTTTTAAAACTGTTTTCTAAATTCTGTTCAACAAGTGAAAACAGTAAATCATACCTGATTTTTAAGTGCTTGAAAAACTAATCATCAGTAGTCAAGGAACTTGTTTTACACTAGAATATCAGTGTAGTTGAACATCTGATGTGGGTACAGCACTCTCAGAGAAAAACAGTTTGAAGAGACTCAATTAAAAGACAGCAGGATTCATCTGTTGTGCAGGTATTAGATAGCAAACAACATAAGCAAAGCATCTGTGAGCATGTTAATATCAGGAGTATCTGTAAAATATATGTAGTGTATATATAGTGTATGAATTTGTAGTCATAGACTCATTTGTACTAACGTAAAAAGGACATTTTATATCTGAGAAACTAATAATTATTGTTTATCACGTTAAACATCTGTTTGAGACCAGAGTATTAATAAACATGGTCTAAACATACACTCAGTGTAAACACTCATATTACATCCAATTGTTATACAATAAATAAATAACTAAATAATATTATCTTTAAGTCATAAACATAAGCATGCTTTGTATGTATTATACAATACAAAAACATTTTATATCTGGGAAACTATATCATTATTGTTAAGCATAAGTGTAAACACTATTACCTTTATATCGCATTGTTTTCTATTGTATAGAACGTTAAAAAAAAACATCCTGGCGTCGTGAGACATCTTGATGCAATGAAATGAAACGTACTTCATAATGTTTCACTTGCTGTAGTCATGAATTATAGTTTAAAAAAATGTCTAACTAGTAAAATGTGTACAAGTTCTGTCACAGTAACACAGTAACAACTAACACAAGTAGGCTAATAAAAAAAAAGACTTACTCATGTAAATATCTCCTCTCGCGCTGTGTGTCACATCGTGTTCTTCCTCTGAATTCTTATTCCTCACAGCGAATATTCTTTCTTCCAGAAAGAACAAGTAGCCCAGATGAACCTGGAAGAAAAATCTTGGTGCTTTGTTTACGACGATGTGGGCGTTTAAGTTTGGTGCGTGCCCTCACTTGGCGATTATAATATGAAAAGGGAAAGCAGCTTGTGGGCGTGATCTAATTAAAAATACGGGAGAGACTGGACATTGTGTTGGTTTCATACGGATTACTTCATCAGAGAATATTTGTATTCAGTAAGAGGGGCTTCATCTAAAAGTAGAAATATCAAGCTTTCTATAGATATATCTCTTATGTGTGTGTGTCACGTATTTGCTGAGTTTCGGTTCATTTTAATGACGCATTTCAAAAGGATATGTGTGGAGACTGAGACTGCTGAATGCACACCCTGTTTATTTTCTTTGTTTTGCAAAAGCATAATGTTTTGTTGATATTGTGACTGTACACAATTAAAAGTAGACCCTTTACAAATGATGTATTACTCTTATATGTATGATCAAAAATAGGTTCTTTTTGCTCCTGCCATGAAAAGATGCAATTGGCGTCGCCGGCGCCACCATCGACCCCAGGAGGTTAAAAGGCTTTACTTCTGACTCGTAAAACTATCTCTTGTCACCAACTAATGGCGGAACAATGTAACTAAAATCACCATCACGAAAACACACACACACTGTTTCTTAATACTAAATACTACCATTATTTATATAACATATTATTTATTGAATAATAATATTTAATAAACAACAACAACTGCCATCATAAAAGTTATTAAAAGGCAATTCATTCAGAAGTACACAGGCAGCGCTCTGATATCTGAATTTACATAAACATGATGGGATTTTACTAAAATAATTTGCTCTGGGAAAAAAAGATAAATGAGACATAACTGTCCGTTAGATTTACTCAAAATGAATTACATCTCAAGTTTAACCACTACAGAGACACCTGAGCCAGCGGAAAATTTCCAGAGATCTGAGTTGAGGTTTATTAATTGAGTTTATCTGAGTTTATTAACAAACCGCATATTTGAAGTCCAAAAAGGACATTCTCGCCTAAAAAGCAAGAAAAAACTATATTCCGTGATACAAAACAGTATTATTTTTAACATTATAGTGGATTTGGGTGTCCGCCATGACACTCGCTGTGAGATTTTCTTTTTTTTTAGTTTTTCCTGTTTGTTCCTCAAGCATGATCACTTTTACCAGGGATGAACTGCTGAACATTCTGCAAAGCACACCACACAATCTTCTACTGGTTTTTGATTATTCGGATTTGGTTATTCGGTTTTGCTGAACCTTGTAGTTGGCGGAGCAGCTGCACTGTTCAGACGCATAAGGACATGAAGACTAGGAAAGCAAGCCAGCGCACTTGTGAAGCTCAGACAACACGGATTTCAAACGGTGCTGCCTAGCATCCATCTGTCAAATCTCTGCTCTCTACCCAATAAAACTGACAAACAACTTCTGCTCTGCCAGCTTCTTCTGTGTTTCATGGAAACCTGGCTAAATGACACCATACCAGACAGTGTGTTACATCTACCAAGCTTCCAGCTGTTCAAAGCAGATCACAACGTAGAATAACGTGGCGGCTGGACATCCTTTTATCAATGAAACGTGCTGTACAAATGTAACAGTGTTAAAGAAGATGTGCTGTCCCGATCTAGAAGCGCTCTTCATTAACTGTAAGCATTTCTATTTGCCCCAGGGGTTTTCCTTGTCCATCCTCGTAATTGTCTCAAGAAGTTGAGAAAGAAGCTCTACTCTGCTCACCGCCATCAAAGAAGCCTCTGCAGTGTCCCTGCGGCCCAAGCAAATTTCCTGAGTAAGCGGTTCAAGCTGTATCATGTTGGCTCAGCGCGGTTCTTGCCTGCAGTTCATGATGAACTCACCAAGACCTGGTGCGCCCCTAATTGGCCCGGATTAATCCCTCTACAGCAGCAGCTCTCACCACCATTGATGGCAATTGACTCTTGGAGGAGGCGGTAGCTGCTTATCTGTGCCCGCCATCTGCACCACCTCAGCGCTGGCCAACAGGGCATTTGCAGCGACCAGTCGGGCCGGATCGGTGCTGCATGCTATGCAGGTACTCCAAGTGTTCCAAGATAAACTTCGCAGTATGGATGAGTCTGGCCAGCAACACCAGAAGGCTGCGCACAGCGACAGATTAGGCTCTGTGCACCACAAAAGCAACGGCGCAGGTGATCTGCAAGACCATGGCCAGTTTGGTGGTGCTGCGTCACTTCCTCCCCAAACGCTCGGCCCCCACGGCTGCAGGGCACCAGGAGAAACCCGCCTCTCAGCCTGCAAAGCCGGCTTAGCCTCAGAGGAAGTCTGAGCCAGCAACAGCGCTCCCAGGTGGCAAAGCGTTTCCCATTCCTGAAGCATCAGGGTCCTTGCCCTCGAGTAGTGCTGGACCCAGAGCCCTCGAAGCCATCCTGATGCGACAGAGAGGAAGAGGGGCCCAGTTCTCAACTTGGCCTAAACACCCCCAAAGACTGCTCATTTTCATTTTCCATACCTCTGAGAGCCTGTGAGAAATGGAGTTTCATTTTCAGTGGGTCACCTATTGCAGGTGCAGCATGTACCCGAAATTTTCTCTTTACACTCTTTAGTAAGCTACTACTAAATATATTGTAAAAACATTAATTTGTTGTAAAGTTGCTTTGCAATGATATGTATTGTGAAAAGCGCTATACAAATAAATTAGAATTTAATTGAATTGAATTTTACCACTGTGATAGTTGGAGCCACATATAATAAAGAGCAATTTTTTTCTTCACACTCTCAAAAACACTTTGGTGATCGAAGGATCCCTGTCTCTGCAAGGTGAGCCCTCATTTGCAAAAATAGACCCTCTCGCCTTCCATCTCAGGGCTTGGGCAGCCGTACCGGGAGTGTCTGCCTGGGTCCCATAATTCAGCAAGGCTACTTGCTGCATTTCGTTTGCAGACCACCCTGCTGCAGAGGGGTTGTTTAAACTTCCATTTCGGACAACGAAGCTCTTGTTCTCCAGCAGGAAGTGCAAACATTGCTTGCAAAGGGTGTTGTGGAAATAGTGCCCCCAACGAACAGCAAGTCAGGCTTTTTCAGCCTTTATTTCCTCACGCCCAAGAAAGATGGCAGACTCAGACCCATTCTGGATCTCAGATGTCTGAATCGCTCACTAATGCGCCAGCCATTCAAGGTGTTAACTATCAAACAGATCCTTGCGCATATCTGCCCCGGGACTAGTTTTTGACAGTGGATCTGAAAGACGCTTACTTTCACATCTGCATAGCCTGCCTTCACAGACCATTCTGGAGATTCACTGTCCCTGGCCCCTTGCACTTTTACAAAGTGCATAGATTTTTCCCTCTGAGGCAGATGGGAATCTGCATACTAAATCACCTTGACGACTGGCTAATTCTAGCCAAATCAGAACAGGAATTGCTGCTACTCGGCCACCTAGAGCGCCTCGGGTTGATTATCAACCCAACCAAGAGCCATTTGTTACCCAGACAGCTTGAGGAACCATTCTAGACTCCGTCCAGATGCAGGCTTGGATTATGCCGGAACGATCCCTGACGGTTCAGTGATTGGTGGCTTCTCATGCGTCCCTTGAAGGTTTTTTAGAGGTTGCTCGGCCTAGTGGCGGTTGCCACCTCCACAATCTCCTTTCTCAGGCAAAAGGCATGATTTGGCATCCCCGACCGGAGTTGTGGAGCCTTCGACGGGAGCTTGAACAGCTCTCAGGAAGAGTGAGCAATACCATTTTGAAGGCCAGGGCGCCATCTATGAGACGTCTCTATGGCCAGAAATGGCAGATCTTAATTGGTGCTTGGCGCAAAGACTGGACCCGTGTTTATGCGTCATGTCCCATATGCTAGCCTTTTTACAGGAGTTGTTGGATAAGGGGAGAGCCCCTTCCATGCTCAAAGTATATGTGGCAGCCATCACAGCGAGTCATTAAAATAGAGACTGGCTGTTGGGTAAAAACGATTTTATCATTAAGTTCCGACTGCAGGATCATCCTGAAACCAAGACATGGTTATGTCCTGAAGGTGCTCTCGACTCCGTTCAGAGCCCAGGTGGTTACGCTTTGGTGCTCCCCTTTGCAGAAGGTGAGCAAGGGCCTAATCTACTTTGCCCTGTTAGAGCCTGTTTTGACAGTTAGAGCAGCTCTTTGTTTGCTCTGGCGGCCGCCAAAAAGGGCTGCCAGTCACAAAGCAATGACTCTTTCTCTGGATAGTTGATGCTATAGCCTTGGCTTACGCTTCAGCAGGCTTGCAATGCCCTATAGGTGTGAGGGCCCACTGCACGAGAGGGATGGCCTCCTTCTGGGTGTGTTCCAGCGGGATTTTTTGTTATTGAGATTTGTGCAGCTGGTCGTCGCCGTCCACATTTGCCAGATTCTATAACTTGGATGTCCCCGACCTGCGTGGGTTCTCTCTGTTTAAGCGTCCACTCTTTCCCCTTGGGGTGCAGAGGGTTATGTTCTTAGTTATGTTCATAAGGGAATGCTCCGGTTACTTACCCTGAGGTAACGGAACGAGCATTGCATCACTTGCCACACTATAAGCAGCACACAAATCGATGACTGTCGCTTCAGTCAAATGATCTGATGATTGGCGCTATGAGCCGACTTACAGGTGCAATAAATAAATTGTCATGGACAACTTCATTTATTTCAGTAATTCGACTCAAATTGTGAAACTCCTGTATTAAATAAATTCGGTGCACACAGACTGAAGTAGTTTAAGTCTTTGGTTCTTTTAATTGTGATTGATTTTGGCTCACATTTAACAAAAACCCACAAATTTACTATCTCAACAAATTAGAATATGACATGCCAATCAGCTAATCAACTCAAAACACCTGCAAAGGTTTCCTGAGCCTTCAAAATGCTCTCTCAGTTTGGTTCACTAGGCTACACAATCATGGAGAAGACTGCTGATCTGACAGTTGTCCAGAAGACAAGCATTGACACCCTTCACAAGGAGGGTAAGCCACAAACATTCATTGCCAAAGAAGCTGGCTGTTCACAGAGTGCTGTATCCAAGCATGTTAACAGAAAGTTGAGTGGAAGGAAAAAGTATGAAAGAAAAAGATGCACTGCCAACCGAGAGAACCGCGAGAGAGGCGTCTTAGCTGGGCTAAGGAGAAGAAGAAATGGACTGTTGCCCAGTGGTCCAAAGTCCTCTTTTCAGATGAGAGCAAGTTTTGTATTTTATTTGGAAACCAAGGTCCTAGAGTCTGGAGGAAGGGTGGAGAAGCTCATAGCCCAAGTTGCTTGAAGTCCAGTGTTAAGTTTCCACAGTCTGTGATGATTTGGGGTGCAATGTCATCTGCTGGTGTTGGTCCACTGTGTTTTTTGAAAACCAAAGTCACTGCACCCGTTTACCAAGAAATTTTAGAGCACTTCATGCTTCCTTCTGCTGACCAGCTTTTTAAAGATGCTGATTTCATTTTCCAGCAGGATTTGGCACCTGCCCACACTGCCAAAAGCACCAAAAGTTGGTTAAATGACCATGGTGTTGGTGTGCTTGACTGGCCAGCAAACTCACCAGACCTGAACCCCATAGAGAATCTATGGGGTATTGTCAAGAGGAAAATGAGAAACAAGAGACCAAAAAATGCAGATGAGCTGAAGGCCACTGTCAAAGAAACCTGGGCTTCCATACCACCTCAGCAGTGCCACAGGCTGATCACCTCCATGCCATGCCGAATTGAGGCAGTAATTAAAGCAAAAGGAGCCCCTACCAAGTATTGAGTACATATACAGTAAATGAACATACTTTCCAGAAGGCCAACAATTCACTAAAAATGTTTTTTTTTTATTGGTCTTATGAAGTATTCTAATTTGTTGAGATAGTGAATTGGTGGGTTTTTGTTAAATGTGAGCCAAAATCATCACAATTAAAAGAACCAAAGACTTAAACTACTTCAGTCTGTGTGCACTGAATTTATTTAATACACGAGTTTCACAATTTGAGTTGAATTACTGAAATAAATGAACTTTTCCATGACATTCTAACTTATTGAGATGCACCTGTATATAGGGGTCGGCTCCGCCCTTTCTGGCGGGCTAAAGCACCATTGGTTTGTGCCGCTACACAAACGTGAACAAATCATGCCTCAGTACAGAGTAAAACAGGAGTTTTCTCCATATGCATTCCACGCAACGATCATAGGGATAATATAGCGTTTTATATATATATATATATATTCACACCTAAGTTTGGTAAATACCCTGCCCTCCCCAAAAAGCAAATACACACACATACACTGACCAAAATTATAAATGCAACACTTTTGTTTTTGCCCCCATTTTTCATGAGCTGAACTCTAAGATCTAAGACTTTTTCTATGTACACAAAAAGCCTATTTCTCTCAAATATTGTTCACAAATCTGTCTAAATCTGTGTTAGTGAGCACTTCTCCTTTCCCGGGATAATCCATCCACCTCACAGGTGTGGCTTATCAAGATGCTGAGTAGACAGCATGATAATTGATAATTGGCCTGTGGAATGTTGGTCCACTCCTCTTCAATGGCTGTGCGAAGTTGCTGGATATTGGCAGGAACTGGCGTCATATACGCCGATCCAGAGCATCCCAAACATGCTCAATGGGTGACATGTCCGGTGAGTATGCTTCATGTTTTCAGCTTCCAGGAATTGTGTACAGATCGTTGCAACATGGGGCACGGTCTCGTCACGGTATCTCTGTGCATTCAAAATGCCATCAATAAAATGCACCTGTGTTCGTTGTCCATAACATACGCCTGCCCATACCATAACCCCACTGCCACCATGGGCCACTCGATCAACAACATTGACATCAGCAAACCGCTCACCCACACGACGCCATACACGCTGTCTGCCATGTGCCCTGTACAGTGAAAACTGGGATTTTTCTGTGAAGAGAACACCTCTTCAATGTGCCAGACGCCATCGAATGTGAGCATTTGCCCACTCAAGTCGGTTACGATGACGAACTACAGTCAGGTTGAGACCCCGATGAGGATGACAAGCATGCAGGTGAGCTTCCCTGAGACGGTTTCTGATAGTTTGTGCAGAAATTCTTTGGTTATGCAAACCGATTGTTGCAGCAGGTGGCTGGTCTCAGACGGTCTTGGAGGTGAAGATGCTGGATGTGGAGGTCCTGGGCTGGTGTGGTTACATGTGGTCTGCGGTTGTGAGGCCAGTTGGATGCACTGCCAAATTCTCTGAAATGCCTTTGGAGACGGCTTATGGTAGAGAAATGAACATTCAATTCACAGGCAACAGCTCTGGTGGACATTCCTGCAGTCAGCATGCCAATTGCACGCTCCCTCAAAACTTGCGACATCTGTGGCATTGTGCTGTGTGATAAGACTGCACATTTTAGAGTGGCCTTTTATTGTGGCCAGCCTAAGGCACACCTGTGCAATAATCATGCAGTCTAATAAGCATCTTGATATGCCACACCTCTGAGGTGGATGGATTATCTCGACAAAGGAGAAGTGCTTACTAACATAGATTTAGACAGATTTGTGAACAATATTTAAGAGAAATAGGTTTTTTCTGTACATAGAAAGTCTTAGATCTTTGAGGTCAGCTCATGAAAAATGGGGGCAAAAACAAAAGTGTTGTGTTTATATTTTCGTCAGTGTATGTATGAGTATAGATAGATAGTGTAACGCCAAGCCAGCAGATAGATAGATAGTGTAACGCCAAGCCAGCAGAGGGAGCCCTCACCCGAGTACTGACTGCCTACGCTCCCTCTGCTGCTTCTACCTTCACTTCCTGTTTGGGACTATTTAAACAACGACCATGTGCTCACTCCTCGCGAAGTATTGCCAGTTAATCTGCCTTAATGAGCTTTCTATTATTACTCTGTCTGATTACCTGTTGCTGTTTTGCTTTGTCTTTGGATTCACAAGTTTACGGATTACCCCTTCGGATTGTTTGCCAGATTGGACTGCATTCACGGTTTGAACCTAAAGCCCGTCTCCTCACTATCGTCTTCTGGATTACCCCTGTTGTACTGTTTGGCCGATTGGACTGCTTTCACGGTTTGGACCCACAGCCTGTCTTTTCACTATTGCTTCCTGGATTGCCCTATTAAATTGTTTATCGATCGGACTGCATCTGGTTCTTGACTTGTTGCCTGCCTTGACTTGTTGCCTGTTTGTCTGTTTCTAAAACCCCTAATAAATGACCGCACATGGATTCAAACTCTGCCTCAGTGTCCACGTTACAGATAGATAGATGTACACATATGTACGTGCACATATATATATATATATGTGTATATATATGTGTGTGTGTGTGTATATATATGTATATGGACAAAAAATGTAGAATATTTTCTACAGGCATCTGAGAATGGGTCGATTTGAAAAAGGGGATATTATTTTTACAGATTAATTAAAAACCACTGCATGGATTTTTATCATTATAGGGTAGATTTGTACATACACTGCCAACGCACATTAATGTTCAAACAACATGAAAAAGTGAATTTTGCATCCGATGACCCCCTTAATAAAATATGATTGCAAAGAGCAAAATAGAGTCAGGGATTTAATATGCCCCAAAGGACATTTCAAGATATGACAAAAGGCAGATATGATAAAGGCATTACTGTTGTGCCTCAGAGGATCTTGCCCCACATACATATTGGCATGGCAAAGAGGACTGTGTCACTGCAGCTACTGCTGCTCATTGTACATGGCATCATTATGCCAGCTTCAGCACAAGCCTGCAGTCTGCTTGGTGAGCCTGCCTTCCCTTCACTTTCTACAGAAAGAGACATCAATATTGGGGCAATTTTCTCAATCCACAGAAATGCTCTGCTAAAAATTCATAATTATACTTCCAAACCAGAGCCAACAACATGTGTCAGGTAAGCATGATGATACTGATGAATACACAGACACAAAAAGTTAAATATAAATCTCTGATGATTCTCTGTAGAATGTAATACAGCTGATTTATTATTTTGTTTCTCACCACAGCTTGAATTTACGTGAGTTTAAATTTGCTCAGACGCTGATTTTTGCCATTGAAGAGATTAATAACAACACACAGTTGTTGCCTGGTATTTCTTTGGGCTATAAGATATATGATTCATGTCGCTCTATCCCTCAAACAATCCTCTCAGGCATGGCTTTGATGAACGGTTATGAAGCCACTTTGAGTGAAACATCCTGCTCTAGACCACCAGTTGCTCATGCAATTGTTGGAGAGTCAACATCCTCACCGACCATTGGCTTGGCATCTGTAGTTGGTCCATTCAGCTTACCTGTTGTAAGAACTTACTTTACTGCTGGTTAGTGTAATCAGAGTATGATGAACCACCGGAACATGTACCAAAAATATATGCTTCACATCAAATGTTGAAAATTTAAAGAAACTGCTGTAAATATAGAAAATAATGTGTTTAACTGTGTAGAGCAGCATGCTTATATAGTGGAATAAGAACTGGAAACTATTTTCTGAAAAAAAATATATATATATATATATATATATATATAAATATATATATATATATATATATATATGTTAACACATTATACACTGCTTCTTTATATTGCAGATCAGTCATTTTGCCACATGTGCATGCCTGAGTGACAAAAAAAGATATCCATCCTTCTTTAGAACAATACCCAGTGATTATTACCAAAGCAGAGCGCTGGCTCAGCTTGTCAAGCACTTTGGCTGGACCTGGGTTGGGACGGTCAGGAGTCGCAATGACTATGGTAATAATGGAATTGCAGCCTTTGAGGAGGCTGCAAAAGAAGAAGGGGTTTGCATTGAATACTCAGAGGCCATTTTAAGCAGTGATCCACAAGAACAGTTTCTGAAAACATTGGAAGTGATCAAAAAAGGCACTGCCAGGGTTGTGCTAGCTTTTATTGCATTAGGAGATTTTCTCCCCCTACTGAAAGTAATTTCGCAGCACAACATCACAGAGATACAGTGGGTTGGCAGTGAATCCTGGATCACTTCTCGAACTCTTGCAGAAACAAATGAATACAGTTTTCTTTCTGGAGCTGTGGGATTTGCTATAGCAAATGCCAAACTTATGGGCCTCCGAGAGTTCCTAGTGAATGTGCACCCTGATCAAGAACCAAAAAATGAACTTTTAAAAGAATTTTGGGAAACAGTTTTTCACTGCTCTTTCAGGAACAGTGGCAGTGATGGCTGTACTGGTTTAGAAAGACTTGCTTGGCTGCAAAATGAATATACTGATGTATCAGAGCTACGAATAGTAAATAAGGTATATACTGCAGTGTATGCTGTCGCATATACATTACATAATGTATTAAAAGACTTCAGATCCTCCACCAACAGCAGCAAAAGAGGACGGCCCACACCACAAATGGTAAATGAGGAGCATTTATTTTCATGCAGAAACTAATTAATATAGCAATAATGTACCTAATGTTCCTTCTTAGGTGTTGAAGTATATGAGGGATGTGAGATTCACTGTTAAAACAGGAGAAGAAATCTTCTTTGATGAAAGCGGTGATCCAGTAGCGAGATATGACCTTGTTAACTGGCAGCCTGCTGAGGATGGAAGTCTCCAGTTTGAGCATGTGGGCCTCTATGACAGCTCACTGCCTTCAGAACAACGTCTTCAAGTCAATCAGAAGCACATACTATGGGCAGTGAAAAGTAAACAGGTACATTAATATTATACAATAAATTATTAATATAATAAATATAAATAAATAAATAAATAAATATTTGTTTTAAAATAACTGTTTGAATTATTTAATGGTCAGTAAAGGAAGAACAGTCAGTTAGTAAAATATGACAAAATATGTATATAAAGCAGTGGCAATATAGTGATAAAATTTATTACTGAAGACAAGTTATTTTTATCAATTCACACATCTTCACTGTGAGATTTTATATGACAACTTATTTATTATAGTTGCCTGTGTCCGTGTGCAGTGAGACCTGTCCCCCTGGCACTAGGAAGGCTGTGCAAAAAGGACGACCTGTCTGCTGTTATGACTGTATTCCATGTGCAGAAGGAGAAATTAGTAATGGCACAGGTAAAATAATACAGTTTTTAAAATGATAATGTGGGATAACTCTAATGAAATGTTGTTAAAGTGAAGTATAATGCTGTCCTGTTTGTCAAGTGGCTTTATGATGCACTTTTTATATATTGGAATAATTTCTTCACAGATTCTGGTGACTGCTTTCCTTGTAATTTGGAGTACTGGTCGAATGAAAGCAAAGACAGATGTGTATTAAAAGTGGTAGAATTTCTTTACTATACAGAAATTATGGGGGTGGTGCTTTGTATTTTCTCCTTTATTGGGGTGTTATTAACAGCAATGGTATCTTTTCTTTTTTACCTTCATAAAGAAACATCTATTGTCAGAGCCAACAACTCAGAGCTGAGCTTCCTGTTGCTCTTCTCACTCTCACTTTGTTTTCTCTGTTCACTTACTTTCATTGGTCGGCCCACTGAATGGTCCTGCATGTTACGTCACACAGCATTTGGGATCACTTTTGTCCTCTGTATCTCCTGTGTTCTTGGAAAAACAATAGTTGTGTTAATGGCCTTCAAGGCTACACTTCCAGGAAGTAATGTAATGAAATGGTTTGGACCTCTTCAACAGAGACTCAGTGTTGTTTCCTTAACATTAATACAGTTGATTATTTGTGTGCTTTGGTTAACAATATCTCCCCCTTTCCCATATATGAATTTGAGCTATTATAGAGAAAAGATCATACTTGAATGTAACTTAGGTTCGGCTCTTGGTTTCTGGTCTGTTCTGGGTTATACTGGCCTGCTATCAGTCATGTGTTTTGTTTTAGCTTTTCTTGCTCGGAAGCTTCCTGATAATTTCAATGAAGCCAAATTCATCACATTCAGTATGCTCATATTCTGTGCTGTCTGGCTCACATTTATCCCAGCTTATGTCAGTTCTCCTGGAAAATTTACTGTAGCTGTGCAGATATTTGCTATTTTAGCATCAAGTTTTGGTTTACTATTTTGCATATTTGTTCCAAAATGTTACATAATTTTGCTAAAACCAGAAAAAAACACAAAGAAACAAATGATGAGGAAATAGTCATTTACATCTCTTTAAGTTCAGTAATATGCATGCAGTGGAAAGGGGGAAAAAAAAGCCTGAGAACTAAACTTGAGGAAAACAACATAGAGCATTTGCATACTGAAACTGGCTTTCATGAAATCTAGAAAAGTTTTAAAGTTACTGCTTTATCTCACAGCAAGAATGTTCCCTGAACTGATAGATTCCCATGTCATCATGAGTACTGAGTAGCAACACTTAAAGTCTTTCTGACTCTCTGACTCTCCTGGTTCAGCATATCTGGACCTGCATATTTTATTTTATTTTTTTACTTCTTAATCAAAATTCAGTGGGGGTCATTTACTTAACAAGAAATTTACAGACACAGACACAAACCTCTTATGTGCATGTTATGTTTTATTAAATGCATCCAAATAATTTTGAAGAATTAAAATTCTATTATTTAAAAAAAAAAAATGTTTGTGAATCAATTTTGTGTTTAATATGTATATAAAATGTACTGTGTAAATGTGTATTTTAAATTAAAAAAAAAAAAAAAAAGGTGTGACAGTAAAGTAAATATGGTTCAATAATAGATTTTGGTCTATCAGCCACAAGAATACCATATAAGGTTCATATATCAACTGCATCTGTTTTTATGATTTGGCTCATTTTGGGTTGGGTTATTACACTGTATTGGTTTAGTTCTGGCTAAAAAGATGCGGACCAACACATTCTGGGCAAACACAGGCTAATCTGGGCCACATATTAGCTGTTGATATGGGTCAGATCCAAGCCAAATTAAATTTGCTGACTGGGATGTTTTCTAAAAGTTGAACCTCTTTTAACTTTACATGGCTTTCTATACATCTCTTGTGAGACGCGAGTGCAACAGTCATAGTTGCGCAGAATATGCGTTCTGTTTGAATGTTTTGGTTTCAGTTTTAACCTAACCAAAATCTTCTCCACATTGAGGTTCGATATTTCTCTAATGTTTTGAATGAAAAACGCAGCAGCAACACATCTTGTGGGTTCAGCTGAATTTGTTCAGGGTTCAGGGTTTAACTGGGTTCAGTTAAAACGTAACAACGACACTTGCATCATCACCACTGCATGTGCCACCGAATGTTGGTTATATTAATAATTAATTCAACATAAACAAAATAAATAAATAAAAAAAAATACTCCTATGGAAACTGTAATGCTAATAAAATGCCATAGAATTTGTATGATCTTGAAGAGTCTAAAATAGAAGTTGCTTAATCAATACATACAAAATACACGCATCATAACTTATTCAGAGAAATAACTGCTGGGAGATGCACCACAATACTGTCGACATAGATGTTAGTGATTGCCATGAGCCTCCTCATCCATGTTTTCTTTGACACAGTGGAGCACACAACGGTGTCTGTAGTCCAGAGGCTCTTTCCAGAAACATGATAAATTTTGCAAGAGATCAATTGTAACTAACAAATCCCCTGATTAAATCTGAGAAAACAATAATTTGATTGTCTGCATTTTGATGTTCAGCTCACAAAGATGTAAAATTGGACACAACCCCCCATCATTTTTTGGGAACCAGAAAATATTAGCTGCAGTAGCCCGTCTCTCTTTCTGGGAGGGAAAGATGTTCTACGACCTTGCACTTGTTCCAGTTTCACGGAAGTGGAGACCATGTAGTTGAAATGCAGAGGATGATATGCAAAACATATTCTGTAGCCTTCTTCTATAGTCCTTATGACTCAAGGAGAGATTATTGGCGGTACCTTCTATGCCTCCAAATTCTCTGAAAGGGGCACGGATTGTGACACTTTGTTTTGCTGGGGGGAATGTTAAATGTTTGGTGTCCTAAAACATGGCAGAAAGCAAGTAATGTAACATTTCACTGGAGACCACTGCCCCCCAAAACACTGGCGGCGGAAATTGTACAGCGGAACCCATGAGAGTGACGGGAAGGAGCCCCTACTCTCTGTTGGATTTTTTTTTCTGCTTATGACCCCCATGAACTCCATGCATAGCAGTTAATTTTTAACTTTAGACATGAATGGAATGCGTCATGGAGTTTTGAGGGAAAATGGGATAGTTTCTGGGCTCAGTTTAATGGTGTGCAGCCTCTGTTTCAGCTCTAGCACACTCCATAGTTTTGGATAGTGTTCCTGCAAAGTGTGAAGGCTTATTTCATCAATATGTGTGTCAAGGCACAGTTTGATGATGGCAGGCCTGCCTAGCAGTGCCATATAGTCTACATATAGTGCCATATGTAGACTCTTAACAACATTCAACTCCTCCAAAGTATGCGTGTCACCTTTCTGCAGAAGCATGTTCTAAACTCCAATTACACTGAGTGGTGAGCATCCAGGTCCAAGTAAGGGCTTAGTCACTCTCTGGAGTGTGGGTTTGCCGCACGTTCTAAATAGATGCAACACGAAAATATGTCTCTTTCATGTGAATCAGAGTTTTTGTTCTAGCTAGCCCCTAAAGTAATGTGATGAGCAACAAGGAACGTCTTTTACTGCAACGTCATGTGCATGTGAACTCTCTGTGAAATACAAATGTGTTCCGTGACAAAGATTGTCACTGAGTGTATGTAGTATTATTAACAGTATTAATAGTATGTTTAATAGTATGTTTAATAATGTTAAAATGATTTAAACAAGGAAAAAAAATCACAGCTCGGTATGCATTACATGATTTTAATGCACGACGTGGTGCAGAGGGTGGTTTTGACTGAGACAGTGAGTCTGCTCATATGTACACTTCAGGCCACTGCATATACCACAATGCAACATGATTGTTTATTGTACCCCCGCCTCACACAATTCTATAATGTATAAATTATTGAAAAAAAAAACAAAAAAAAAAAAAACATACCTACAGTGTCATAAGTAGAAAATAAATAAACATTATTCTAGATAGAATGTGTCTGAACATGGAATAACATACTCTAAGTACTGTATCTCTTTATATACTGAAGTATATATATATATATATATACACTTTATATATACTTTATATAAAAGTAAGAATTGAAAATGCAAATATGCTATTTTAATTTTAGACAAGATTCAACATAGTGATACAAACAATAAAACGTCTCAGTGCTGTTAAACTGTTATATCAGCACTCTTTTAACACTGCTTGATGATTTTTTTTCCCCTTCATTCTCCAACCCTGCAGAGGAAAAAATAAATAAATGAGTCAACTTATTGATTGATTGATGTTTAATAACATGCACAAAAAGGCATAGAATTGTGTACATAAATGTAAATAATATACCAAATAATTGGATGCATAATTAACTGTAAAAATTAAGAAAGCTGCAAGTAATGTATGGTATCAATTTAAATTTCCATTTCTTCTTAAATGCAAAAAGTCAATGTCATTTTTTATTAAGAAGTACATAATCCAGGTCCAGAACATGGCTGTGATGGAGATGGTCACTGAGAGTCCACTGTGTCTAGTGCTGACCCGGCCTATGGTGCAGAGCCTGCCACAGCCTGTGGAGAGCAGAACTAATGGGTCAGACAACCGTGAAAATACTGGTGCTATTGTCTAGGTATTGTTAGTCATGATATGACATGTAAATACAACAATGAAACATTTTATGAATGTATGTATGTATGTATGTATTTATTTATTTATTTTCACTTGAATGTTAAAATGTTACATTTTGATTAATTGATTGTTTGTTTGTTTTTTTTTGGTTTGTTTGTTTGTTTGTTTGGTTTTTTTTGTAAAAAGATACATTTCTGTTATTTTTCTATATTTGTTTTTCTACATCTTTGTTGTTCAATTACATGCTTATGATGAAGATTTTCCAATTATTTGTTTCTTTGTGTTTTTCTCTGGTTTAAGCAAAATTATGTAACATTTTGGGGCAAATATGCAAAACAGTAAACCAAAGCTTGAAGCTAAAATTGCAAATATCTGCACAGCTACAGTGAATTTTCCAGGAGAACTGACATAAGCTGGGATAAATGTGAGCCAGACAGCACAGAATATGAGCATACTGAATGTGATGAACTTAGCTTCATTGAAATTATCAGGGAGCTTCCGAGCAAAAAAAGCTAAAACAAAACACAAGATTGATAGCAGGCCAGTATAACCCAGAACAGACCAGAAACCAAGAGCCGAACCTAAGTTACATTCAAGTATGATCTTTTCTCTATAATAGCTCAAATTCATATATGGGAAAGGGGGAGATATTGTTAACCAAAGCACACAAATAATCAACTGTATTAATGTTAAGGAAACAACACTGAGTCTCTGTTGAAGAGATCCAAACCATTTCATGACATTACTTCCTGGAATTGTAGCCCTGAAAGCCATTAAGACCACTAGTGTTTTCCCCAGAACACAGGAGATACAAAGGACAAAAGTGATCCCAAATGCTGTGTGACGCAACATACAGGACCATTCAGTGGGCCGACCAATGAAAGTAAGTGAACAGAAAAAACAAAGAGAGAGTGAGAAGAGCAACAGGAAGCTCAGCTCTGAGTTGTTGGCTCTGACAATAGGTGTTTCTTTATGAAGATAAAACAGAAAATATACAATTGCTGTTAATAACACCCCAATGAAGGAAAAAATACAAAGCACCACCCCCATGGTTTCTGTATAGGAAAGGAATTCAACCACTTTTAATACACATCTGTCTTTGCTTTCATTCGACCAGTACTCCAAATCACAAGGAAAGCAGTCACTAGAATCTGTGAAGGAATTTGAAAAAAAAAAGTATTGATTGGAATGTGCATCATGAAATCACTTGATTAATGGGCAGTATTGCACTTCAGTTCATAACACTGTCATGAGAGTTATCCAGCATGCACTAGTTTACCTGTGTCATTACTGATTTCTCCTTCCGCACATGGAATACAGTCATAACAGCAGACAGGTCGTCCTTTTTGCACAGCCTTCCTAGTGCCAGGGGGGCAGCTCTCACTGCACACGGACACAGGCAACTATGAGAAAATAATTTGTCATATAAAACCCTAATTGATTATTTGAGTAATTAATTTACTTGTTTTATACTTTTAGCACTCTGCTTTCATAATATTTGCAGACATATTCCTGTAATTTCCTCTATTTTTTTTTTTTGCTTTCAGTAATGTGTTATACAGTATCAGTGTACCTGTCCACTGTTCTCTGACCATAACATATGTTCCTGATTGACTTGAAGATGTTGACGTTGTTCTGAAGGCAGTGAGCTGTCATAGACACCTACATGCTTAAACTGCAGAGTTCCATCCTTGGCAGGCTGCCAGTTCACCAGGTCATATCTTGCCACTGGATCACCACTTGCATCAAAGAAAATGTCTTCACCTGTTTTAACAGTGAATCTCACATTCTTCATATACTCCAACACCTAATATGAAATGTTAGGAACATGAGTTTCAGTCTCATTTTTTCCCCTCTATCATTTCTTATGTTCTTACATACAGTACCTTTTGTGGTCTGGGCCATTCTCCTTTACTGGTGTTGGAGGAAAATTTGAAGTCTTTTAATGCATTATGTAGTGCATGTGCAACAGCATACACTGCAGTGTACACTTTATTTGCTATTCGCAGCTCTGATATATCAGTATATTCATTTTGGAGCTCTGCTAATTTCTCTGAGCCTGTACAGCCACCACTGCCACTCTTCCTGAAAGAGCACTGAAAAGCTGTTTCCCAGAATTCTTTTAACAGTTCATTGTGTGGCTCTTTATCAGGGTGCACATTCACTAAGAACTCTCGCAGGCCGGCAAGTTTAGCATTTGCTACGGCAAATCCCACTGCTCCAGAAAGGAAACTGTATTCCTTAGTTTCTGCAAGAGTTCGAGAAGTAATCCAGGATTCTGTACCAACCCACTGCAGCCCTGTTATGTTATGTTGCGCAATTAATTTCACAAGGGGGACAAAATCTCCTAGTGCGATAAAAGCCAGCACCACCCTGGCAGTGCCCTTCTTTATCACTTCTATCGTCTTCAGAAATTGTTCTTGTGGATCAGTGCGAAATATGGCCTCTGAGTATTCAATACAAACCCCTTCTTGTTTTGCAGCCTCCTCAAATGCTGCAATACCATTATTACCATAGTCACTGCGACTCCTGACCGTCCCAACCCAGGTCCAGCCAAAGTGCTTGACAAGCTGAGCCAGGGCTCTGCTTTGGTAATAATCACTGGGTATTGTTCTGAAAAAGGATGGATACCTTTTTCTGTCACTCAGGCATGCACATGTGGCAAAATGACTGATCTGAAGGGAAAAAAAAAAAAAAAAAAAAGAGAGAGAGAGAGAGAGAGAGAGAGAGATAGTATATTAACCACACGTGTTAACCAACTTCTTACATATACTGTTTTTACAGTTCTTCTCCCACAATGTCACTTCTATATATTCTTCCAATGTTTAATTCGAAAGAGATTTATGCAATTTAAAACTTTTAAAATGTATTATTATTATTATTATTATTATTATCTAGGTACATTTTAAATTATTTCGCTGGTTTATCAGAGTTCTTACAACAGGTAAGCTGAAAGGGCCAACAACAGATGCTAAGCCAATGGTGGAAGATGATGTTGACTCTCCAATAATGGCAAGAACAGCTGGTTGTCTAAAGCAGGATGTTTCACTCAAAGTCTCATCATAGCCATTCAATAAAGCCATGCCTGATTGGATTGTGTGAGCTATAGAGCCACAGGAATCATATATTTTATAGCCCAAGGAAACTCCAGGCAACAGCTGTGTGCTGTTATTTATCTCGTCAATGGCAAAAATCAGTGTCTGAGCAAATTTAAATTCACGCAAATTCAAGCTGTAAAAAGAAACCATAGTTTGACTATTTTACATTCTTAAAAGAATAATCACAGAGTCAGATTCAGCTATTATCATACTATCATCATACAGACCTGACACATGTTGGTGGGTCTGGTTTGGAAGTGAAAGGATGAATCTTTAGCAGAGCATTTCTGTGGATTGTAAAAATTGCTCCAATGTTGATGTCTTTTTCTGCAGAAAGTGGAGGGAGGGCAGGCTGACCAAGGAGGTGGCAAGCTTGTCCTAACCCTGTAAAACAGATGCCATCTACCACTATCAGCAGTGGCAGCAGTGATACAGTCCTCTTTGCCATGTCAATATGTATGCAGAGCAGGAGCCTCTGAGGTATTACAGGGAAAGTGGCACCTTTTATTATATCTTTGAATGCTCTAGGGTTGGCAAATTGAATCATTATCTCATTATTGAAGAAACAGCTGTACAGCTAACTATTTAGGAATAAAGCATAGATGCTGAAACATTATTGACTGAATTGTAGATGGTGCTATAATTAGTATATGCACCTACAGTGGAAGACAACATTGTTGCTATATCCCCCAGGGGAACTTCATTGTAAAACTTTATGATCGTGTGTATACTGCACTTTCCACAAGGAGGGAAACTGCACATAATTATAGTATGATTCTATTACATAACATTCTGACATAATCAATGAGTTTATATTTCACAATTCTGGTGTTTTTTGTTTGTTTGTTTGTTTGTTTGTTTAGTTTGTTTGCTTTTTGTTTGTAGATTAAAAAAGTCTAATTTATTTATTTATTTATTTATTTATTTATTTTTATTTATTTATTTATTTATTTTTTTTGTGGAAACAGGCTTCCATAAATTTGACTACTGGAATTTAAAAACTTTCCCCCCTATTTTAACCATTTAAGCTTTATCTTAGTTCTCTAAGTAACATAGACAGAAGTCACATGCCCAGAAACCTTAAAAAAAAAAATAATAAGTGTAAATATTATGACAAGTGGAAGTCAAGAAACTCAAGAGAAAAAATAAATAAATAAATAAATAAATAAATGTACTCTTTTTATCACTCCCCAGAATAAAATGCACCTGTAAAGCATAGTCAGTGTAGTAATCAATGCACAATCAATGCACATTATGTGTTTACATCTACCAGAAATTTCTGGAAATATAGTGAAACTGCTGTCCATGTGCTTAAACCAATTCAAATAGATTGACAGCGTATAGTATTTTTTTTTTTTTTTTTTTTAATAAATATTGAGAACTCCATGAGCCACAGGAGATCAAAGGATGTCTTGTCAACAGCTTTAGTTCTGCCCAAAATTGAACATTGCTCATCTCTCAGAAAAAAAGACTAGAATTTGCAGAGTTTCGGTTCATTTTTGTGGCACGTTCCTGTATTTATCTGCTGTATTCATCTGCTGGTATTAATACTACTTTGTCAACATAAGCTTTTAGGAGCACGAAAGATCAAACGTGAAAGAAGTACTGTACAGGTGCATCTCAGTAAATTAGAATGTTGTGGAAAAGTTCATTTATTTCAGTAATTCCACTCAAATTGTGAAACTCATGTATTAAATAAATTCAGTGCACACAGACTGAAGTAGTTTAAGTCTTTGGTTCTTTTAATTGTGGGAACTTAACACTGAACTTCAAGCTACTTGGGCTATGAGCTTCTCCACCCTTCCTCCAGACTGTAGGACCTTGGTTTCCAAATGAAATACAAAACTTTGGACCACTGGGCAACAGTCCATTTCTTCTTCTCCTTAGCCCAGGTAAGACGCCTCTGACGTTGTCTGTGGTTCAGGAGTGGCTTAACAAGAGGAATACGACAACTGTAGCCAAATTCCTTGACACGTCTGTGTGTGGTGGCTCTTGATGCCTTGACCCCAGCCTCAGTCCATTCCTTGTGAAGTTCATCCAAATTCTTGAATCGATTTTGCTTGACAAGCCTCTCAAAGCTGCGGTTCTCTCGGTTGGTTATGCATCTTTTTCTTCCACACTTTTTCCTTCCACTCAACTTTCTGTTAACATGCTTGGATACAGCACTCTGTGAACAGCCAGCTTCTTTGGCAATGAATGTTTGTGGCTTACCCTCCTTGTGAAGGGTGTCAATGATTGTCTTCTGGACAACTGTCAGATCAGCAGTCTTCCCCATGATTGTGTAGCCTAGTGAACCAAACTGAGAGACCATTTTGAAGGCTCAGGAAACCTTTGCAGGTGTTTTGAGTTGATTAGCTGATTGGCATGTCACCATATTCTAATTTGTTGAGATAGTGGATTGGTGGGTTTTTGTTAAATGTGAGCCAAAATCATCACAATTAAAAGAACCAAAGACTACTTCAGTCTGTGTGTGCATTGAATTTATTTAATGCAGGAGTTTCACAATTTGAGTGGAATTACTGAAATAAATGAACTTTTCCACGACATTCTAATTTATTGAGATGCACCTGTATGTAATGCTGAAAATATTGTATACCCTGCTGAAAAATCCAGCATTGCTGGTCACCAGCATAAGGCATGTTTTGCATGCTGGGACCGGCATGGTGGTTGCTGATTTGTTGGATCCCAGTATGGGATGCTGGTTGCTGGTTTGCTGGATTCCAGTATGGGATGTTGGTTGCTGGTTTGCTGGTCCCCAGCACGGTACGCAGGTGTACCAGCATAAGGTATGTTTTGCATGCTGGCACCAGCATTTGTTGGCTTTTAGGTGCTGGTATGATCTCAGCAAGACTGCAACAAAACTTGTGTATGTTGTTGTAGTTAAAAACCAAGACAATTTTCCAAATTCATTTTAATAAATTATTTAATAAAGAAATGTGGACATATGGGACTTCCCAGATAAGAATGAAACAAGGTTTGAAATTTCATTATCAAGTTGTTATTAATTCACATTGAAAGAATCTGAACAAAATAAGATTCTTGTCTGATGGGGGCAATAGATCTCTGGTACCATTACATCCTCTGGGTCAGCATCTGAATTTTGTTTATGGAAAAGTTGCTCCAATCTCCGGAAGTGTATATCCATGAATTTGTTAGTTGCTAGAAACTGTTTTCAGTCCTAATTATTTGCATGTATTAGGTTTTGTATATTTAGGCATTATTAAAGACTACTTATTAAAGACTACTTTTTGTCAAAGTTTGACATTCATTTTTATTGGCACAAAAGTAATTCCATAGAACTACTACAGTGTTGCCAGAACCGGGCTAATATGGTCATACTTTCTGGTTCACATGTCACAGATATGGAGTGCACATGTCACAGTTTAGATATATTTTTTATAAGATGGAAAATTTTGGTTTTACAAATGTTAGGAATGTGGCTTTTAAATAGTGCACCTAGGTTCCTAACTAAAGACAAAGCTTTGACAGGGCAGCCACCAAGTGTTAAACAGTTTTCCAGGGCTGCGTTTCCCAAAAGCATCATAAGCTTAAGTACATTGTATACCCATTGAAACCAATGGAGCTACGATCAACTACGATGCTTTTGGGAAACACAGCCCAGGTTACTACATGCAGAAGTGTTTGGTCTAAATTAAAACTTTTTTTTTTGTTGTTTTTTAAACATTCCATTAGTTTTGTGAGTTGGTATGTTTAATAAGACCACAAAAAAATATAGAGTATCATCAGCATAACAGTGGAAACTTCATAACAGAAACGTCATGTAATGGTTTCAGATGTTAGATAGCCTCACACAGGGCATCACTAGATGTTGTGATTTTAGATTTAAGTAGCACCACCAGTGTAATGGTTATGGGCTGAAATATTAATATTAATATTTAATTTTGGTCATGCTATTTTACGTGGCACCAGCCAAGGAGTTCCACCTTGAGAATGAAAAACAATTACGGAAGATTGTTAAATACAAATTACATTTAAATTATATGAAGTTGTAGTCCATTCTAAAGGATTTATGAGATATAATTAACTTGTAGAGCCTTTTCACTGTATTGTCAACACAAGAAAAACACAAGTGTAATAAAAGGAGTTTTATTAACAAAGGGATAGATAACAGTTACATACACTGACAAAACCATTTCAAAGTACTATGAAATGGTCTAAATGGATGGATGCAATAAAAACAGGACTGGAGCATGTATAGTGGAGCAAGAAGTGAAATTGATTGACTAACAAATTGTCAGTATAAATAACTTCACTTTATTTGCATTTAGTTTACAAGTTTGCATTTAATATGATGTGTGATGAGTAACACATAACATGAATATAAGATGCAGAAAATTGTGTACATTAAAATTATGAACACAATAGTTTGCAATATGGTTTACTCTACAAAATAAAGAAAGCTGTAAGGAGTAAAGGCCATTACATTCAATTTCCATGTCTTGTTAAATGCAAAAAGTCAATATCATTTTTTATTAGGAAGTATATAATGCAGGTCCAGAACATGGCTGTCAAGAAGATGGTCACTGAGAGTCCACTGTGCCTAGTGCTGACCCAGCCTACACTGCAGAGCCTGCCACAGCCTGTGGAGAGCAGAACTAATGGGCCAGACAGCCCTGAAAGTAGTGCTGCTGTAGTTTTTATTGCTGTGAGACATGGAAATCCACCTGTGTAGTGATTATAAAGTACAAGTTAAAGTATAAATTCCAAGAACATATCCTAGTTACTTTAATGGGCTTTAATGCTTTAGATACCAAAATCACATTGTCTGTGTTTTGACAGCATTAACAATATGTGTGTGTGTGTGTGTGTGTGTGTTTCTTGCATCATCTGTGTTGCTTCATCATTTGTTTTTTTTTGTGTTTTTGTCTGGTTTTAGCAAAATTATGTAACATTTTGGGGCAAATATGCAAAATAGCAAACCAAAACTTGACGCTAAAATTGCGAATATTTGCACAGCTACAGTGTATTTTCCAGGAGAACTGACATAAGCTGGGATAAATGTGAGCCAGACAGCAGAGAATATGAGCATACTGAATGTGATGAACTTGGCTTCATTGAAATTATCAGGCAGTTTACGAGCAAAAAAAGCTAAAACAAAACACAAGATTGATAGCAGCCCAGTATAACCCAAAACAGTCCAGAATCCAAGAGCTGAACCTAAGTTACATTCTAGAATAATCTTTTCTCTATAATAGCTCAGATTCATATATGGGAAAGGAGGGGATACCAAAGCACACATATAAGCACCTGTATTAATGTTAAGGAAACAACACTGAGTCTCTGTTGAAGAAGCCCAAACCATTTTATGACATTACTTCCTGGAAGTGTAGCCCTGAAAGCCATTAACACAACTACTGTTTTCCCCAGAACACAGGAGATACAGAGGACAAAAGTGATCCCAAATGCTGTGTGACGCAACATACAGGACCACTCAGTGGGCCGACCAATGAAAGTAAGTGAACAGACAAAACAAAGTAAGAGTGAGAAGAGCAACAAGAAGCTCAGCTCGGAGTTGTTAGCTCTGACAATAGGTGTTTCTTTATGAAGATAAAAAAGAAAATATACAATTGCTGTTAATAACACCCCAATGAAGGAAAAAATACAAAGCACCATCCCCATGATTTCTGTATAGGAAAGGAATTCAACTACTTTTAATACACATCTGTCTCTGCTTTCATTCGACCAGTACTCCAAATCACAAGGAAAGCAGTCACTAGAATCTGTGAAGGAATTTCAAGAACAGATTATATGAATAGTAAATGAATCATGAGGTTACGTGACCAATTTTTACACTTCACTTCAACACACTTTCATGAGAGTTATCAATACTATTTTACTTGTGCCATTACTGATTTCTCCCTCTGCACATGGAATACAATCATAACAGCAGACAGTTCGCCCCTTTTGCACAGCCTTCCTAGTGCCAGGGAGGCAGCTCTCACTGCACACGGACACAGGCAACTATGGAAAAAATACATTTTCAAATAAGACCAAATGTGACCCTGGACCACAAAACCAATCTTAAATCGCCAGGGTATATTTGTAGCAATAGCCAAAAATACACTGTATGGGTCAAAATTGTTGATTTTTCTTTTATGCCAAAAATCATTAGGATATTACGTTCATGTTCCATGAAGATATTTTGTAAAATTCCTACTGTAGATATATCAAAACTTAATTTTTGATTAGTAATATTGTAACGCCACGCCAGCAGAGAGAGCCCTCACCCATGCACTGACTGTTCTTGTTCCCTCTGCTGCTTCTATGGTAACTTCCTGTTTGTCAGCCATTTAAGGAGGGCCATGCCAAACAGGACTCCGTGAAGTATTGTTTTGCCTGTGTGGACTCTACTGAGCGTTTTCCCTATTTCATTGCCTTGTTTTGCTATTTCCATGGTTTTTGTTTTGTTCCATAGTCATAGTTTTTGCCCTTTTTCTTTGCCATAGTTTTGCCTCATTCCATTGCCTTGTTTATTTGTTACTTTTGGACTGCTCTCATGGTATTATGCTCTCGCCTTGCCCTGGATATTACTGTTTGTTGGAGATTGACCTTGCCTGTTTTGACTACGTTGTGTTAAATAAAGCTTGCACCTGGATCTATCACGCTTCTCACGAGTCCCGCTTACAGAATACTTCGCCACACCACAGATCCAGCAGCTTTACCAATACACGACCCCCCATGGACCCAGCAGTCACTCTCCTTGGACTACGTCAAGGTAACCGCTCCTCTGAGGAGTTCGTTGAAGAATTTTGTGAACTGTGTTATGACGTGGATTTTGATGACGTAGCACTCAAAGACATTTTCCGTTATGGACTCAAGAAATTATTAGGACTAAAGAATTATCTTTGTTAATGCCACGTCACACGCCTCACTGGACTCTGGCTCAGTACATTGACTTTGCTTTGCGAATGAGTGGCTCTGCATTTACTGTGGGGATCGCTGATGAGGAAACCTGCTATTCCCCAGTATCTGCCAAACCAGGGTATTTTTCTGTCACATCTGGAATTGTTAACGTCATGCCAGAGTCTACACAGCCTGCTCAAGTCATGTTTACCAAGTCAGAGACCCCTCACGTCATGTCTGCCAAGCCAAGGCCTGCTGACTTCATGACCGTCAAGCCAGAGTCTGCTCACATCACGTCTACCAAGCTACAGCCTTCTCACATCATGTCCACCAAGCCAAAGCCTGTTCATGTCATGCCTGTCGAGCCAGAGTCTGTTCACGTTACGCCGGCCACTCAAAAGCCTCATTGCACAACACCTGCCGCTCCAAGGCCTGCTCACGTCAAGTTTCCTGCTCCAGGGCCTGCTCACGCCATGCCTGCCGCTCCAGGGCCTGCTCATGCCATGCCGGCCGCCCGTCCAGAGTCTGCACCTGTCATGGCCGCCGTCCCAGAGCCAGTCCACAAGATGGCCGCCGTCCCAGAGCCAGTCCACAAGATGGCCGCCATCCCCAAGCCTGTTCACAAGATGGCCGCCATCCCCAAGCTTGTTCACAAGATGGCCACCATCCCCAAGCCTGTTCACAAGATGGCTGCCTTATCTGAGTCCCCGGCCAAGATGGCTGCTACGCTTGAGCCTCATCATGCCAAAATCATCTCTACCGAATCTCAACCCATCACGTCTACCATACCCAAGGCAAATCAAGTGATGCCTGATCCTCCGGTATCAAGTCAAGTCAGGGCTGCACTTTCAGAGCCACGTCAAGTTACGGCTGTCCTCCATGAGTCAAGCCAAGTCACAGCTGTTCTCCATGAGTCAAGCCAAGACACAGCTGTTCTCCATGAGTCAAGCCAAGTCACAGCTGTTCTCCATGAGTCAAGCCAAGACACAGCTGTTCTCCATGGAGTCAAGCCAAGTCACAGCTGTTGTTCCTGAACCAAGCCAAGTTACAGCTGTTGCTCCTGAGTCAAGCCAGTTACAGCTGTTGTTCCTGAGTCAAGTCACATTACAGCTGTTGTTCCTGAGTGAAGTCAAGTTACAGCTGGGTTGTCTATGTTAAAACCACAGCTGATCTCCATGATCAAGCCAAGTTACAGCAGATCTTCATGAGCCAAGTCAAGTTGCTGCTGTTGTCCCCGAGCCAAAGCCAAGCCACAGTTGATCTTCATGAGCCAAGCCAAGTTACAGCAGAACCATGGATTTGATCTTCAAGAAACCAAGCCAGAGTTACAGCAGATCTTCGCTGAGCCAAGTTAAGTTACTGCTGTTGTTCCTGAGTCTAGTTAAGTTACAGCCAATGTTCCTGAACCAAGTCAAGTTACAGCTGTGTTTTCTATGTTAAGTCAAGCCACAGCAGGCCTCCCTCACGAGCCAGATCAAGTCACAGCTGTTCTCACATGAGTCAGTCAAGTCAAGTCAGCAGACCTCCCTGAGTCAAGTCTCACGCAGACCTCCCTGAGTCAAGTCAAGTCACGGCAGACCTCCCTGAGTCAAGTCAAGCCACGGCAGACCTTCCTGAATCAAGTCAAGAAACAGCTACACTCCTAACAGAGCCTCTTCACGACATGGCTGTTAGTACAGGGCCTCGCCAAGCCACGGCTGTCCTGCCAGAACCTCACAAGGTCCCGTCAGACCTTTTAAAGCCACGTCACGTCTCAGCTGATCCTCTAGAGTCTCGTCACGTCTCAGCTGATCCTCTAGAGCCTTGTCGTGTCTCTGCTGATCCTCTAAAGCCTTGTCACGTCTCAGCTGACCTCCTAGAGTCTCGTTATGTCTCAGCTGACCCCCCGGAGCCTCGTCACGTATCAGCTGACCCCCCGGAGCCTTGTCACGTATCAGCTGACATCCCAAAGCCTCGCCAGGTCTCGTCTCAACTCCCAAGCCACGCAGGGCCCACGCTCTCTAACCTCACAGTCTCCACACCTTCAAGCCCGGCAGACATCCCACTATCTTCTGTGCTGCCTGTCATGGCGATCGCCATTTTAAGCATTTGGGCTACACACTGTGCTCCAGAGGCCTCATCTGTCCACGGGTCTGCGCCAAAGGCCTTTTCTGTCCACGAGTTTGCGCCAATACCTCCTGAGGTGTCAGCACACGCTGTAGAGCCTCCTAAGGAGGTGGCGTCCATTCACAAACTCACCGTTCTGTCTGCTCATGAGTCTACTCCAGAGATCTCGGTTGACCATAAGCCAATGCCCCAGTGCCCCTGGAGGTGGCGCCTCTGGCTGCAGAACCTCCTAAGGGGGCGGCGTCCTCATATGAACTCTCTGCCCGTCCTGTCACAGTCATGGAGACTACCTCTGGACTCTCTCCCTGCCATGTAACGTCCCAAGGGGCCAATCATGAACTCCCTGCCCATCATGTTACGGCCAAGGAGGCCTATCATGAACTCTCTGCCCATCATGTCACGGCCAAGGAGGCCTATCTTGAACTCTTTGCCTGTCATGTCACGGCCAAGGAGGCCAATCATGGGCTCCCTGCTCTGCCTGCCCCGCCATGGCTGCCTGCTCTCCCTGCTCTACCATGGCTCCAGGCTCCTCCCGCTTACAAATATGCATTGTTAAGAACTTTATTTGGACAACTTTAAAGGTGATCTTCTCAGTATTTTGATTGTTTTGCACCCTCAGATTCCAGATTTTCCAATAGTTGCATCTCGACCGAATATTGTCATATCCTAACAAACCATACATCAATGGAAAGCTTATTTATTCAGCTTTCAGATGATTTAGAAATCTCAGTTTGGTAAAATTGACCCTTATGACTGGTTTTATGGTCCAAGGTCACAAATGATGATTTGATTTATTTATTTATTTTTTTAAATTATTTGCTTGACCTCATAGAATTACTTTTCCAGCTTTTGCACCACTTTGCTTTCATATATTTTCAGGCATACCATGTTTCTCAATGGCTATATAATTAAAACACCTATTTGACATGCCTTCAATGTCATTAGTGTATATAGTATGGATGTACCTCTCCACTGTTTCCTGCCCATAGCATGTGTTTCTGATTGACTTGAAGACATTGCTCTGAAGACAGTGAGCTGTCATAGAAGCCCACATGCTTAAACTGCATACTTCCATCCTCAGCAGACTGCCAATTCACCAGATCATATCTCGCTACTGGATCACCACTTGCATCAAAGAAGATTTTCTCACCTGTTTTGACAGTGAAGCTCACATCTTTCATATATTCCAATATCTGAGTGAAAATGACATAAACATTATTAATTTTAGTATGTTTTTTGGTTACACTTTATTCAATAATCAATAACAACGAACAAAAATTTCCAACAATGTATGGAGTCAGAGTTATGATTGGGATTGCATCTGAATATGCATATGCACTATAAAATAAAGTTTTACCAGTATTATCACATTTTTATTTCTTTATTTACTTATTTCTACTCTTTGTGCTCTCACATACCTTTTGTGGTGTGGGCCGTTCTCCTTTGCTGGTGTTGATGGAGGATCTGAAATCATTTAATACATTATGTAGTGTATGTGCGACAGCATATACAGCCGTATACACCTTATTTACTATCCGTAGCTCTGATACATCAGTATATTCATTTTGCAACTCTGCAAGTCTCTCTGAGCCAGTACAGCCACCACTGCCACTGTTCCTGAAAGAGCAGAGAAAAACTGTTTCCCAGAATTCTTTTAAAAGTTCATTGTTTGGTTCTTGATGAGGGTGCACATTTAGTAGGAACTCTCGCAAGCCCACAATTTTGGCATTTGCTATAGCAAAACCCACAGCTCCAGAAAGAAAACTGTATTCCTTTGTTTCTGCCAGATTTTTAGAAGTGATCCAGGATTCACTGCCAATCCATTGTATCCCTGTTATGTTGTGTTGTGCAATTACTTTCAGAAGAAGAACAAAATCTCCGAATGCCATAAATGCCAGCACCACTCTGGCGGTGCCCTTTTTTATCACTTGTAGTGTCTTCAGAAACTGCTCTTCTGGATCAGTTTTAAATACCGCCTCTGAGTACTCAATGCAAATTCCTTCTTGTTTTGCAGCCTCCTCAAATGCTGCGATACCATTGTTACCATAGTCACTGCGACTCCTGACCGTCCCAATCCAAGTCCAGCCAAAGTGCTTGACAAGCTGGGCCAGAGCTCTGCTTTGGTGATAATCACTGGGTATTGTTCTGAAGAAGGATCGATATCTTTTTTTGTTACTCAAGCATGCACATGTGGCAAAATGACTGATCTACAAAAGAAAAGAAAAGAAAAGAAAAGAAAAGAAAAGAAAATAAACAATTATTATGTTAAGTGCATGAACAGATATTTTCCATATACCTTTTAATTTTCCATTTTTACTCTGTCTATTATGTTAAAAGCCTAATTTTACTAAACAGACTGCATTTTTCTCTAGTTGGTTAAATATGACACAAAGTGAGAATATTTTTTTGTGCATGTTCCAGTGGAACACTGATGCTCATCATATAATGTACTGAATCAACATGATAACAAGCTCTTACAACAGGTAAGCTGAATGGACCGACTAAAGATGCCAAGCCAATGGTGGGAGAAGAGTTTGACTCTCCAACTATAGCATAAACAGCTGGTGGTCTAGAGCAGGTCGTATCACTCAGTGTCTCTTCATAACCATTCATCAAAGCCATGCCTGAGAAGATAGCCTGAGCTATTGAACCACAGGAGTCATATATTTTATAACCCAAAGAAACACCAGGCAGCAGCTGTGTGCTGTTATTAATCTCCTCAATAGCGAAAACCAGAGTCTGAACAAATTTAAATTCACGTAAGTTCATGCTGTGAAAACAAAGCATCAGTTAAATGTTACAATGCATTGAACTGAATCATCACGTTCAATAATTATTATTTTGAATTTTATTATTCTTAATTACAGGTTTTACAGTGTCATTATCATACAGACCTTCCGCATGTCGTTGGCTCTGGTTTGGAAGTGAAATTATGGATCTTCAAAAGAGCACTTTTGTGGAGTGAGAAAATTGCTCCTATGTTGATGTCTCTATCTTCAGAAACCAGAGGGAGGGCAGACTGACCAAGCAGTCTACAGACTTGTGCTGAGACTGGTACACAGATGCCATGCACTACCAGCAACAGTAGCAGCAGTAAAACAGTGCTCTTAGCCATGCCAATATGTATGTAGGGCAGGAACCTCTGAGGTAGAACAAAGGTGGCTTTTATCATATATTAAAATGCCCTTTGGGGTTAGGACAATAATTCAAGACTGAATTTGGGCTGTCAGTGAACATTTAATAGACGTCTATCCATAGCCCAAGAACAGACTCCATCCATCCAAACAAACAAATATAAAGCTTTTATTATAGTTTTTTTTTCTGAAATGCTAAAACACATTTTTTTAAACCATCATTCATTTTCTCAAAACCTTAAACACAAATCCAAATGTTCAAACTAAATTCACAAAACCCCTGACTCTTCTGGCAAAATCAAACAATTGCTTCAAAACCATTTCACCTGTACTCAAAATCAAACAAAGCTTTCAAATCATACACACATTAGTCAATACTATGCGCACTACAGATCATGCATTAGACACTACATCAAAAAAACGGAGAACACAGTGCCCAGTGCATGTAGTTACAAAAAAAAGATTTTTTTTTTCTTTATATAGTAATTATCTAGCAATAAAAAAGATGCATACACACAGTCAAAAAGCATACACACACTCAAAAGACATCACACCTAAGTTTGGTGAATATACCAAAAAAAAAGAAACACACATACACACACATATATATGTTTGTGTGTGTGCATATCTACATATCTCTCTCTCTCTCTCTCTCTCTATATATATATATATATATATATATATATACACCATACATACATATATATATATATATATATATATATATATATATATATATATTCGATTGACAGATGCACCCATGCCTTCTGTGCACTTTGAACTGGCTTATATTTTGTATATTTAAATATTTCAAAACAAGTGTGAAGCATTTTGAATTATTGTGTGTAAACGATGGCAGCTGTGTTGCAGTTGTGCTTAACTTTTGCTTTCTTGTGTTTAGGGTTTTGCATCACACGTTCATCACAGAGCAAACTGTGTCTTAATGAGTGAGAATGTGTTTAGAGTTTTGCAAAAAGAGTGCATGAGATCTGCAAACAGTGTCTAAACTGCCTAAACTTGTTTAAGGTTCTGCAGAAAGAGTGATTTATTTGATAAATTGGTTTAGGCTATTGAGAATTTTGTTTGAGTGTGGGGTTTAGTGTTTTGTAACAACTTTGACAACTTAAGACAATACAAAATTATAAAAATATGAAATAATTAATGACAAAATAAAATATTATAAATACAATACACTTAAATATAAAGATTATGATAAAAATATGGACATTTTTAACAACCTTAAGATAATAATAAAAAAAAAATGAACAAAAAATATTTTAAATAACTTACCTTAATTTTTGAAATAACTTTTAAATAAGACATTTAAAAATAATAAATCTAAGAGCATGTTATCATACTTAACGGTAACACTTTTCAATATGGGTGCACAAATATGCATTAATTCATGCTTAACTAATCCACAGATAATCACGAGTTAATGTATAGCTCATGAAGAACTGAACCATTTATTAATGATTACTACATCAGCAAATAATGAACATTCTATATGATTCATAGATTAAGTAATAAATAAATTGTTAGTAGTTAAATGTGTCATAATGTATTAATTCCCTAATAACATATTATATTAACTAATAGTGTAAATTCATGTGTAAATTATTTGTTAGAAGCCATGCATTTTAACTTCCAGTTGTCTGCTTTAATTAATCATTAGCTACAGATTTGCAAATGTATCATTATGTTATGACTTTACTTGTTGAGGCACAGAACTATTTACTAATTGTTAAAAATATGTCATTGTGGTTATGGATTTAGAATTACTTAGTTTGTCATGTGCCTCAACAAGTAAAGTCATAACATAATGATATATGATATATTTGCAAATCATTAGGGGAGGGGTGTGGGTATCAGCACTTCTCTTTTTTATAAACACATCAAGCACTGGATGTGATCACTATATTTTAGGAAAGCCATTGTCTGATGTGGAAAAAAAATCTCAAAAATGTTTGTATTATATTTTATTCAGAAGTTAATTATTTATTTATCTATAGTTTTTTTATATATATTTCTGAAGTTAAACTTTACATTTTATATATAGAGAGCTCAATGCTTAACCTGTTCATACACGTGTATGTCATATGTATGAGCCAAATGCTTAACCTACTCATTATTGTGAATCTGCTTTAAAACAATATGCACAATATGCATTGTATAGAGTGCTGTATAAATCGATAAAGATAACAAACTTTAAAATTATATGCAAGATGGATGCCAATATTGTTTCCTCTAAATTCAGGCCATTAAAATATAATGTCCATTTGTTGTTAATTGCAAAAAGTCAATATCATTTTTTATTAGAAAGTACATAATGCAGGTCCAGAAAATGGCTGCGACGGAGATGGTCACAGAGAGTCCACTGTGTCTAGTGCTGACCCGGCCTACACTGCACAGCCTGCCATAGCCTGTGGGAGAAATGCATTTGATACAGCTAGCTATGTAGGTCTTTATCAGTTACACAATTAACTCTGGTTTCAGAGAGCTTTAGATGAAGATTTTCCCATAATTTGCTTCTTTGTGTTTTTTTCTGGTTTTAGCAAAATTATGTAACATTTTGGGGCAAATATGCAAAACAATAAACCAAAACTTGAAACTAAAATGGCAAATATCTCCACAGCTACAGTAAATTTTCCAGGAGAACTGATATAAGCTGGTATAAATGTGAGCCAAACAGCACAGTATATGAGCATACTGAATGTGATAAACTTGGCTTCATTGAAATTATCAGGGAGCTTACGAGCAAGAAAAGCTAAAACAAAACACAAGATGGATAGCAGGCCAGTATAACCCAGAACAGCCCAGAAACCGAAAGCTGAACCCACGTTACATTCTAGAATTATCTTTTCTCTATAATAGCTTAAATTCATATGTGGGAATGGAGGGGATATTGTTAACCAAAGCCCACAGACAATCACCTGTATTAATGTTAAGGAAACAACACTGAGTCGTTGTTTTGCAGGCCCAAACCATTTCATGACATTACTTCCTGGAAGTGTAGCCCTGAAGGCCATTAAGACTACTAATGTTTTCCCCAGAACACAAGAGATACAGAGGACAAAAGTGATCCCAAATGCTGTGTGACGCAACATACAGGACCACTCAGTGGGCTGACCAATGAAAGTAAGTGAACAGAGAAAACACAGTGAGAGTGAAAAGAGCAACAGGAAGCTCAGCTCTGAGTTATTGGCTCTGACAATAGGTGTTTCCTTATGAAGATAAAACAGAAAAGATACCATTGCTGTTAATAACACCCCAATGAAGGAGAAAATACAAAGCACCATCCCCATGATTTCTGTATAGGAAAGGAATTCAACCACTTTTAATACACATCTGTTTCTGCTTTCATTCGACCAGTACTCCAAATCACAAGAAAAGCAGTCACTAGAATCTGTGAAGGAATTTCAAGAAAAGATTGTTTAAATGGAAAATGCATCATACTGACCAAAGGACAGTATTACACTCCACTTTATCATACTTTCATGAAAAGTAAACCAGCATGTACTATTTTACCTGTGTCATTACTGATTTCTCCTTCTGCACATGGAATACAGTCATAACAGCAGACAGGTCGCCCCTTTTGCACAGCCTTCCTAGTGCCAGGGGGGCAGCTTTCACTGCACAAGGACACAGGCAACTATAGCAAAATGCTGTTGTCAGTAAACTGCTCAAATAATGGTTTGAATAGTTAAATTAATTGCTCGTGTTCATGAAATGCTTAAAGTATTGATGTACCTGTCCACTCTTTCCTGCCCATAGCATGTGTTCCTGATTGACCTGAAGACGTTGCTCTGAAGGTAGTGAACTGTCATAGACACCCACATACCTAAACTGCAGAATTCCATCCTCAGCAGACTGCCAGTTCACCAGGTCATATCTCGCCACTGGATCACCACTTGCATCAAAAAGGATATTCTCACCTGTTTTCAAAGTGAAGTTCACATCTCTCATATACTGCAATACCTGAAAGGAAAAGCCAGAAACATTATTCATTTCAGTTTGATTTTCCTTTTTTTACTCTTACTTACTTACTTAATGTATTTATTTATTTATTTAATGCTCTTACCTTTTTTGGTATGGGCAGCTCTTCTTTGCTGCTGTTGGACAAGGATTTAAAGTATTTTAAAACATTATGCAGTGTGTTTGCAACAGCATACACTGCAGTGTACACTTTATGTTCTATTCGTAGCTCTGACAAATCAGTGTATTCATTTTGCAACCCCGCCAGTTTCTCTGAACCTGTACAGCTACCACTGCCACTGGTCCTAAAAGAGCACTGAAAAGCTGTTTCCCAAAATTCTTTCAAAAGTTCACTTTTTAGTTCTTGATTAGGGTTCACATTTACTAGGAACTCGTGCAGGCCCACAAGTTTGGCATTCACCACAGCGAAGCCCACAGCTCCAGAAAGGAAACTGTATTCCTTTGTTTCTGCAAGATTTCGAGATGTTATCCAGGATTCACTGCCAATCCACTGCAGCCCTGTGATGTTGTGTTCTGCAATTACTTTCACAAGAGGAACAAAATCTCCTAATGAGATAAAAGCGACCACCACCCTGGCTGTGCCTTTTTTTATCACTTCCATTGTCTTCAGAAACTGGTCTTGTGGATCATTTCTTAATATGGTCTCTGAGTACTCAATACAAATCCCTTCTTGTTTTGCAGCCTCTTCAAATGCTGCTATCCCATTATTACCATAGTCATTGCGACTCCTGATCGTCCCAACCCAGGTCCAACCAAAATACTTGACAAGCTGAGCCAGTGCTCTGCTTTGGTAATAATCACTGGGTATTGTTCTGAAGAAGGATGGATATCTTTTTCTGTTACTCAGGCATGCACATGTAGCAAAATGACTGACCTGCAAGAAGCAGAGTACATGAACCACATAATTTTCAGATGCTTTTTCCCTGTTGTTAATGCACTATAAATCATCACTATGCAGTTAACATAATTGTTATAAACACACTACTAGAATCACATTTTTGTTAACATTTTGTTTAAAATGTACACTTATTTTCACTTGGTTACATTTAATTTGATGCATTGTTTTTAGTGCATGTTCCAGAAGTTTATATTTATCTGCTATTTGTTGTCTTGCTTAATTAGTATAGGTAAGAGTTCTTACAACAGGTATGTTGAATGGCCCAACCACAGTAGCCAAGCCTATGGTAGGAGAGGATGATGACTCTCCAACAATGGCCTGAACAGCTGGTGATCTAGAGCAGGCTATATCACTCAAAATTTCTGCATAGCCATTCATCAAAGCCATACCTGATTGGATAGCCAGAGCTATAGAGCTACAGGCATCATATATTTTATAGCCCAAAGAAACACCAGGCAACAGCTGTGTGCTGTTATTTATCTCCTCAATGGCAAAAATAAATGTCTGAGCAAATTTAAATTCACGCAAGTTCAACCTGTGAAATAAAATCATTAGACGTGTAGAACTGCAGAGAAGAATGAGTTAATTTTGTTGTTGTTGCTGTTGTTTCATCATACAGACCTGACACATGTTGTTGGGTCTGGTTTGGAAGTGAAAGGATGCATCTTTAGCAGAGCACTTCTGTGAATTGAGAAAATTGCTCCAATGTTGATGTCTCTTTCTGCAGAAAGTACAGGGAAGGCAGGCTGACCAAGCAGACTGCAGACTTGTGCTGAAGCTGGCACAAATACACTATGCACCACCACCAGCAGTAGCAGCAGTGACATAGTTCTCTTTGCCATGCCAGTAGTATGTATGTAGGGCAGGAACCTCTGAGGCAGAACTGGAACAGTGTGCTGGATTTTATTGCATCTTATAATGCCCTGTGGGATTGTTTTTTTTTTTTTTGAACAATTTACATTTATGAAGAAAACAGCATTCTGGGGAAAATTACGCAGATGGGAATTTCGCTTACACAAAGATGTTTTGAGGGCAGAAAGGAAAATGATTGGTTTACAGATTCAACCAATGAAATTGAAGCAGAGGCAGGGTCAGGAAATTTGGACGTGTGGAGGGAATACTTCAGACAGAAACGTTATTAATGCTTCGTGGGAGGCATTTGCTGCAAGGTAAGTGAATTTACCATGTATTTTATTTAAAAAATAATAATAAATCAACATAACTCTAACGTTTACTGAGATAATTAGCCGGCAAAGATGCACAGAACAAGTAATCATCGACTTCATATCATATGCATTTTCATTCAACTGCTTTATCAGTCGATCGCACCAAAGCTGAGTAAAACATGCTTTTTCAACACTGTAAACCCTAATGCTGTAACTAATTAATTAAACTGAGTTGTATTAACTTAAATAATTACAACTAATTTATATTAATTAATCTTTATGATTATTTAGAACTTTTTCTTGTTTATGAGTTTGTAAAAATTAAACCTTTCAAGTAAGTTGAAAATTTTTGCTGGTTTAATTTAAACAAAATGTCTCTTTAAAGTTTTATTAACTCAAAATCTTTCAGCCTAGTGATTTTGCGTCTGACGTCATCCAGGTTCACGTAAACTGTCTTGCCCGCGCTCATACCTCGTTCGTTCTTTCCGAGATGGCGGATCGGCCTCGCTTCACAATACAGTAAGTAAAATATCCAAATATACAAATCCAATGAATCTGAAGTAGGTGTTTTAATCCATATAATCACAGTAACATTTAAAAGTAATGTAGAGTTGGTCAGAATGCGTTTAGATGTGTTGCAGACTATGCGTTTAGCCCCACTTCTTGCAAAATAACGTTACTGTATAAAGGGTTAGAGTCAGTAATATGTTAAATTTAAATTCTTACAGACTGTTAAAGACAAAAAAAAAGAAATTGGCCCATGTAAAATATTTAAATCTTGGCGCAAGGAAGCTTCTCCTTAGCCCGCGCTGCAACGTTTTAACTAACTTTTAACGTTAGTTCAGTGTTGGGAGCTTTTACTAACCAGCACAATGTTTGTGAATTCAGGTAAAATTGAAATTAAAACATTTATGCCGCACTTATTTTTTAAAATTGCGTTATCCACAACATGTATTTTTATTCTTAAATACTTAGTTTGTGCGACTTCTCAGCTTGAAAGGTGTAACGTTAATATTTTTTATTTTACCGTCACAATACTGAAATGGCTTAATTTGAACTATTATTGCGTCAGTGTTAAATTTGGAGTAATTTCAATGGCGGATCGGACTCGTTACACGCTGTTCAGTAAGTAGTTAATGTTTAATCCAAATAATCACGTCAGCAACCGTTAAATATGATGGTCGTATGTGTGATCAGAATGCGTTAGATGTATGTGTTGCATGGCAGAAAACGCATTTAGCTCCACTTGCTAACCGTTTAGGAGGTTAACGTTAAATATTATGCATTTGCAACTTGTTAATATTTTTGCTTTTAATAGAAAACGTTAAAGGCATAAATGTTCTGCAGTGTTTTGAAATCAGCAAATGTAATTTTTTATATGTGGCTAGAGGAAGTGTTGGAATCCTGAAATAATTCTCAACCTGCACTAAAGCTTGCTGGCCAAGATAAAAAAAATTATTTCAGTGTCAGTGAGATTCTCTGAAGAAATAAAATGTAAGATTATTTTTTAATTATTTTGATTTTACAGTGACGTGCCAGGACACTTTTTAAATTAGACTTATTATTGTCTAATTTAAATATAATCTTTTGTCTGTGTATAATATTTTGTTATTTACAGCATGAATATGTTTTGTTATACTGCATGCTAATACTATTTGTATCTAATCAAATATAATCTTTTGTCAGTGTGATATATATTGTTATATACTGCATGCTAATACTATTTTCAGTCACATGAAACTGTTTTTTTGTGGTTTTTTTTCTCTATTATAGATTTCAAGTGAGATAATGGACTGGAAGTGCAAATTGTGTACAAGCATCTATCGTTCCAGGGTCCACCTCCTCAGACACTACAGAGTGGAGCACAGCATCTGCTCTAAAGTAAATCCACTGCCATGTGTCTATCCTGATTGTCCCTGCACATTTCCAACACACAGTGCACTCAAAACTCACTTGCATAGAAACCATGTAGTAGATACTGGTACATGTCAAAGTCAGACAAACATTTCATTTAAATGTAGTCTGTGCACACTAGAACAATCAATTTCTGAGGATGCTCTGTTTAGTCACCTCAGAGCCCATTTAAAAAGTCACGAGACTGTTGTTTGCCCATATAAAAGTTGCAATTACAGCACCAATGTCTGTTCTTCCTTCAATTCACACAAGAGTAGGGTACACCATTCTGGTTGTCTGTCTGATTTACAAGAGGGTGTTGGCTATCCAGATACCCAGCCTCTCTTTTTTGCTTCTGATGGATGTGATGTTTCAGAGGAACCTGAAAGTAACAAAAATGATGATAATGGAGAAATAGTGGACATGGATGATGTTAATGCATTCAGAAATAAGCTGAAACGTAATGTTGCCTCTTTATTTTTGAAGATGCAGGCGATTCTTCATATTTCTAACATGGCTACGAATGAAATCATTGAAGACCTCAGTGAGATATATTTATTATCACAGCCATTGATCAGGAAAACGGTTAGTGATGTTTTGCAGAAACATGGCTACAGTGTCAGTGCAGTTACAATGGATGAATTGGTCAGTGCTGTCATGGATTGCAATATTCTGTTCAGTGTGACCTCTGAAGGTGCAGAGTTGTCTTCTTTCAAACGCAGAAAGACATTCATTGAGCACAACTATCCAGTTGTAATGCCATTGCAATATGACTTGCAGCAGTCTGGAAATTTTAGTACATATGTTCCAATTCTATCAATGATTCAATCACTGTTTCGAAATTCCGACATCCTCACCAAGATTACTGCAGAAAATTCTGAGTCTGGTTGTTATAGATCTTACGTTGATGGAACTTATTACCGTGAAAATGAGTTGCTCTCTGCTGAAGAACTAAGACTATCGTTGCAGCTATATGTCGATGATTTAGAAATCGCCAATCCTTTAGGGACAGCTCGCAAAATTCATAAGTTGTGTGCAGTGTATTGGACTCTAGCCAATTTACACCCTAAATATCGCTCAGCACTACATTCCATTCAGTTAGCTGTGCTTTGTAAAGTAACAGACATCCAGACATATGGATACCCTACTGTACTAGCACCACTGTTGCATGATCTCCAAATTCTTGAATCAGATGGTGTGTTTATTGACTCAGTCGGTCATAATATCAAAGGAACAGTGTTCTGTGTTTCGGCAGACAATTTGGCTGCTCACGGAGTAGCAGGCTTTGTTGAGTCCTTCAGAGCAGGGAATATTTGCAGATTTTGTTTGGCTACTTCTGAGGAAGTGCAAGTTAGTGCAGTCAGTGATGGGACATTTGTCCAAAGAACTAAAGCTGAGCATGATATTCATGTTCAAAGTGTAATGCACAATGACTCAATTGACAGTCTCTATGGAGTGAAGAGAGATTGTGTTCTCCGTCAGTCACTAACACATTTCCATCCAATTACTGGTTTCCCACCAGACATACTTCACGATCTATTGGAGGGGATTGTACCAACTGAATTATGTCTGTGCATTAAAGAGATGATTCAACTCAAACACTTCACACTAGAATGGCTGAATCAAAAGATAATGTCATTCCCTTATCAGTTTTCAGATAAGGTAGACAAACCTAAGCCCTTACCGAAAACATTCATGTCTAAAGGTACCATAGGAGGCAATGGGCATGAAAATGCCACTTTATTGAGATTGCTTCCTTTACTTGTAGGAAATGCAGTGCCTGAGACAAGTGGTCCATGGGCAGTGCTAATGGAGCTAAAGGATTTAGTTGAATTGGCAATGTGTCCATTGTTCACAGAAGAAATGTTAGATTATCTGCGATGCAAAATTGACGACCATAGACAAACACTGAAATAAGTGTTTCCTGAATGTAGACTACGACCCAAGCACCATTACGTAGAGCATTACGCTGATTTAATTAAGTGCTTTGGACCCTTGGTCCATCTTTGGACAATGCGGTTTGAGGGGAAGCACCGCTTCTTTAAAAGGGTAGTGCATGATGCTCAGAACTTTAAAAACATTCTCAAGACTATGGCAGTCAGACACCAATACATGATTGCTTACCATCTCAGTTCTGGCTCCTTTTTCAAACCTAAAATTCAAACAAGTGCTGTTAACTCAGTTTCAGTGTCATCCCTACCAGACATTGCTCAGATGTGCATCAAAAAGCAAACAGACAGTGATTCAGTTTTCAGCACCTTGAAGGTCATAGTTGATGGTACAGAGTATGCCAGTGGCATGTTTGTATCAGTGGGAGAAAGTGGAGGATTGCCAAAGTTTGCAAAAATATTGCAGATCTACTTGGTAAATAATAAGGTTTCTTTCTTCTGTACTGACTATGACTGTTGGTATATGGAACATCTTCGTTGCTATGAGCTGTGTACTCCTGTATTAGGGCATAGTCAGTCTTTCTACTTGCACTCTCAACTAAATGACACTGTGACTTTGTGTGCATACAGAATTGAAGGACGGTTATTGCTGACTACAAAAAGGTTCTTACCAGTTACACACAATGGAGGCATGTAAAAGGTGGGTAAAATATGCATTTTGTACTACTATTCCTGGCATATCCAGTTAGAATAAATAATATGAAATTAATCTGAAGCTGTGTATTGGTGAGTCAATATTTGTAATATTTTTCCTACTCCTCCCATAGCACATCAGCAAGCACAGTATCTTGTGCAATGATACTGCGTGTTGTTGAAGCAGACCGTGCAAGGAAAGTGAAACTTAGTGCACGACCAGCCTCCGTTAGTGCACTTATTCAAATTTTAAAAGAACAACTTCAGCTGGACCTTGAGTTCAGTTTACAATATGAGGACCCTGATTTCAATAATCAGCTGACATCCTTGGATGATATAAATGAGTTGCCTCAAAAGGCAGTGGTCCATATCCTGCCAGTGGAATCAGATGGCTCCACTACATCTACTGAAATTCTATCAGATGTGTCGAATCCTGAACGTACTAAGATGTGGCCTCACAGTGATTTTCCAATTCCACAGTTTTCCTATGATGTTGAGCTAAGGCTTAGACAGGGAAATGATGAATTTGAAAAGAGCGGAAAGGGTCTAAAGTTGACAAGAGACCAAAAGCATGACATTTTAGAGAAGCTTGGCTCAACTATGTATGATTTTAAGGCATACCCAGATGACAAACAGATAGGAAAAGTAGCAGAGGCCCTTGTCACAAAGCATCCTTGTTTGAGAGAGCCAGGCTCTGACACCGGGTGGAATGGATGGAAAACCAGTATAAAGTTCAAGATGGGCAACCTGAGAAACAAAATGAGGAAAATTGGATGTCTTGAGGTAGCTGTTAACGCTGGGAAAAGAAGCCAAGGCCATCCTGAGAATGAACCATCACATTCCAAAATCAAGAAACCAAGACGGTCTGAGGTTAATTATTTGCCAAACTTTCCTCAAGGTGAGGATGAGGCATCTCTAGAAACAGTTAGACAAGAAATTGCTGTAGAAGTCCAGAAGACAGAAAAAAATACTACTCTCATCCACAAGAACATGGAGAAAACGTTTGCTCTGCGACGAAAGAACATTGTTAGCGGGAGCCCATCTGTGAATGAGTTTCTGAATCTCTGGCCTGCACTGCGTATGACATCAGAGGTAAAAAAATAATAATAATAATAATAGTTTTCTAGCAAGTATTATATATTTTGTGATGTGGGTTTGTTTTATAAAATTGTCTTTTGTCTGATTTAGCTGTTTGCAGAGTACCAACGTGTTACAAATGAGAATTTACCCAACAAATTCTATGCACAACTGGACTACCACCTACCTCGTTTGATGACTCTTTTAAGGCAAAAATCATCCAAGACGGGCAAGACAGCAGATACCCTGGCTAATCTTTTGAAAGTTCATGATGAGCAGGTATGTTTGGTGTCATGTTAAAATATTCCTTAAAATATAATTTGATTTTTCTTTTTTCAGATGTTTAGATGTTTTTTTTTTTTTTTTTTTCTTGTTTTTCATCTTTGCAGGAACTGCATGATGTAAATTCACGAAGGACTACCGTTATCAGAGGTCTTCCGGTTTTGCTTCGTGACAAGGACTTAGGATTTTTCAGGACCACCCTGGTAAGCCTTCATTCATTGTTTTCCCAATTAGGAAAGTTCTATTGCAAAGATGAAGATTGAGGGGCAACTTTTATTTACTAACATATTTGTAATCACCACTAGTTGATGATGAATCATGTAATATTGGCTCAGTCATTGATAATGTCCTAACATGAATATAACATGTTGTCCCTGAATTATATTTTTTAGATCGATAATCCTGAAGTACTGACTGAGGATGCTTCAGTGGCCCTGCTTACAGTTGTCCATGAAAATGCTGCTGCTCCAATCCATTACGATCCAGTGAGGGTCTCTGTTGTCCTGGAGAATGAAATGGTCACCACCCATAGCCAACTTCCAGAGGCCTTTCTTGTCTTGTTTGGATTCATGTATGCTCTTCACTTAAAATATCCTAAAGGACTTGCCAAAACCTTTGAATTTGTGCAAAAAGTTTTGCTCGGCATGGATGACGGAAAACTGTCTCCTAGCGTGCAAACATTAAAGAATGAGTTGATGTAGAACTATTTTTTTTTTGTTCAATGAACGCTGGCACTGGGGCAGTAATTTAAAAACATGTCTGTACCTTTAATCGGTAAGGGTGCATTTTAGAATCTATAGGGATAGTTACTGTCCTAGATTCAACTTTTTTTTCTCTCTCTAAGTCTAGTATAAACTATACAGGAATCACTTACCAGAAAGTGCACTATTTTTATTTTTTCAATGAATGCCTCAAGACCAATTGTTATATATCTTAATGTATTTTTATTTATTAGGATATTTAATTTTGTTAAACTAAAAATTATTTTTCTTGAAGCTGATGCTTATGTTTACACAAAGTTGGTCATTTTAAAATTCAGAAAAAAAAATATTTTACAAAATAATTCTTAAAAAAAAAAACTTTTGTTTTGCTATAAGTCATAATGGTTGTATGCATTACTTGTTCCTGAATGTTTTTTACCTGAGACTTTTCACCCTTTTAAAAGGTTACTTGACAGGTGTCATGTTGTTTTGTTATATCAGATAGAACACCGTAGAAAGACAGTATTGTTATTCTTATTTTTTATTTTATTTATTTATTTTTTTTCTTTGCATTTGCATTTTGGGCATTCTTTATTCATTTCAAAAAAGCATTTATTGTAAATCTGTTACTGTCAAACTGTTTTAATTTTAAGAAATTTGCAAGAAGGCATGTTTACTGTAAACATTCATGTTAATATTTGAAATTGAAGCTGAAATACCTGTTGGACATTTCTTGTTTAAAAATAAATGTCAAAAATGGCATTGTGTGTTTGCTTGTAATTACAGATACTTTTTTTTAAATACATTTATAGGGTTTACAGATTTAGAGTTTGGGTAATTTCATTTGTGAAACTCAAAATAAAAAAGTTAATTAAAAAAAAAATATATATCAAAATGTATGAGTTGGGTGACTAAGTATGTAAAGTTGGGAGAAATTAAAAAAAATAAGTGAATTGCTATCAAAATGTATGAGCAGGGTAACTTGGGTATTTTAAGTAAGAAGAAAGTATTTCGCTTGAGTACAACAAACTCAAAATTAGATGTTTCTGCTTACTTAAAATTGGAAAATTCATAACTTAAAAAATTTGATGTAACTGATTACCTCAAATATTTTGAGTTTTGCCAACTTATTCGGGATTACAGTGAATGCTACCGCGCTGTCTGTAATACCGGTACGAGTGACAACAGAACTCGTTCAAATCTCTGTGACATTTAATTAGTCAGTTAGCGCTAGCATTAACATTAGCGCTGCTCTCAGGGCAGGAGTAAAAATAACAGCACTTAACTGAATTAAGCACTGCTCTCAGGGCAGGAGTACTCAATAGGTCCGTATTACTGTTATTTTTAGTGTACTATGCACTGCTCTCGGGGCAGGAGTACTCAATAGTGTTACGGGGAGTGAATGACGAGAGGCGAGCGGATCCATGTGCGAGCTTTTATTAATTGGACGTGACAAAGACATGGTCGTACAGGCAGAGTCCAACAGGAGCAAACGGGAATAATACAGGCAAAACGTAGAGAATAATCCAATCAACAAGAGCGATAATCCACAAGGCAGGCGGCTAGACAGACGAAAACGAGAAAACCAGGCGGGAGATCAAAACTAGGAACTAGGAAACCAGAGAAACGCTAAACAAAGGGTAAACACTAACAATTCAACAATACAACAATCCGTGACATCAACTGGGGAAGTCCGGGCTTTATAGGAAGCCTGATTGGTCACGGGGGCTGACGCAATCAGTGCGGTGGAGGATGGGAGATGCAGTCCGAAGTGCAACGTAACAGTCAGAGTGAAGTGGAAAGATGAGAGTGACATCTGGTGGTGAGCAGTCCGTAGGGCACCGACCAGATTCGTGACATAGCCCCCCCCCAAGGAGCGGCTTCCAGACGCTCGAAGGAAACAACAGTCCAGGGGAGCGGTGGGGTGGGAGCGAGACAGGGCGAGGGCTGCAGGACCAGGTCCATGTGGGAAGCCCAGAGATTGAGGCAGGACCGACAGAGCAGGTACCCTCCAGGGCGGGGCCGGAGGCGGAGCAAGAGCCCTCCAGGGCAGAGGCGGAGCAGGAGCCTTCCAGGGCGGAGCCGGAGGTGCCGCAGCCCTCCGGGGCGGAACAGGAGGCGCCGCAGCCCTCCGGGGCGGAACAGGAGGCGCAGCAGCCCTCCGGGGCGGAACAGGAGGCTGCGTCATAGACTGGGACCTGGGGAGAACAGTGACAGAGAATGCAGACAGAAAAAAGGGAGAAGCAGAGAGTTTAGCGGTTAACGCCCCCTCCATAAGAGGTTCTACGGCAGACACCGACACCTCTGGAGGCATTGGCGCAGCTTCTCCGATGGTGAAGGCCTCTGGAGCAGACTTGAGACCAGACGGGACCTCTGAAGCAGGCTTGTGATCAGACGGGAGCTCTGGAGCAGGCTGGAGACCAGACAAGAGCTTTGCAGCAGGCTTGAGATCAGACGGGAGCTCTGGAGCAGACTGGTGAACAGACGTGGCCTCAGGGGTTGATTTGTGAACAGACGTGACCTCAGGGGCACAGTGTGCAGCCCACATACTGAGAATGGTGATCGCCATCACACTGGCAGACATAATGTGACTTGACTCTGGGCGGTCAGACGAGACGTTACTTGACTCTGGGCGGTCAGGCAGGATGTGGCTAGATGCTGGGCCGTCAGGCGGGACGTGGCTGGACTCTGGGCCGTCAGGCGGGACGTGGCTGGACTCTGGGCCGTCAGCAATAACTTGACCTGGCTCGTGAAGATCAGTTGTGGCTTGACCTGGTTCGTGGAGATCGGCTGTGACTTGACCTGATTCGTGAAGATCAGTAGTGACCTGATTTGACTCATGGAGCTCAACAGAGACTTGACTTGGCTCATGGAGATCAGCAGTGACTTGATTTGACACGTGAAGACCAGCGGTGACTTGAACTGGTTTGTGAAGATCAATGACTTTACTTGACTCAGGAACCACGGCTGTGACATTGCTTGACTCAGGAACGACCGACTCAGGAAGGGCGGCCATGATGGGTGCAGACTCAGGAGCAGAAGACATGACGTGAACAGACTGTGACCTGACGGAGATGTCCTGAGCAGGCTGTGGCTTGACAGACGTGGCGTTAGCGGGCGCTGGCTTGACAGACGTGACGTTAGCGGGCACTGGCTTGACGTTGCTGGACTTGGGAGCTTGACTGGACTTGGAAGTTACAGCTGTAGCCTGACTTGACTCTGGAGCAGCGGCTGAAGCTTGACTTGGCTCTGGAATAACAGCAGCAGCTTGACTTGGCTCATGAGGAACTGCTATAACCTGGCTTGGCTCATGGAGATCTGCTGTACCGGGACTTGACTCGTGAACAACATGGCTTGGCTCAGGAACAACAGCTGTTACATGACTTGACTCAGGGATAACATGGCTTGACTCAGGAACAACAGCTGTAGCGTGACTTGACTCGTGGGGAACAACTGTGACTTGGCTTGACTCGTGGGGAACAGCTGTGACCTGGCTTGACCCATGGGGAACGGCAGCTGTGTCTTGACTTGACTCAGGGGTAGCCGCCGCGACATGAAGGAGCGCCACTTTAGCTGCCCATACTGTCATTAGGGGTGTGTCCAGCACGTGGGCCATCATGACCACAGGTGGCGTCCGGGTGCTGACCACAGGTTCTGGAATGGCAGCCATATGGTGGAGTGGCTTGGAGACGGCGGCCATCTTGTGGAGTGGCTTGGAGACGGCGGCCATCTTGTGCAGTGGCTCTGGCGTGGCAGCCATCTTGTGCAGTGGCTCTGGCGTGGCAGCCATCTTGTGCAGTGGCTCAGGGAAGATGGCTGTAACTTGACTTGAGACAGGGGTGATAGCTCTGACTTGACTTGACACAGGAAACACAGCTGCAATTTGACTTGACTTGGAAACTTGACTTGACTCAGGAAACACAGCTGCAACTTGACCTGACTTGGAAACTTGACTTGACTCGGGAAATGCAGTTGCAACTTTATATGGCTCTGGTATGGCGGCTGTGACGTGACGGAGCTCTGTCCTCGCCGCCATCTTATGAACGGGCTCCGCCGTCGCCGCCATCTTGTGAGCGCGCGCCGGCGCCGCCGCCATCTTGGGAACGGGCACCACAGTCGCCGTCATCTTGTGAACGGGCACCGCTGTCGCCGCCATTGCTCGAGCGCGCTCCGACACGGCCGCCATTTCACGAGCGATCCAGGCGGCAAACGTGTTCGTGGGATCGTGCTCCGGCATGACCGCCAATTTGCGAGTGGGACGCGCGGGCGCCATTACCGCGTTGTCGCGTTCCTTCTGCGCGACCCCCACGGTGCACGGCGAACCCACACACAACAGCGCAAAGTTCAGAAACGCCTCCAGCGACGAGCACGGTCCCTCGCGTCTCAGTCGCGCACGGAGGGGCTGGTTCACGCCGTCACAGAAAATCTCAATTTTAATACAGTCCGGGAGGGTGGAGTAGTTGGAAATCGAAATAAACTCACGGGTAAATTGTTCGAGGGTGTGGGATCTTTGTTTGATTCTGCATAGAGTTGTGTCTGTGTCCATATCTGAATGTCCGGGGGTGAAGCTGCTGGATCCTGTTGTGACGGATTGTTCTGTTACGGGGAGTGAATGACGAGAGGCGAGCGGATCCATGTGCGAGCTTTTATTAATTGGACGTGACAAAGACATGGTCGTACAGGCAGAGTCCAACAGGAGCAAACGGGAATAATACAGGCAAAACGTAGAGAATAATCCAATCAACAAGAGCGATAATCTACAAGGCAGGCGGCTAGACAGACGAAAACGAGAAAACCAGGCGGGAGATCAAAACTAGGAACTAGGAAACCAGAGAAACGCTAAACAAAGGGTAAACACTAACAATTCAACAATACAACAATCCGTGACATCAACTGGGGAAGTCCGGGCTTTATAGGAAGCCTGATTGGTCACGGGGGCTGACGCAATCAGTGCGGTGGAGGATGGGAGATGCAGTCCGAAGTGCAACGTAACAGTCAGAGTGAAGTGGAAAAATGAGAGTGACATCTGGTGGTGAGCAGTCCGTAGGGCACCGACCAGATTCGTGACAAATACATTACTGTTATAGGAGTACTCAATAGGTTAGTATTACTGTTATTTTTAGTGTACTATGCGCTGCTCTCGGGGCAGGAGTACTCAATAGGTTAGTATTACCGTTATTTTTAGTGTACTATGCGCTGCTCTCAGGGCAAGAGTACTCAATAGGTTTGTATTTACTGTTATTTTTACTAAACTATGCGCTGCTGTCAGGGCAGGAGTGAAAATAACAGTACTAAACTGAATTATGTGCTGCTCTCGGGGCAGGAGTACTGGATAGGTTCATATTATTGTTATTTGTCATGTACTGTGCGCTACGCACGTCAAAGTATTTCTGTATGACTATAGGCCTGTCATTGACTCTTTCATGTAGTTTTTCTTCTCTTTGCAGAAAAACTTCTTGGAAAAAGCAGAAGTCGTCACTGGTCCATACTTGGAGAAAGGGAATCTCTGGACTTTCTTTGTAAGTTCATCTAGTTTTAGTTGAGAATCTTTAGTCTGCATAATTCCAGCCTATGGACTTCATTAGCTCTCTCTCAAACGTCTACTCTGATCTGCCCTCAATCATTGTGGTTGTAGCTGAGGCCAAACAGAGTGGCAGGGAGTGGCAGGGTTTAAAGATGTATTACATGTCCTTAAGAAATTGTCAATTTTGAGGGAGTGGTAAGTGATTTTTATCTTTAATCTTATGATTTTGCTAGTAATTCTGTTTGTTTACATTGCTGTATTTCAGATGCTGTGCAGTGAGATGGTCAGTGATGTAGTGTTCCTGGCATTGAAGTTTCCTGCACAAAATAAAGTGGTCCAGAAAATATATGAAAATGAGGATGTTCATGATTCAATATCCCAAACTAAAGCCTTTAGGTAAAATGTTTTTTTTTTTTTCCTTTCTTTCTTTTATCATGATTGTCAGTGTAAATTGAAACAAAATTCTTTATGCATTTCAATTGCAGGAAGACTTTACAAACATTTCTGGAGACTTTGAGAGACTGGTTTTGAGAAGATATTTGGCAAAGCAACCTATGACCTTGGGCTTGGTTTTAAGGGAGCCTGTTCAAATTTGTTGACTCATGTCTAAAATAAAAATAAAAAATACAAAAATACAAAAGTAAAAAACTTAAAAACCTCTAGGAATGATGATATCCGCTAGTTAAGACTACAGCAGTTTAATGATACATCTTGCTGAACTTTTTTGATGTGAAACGTTCCTGTGTTTTATACATGCATTTAATTCACTGGATTTGTTTGTAATTTGTAATTGTATAAAAAAAGAAAGAAGTCATAATTAAACTTATTTTATTGTAATATTGGATCCGTAAACTGGTTATTTTCAATCAACATTTCTTTCATTTTGTTCTTAAACAGTCTGTACAACAGACATTGAATGATACAACAGTAACAACACGATTATTAAAAAATAAATAAATAAATAAATAAATAAATAAATAACTCACAAGTTATAATAAAAATGACAAGTCTTAATTTCTCTGCAAAAGTCCATGGGAGGAACATTAAGTGGTTGCACAAAAATTGACTGGTACCTTTTGTAATTACATTTATGTATCACCAAGTGAACTCTGTGAGAGAAGCTCTATTCGGACAGTAGGAACATATGTAAAAATTTATGTACAGGGCACCTCAGTGATAAAACTCATGGATTTGATTTATTCACAGTGTGATCATATGAACCCAGGAATGCACTGCTCATATGGCCTGTCGCATAGTTGTCTGCTATAAATTAAATGTCACATGCTTGGATTAAGAATAAATTTAAATTTAATAATATGTTATTTATTTAAATCTCAGGTTCAAAAATAGACCCACTATAGCTGAAATTGTTTTCTTAAATTTTATCTCTCAAAATGATAGGTGTCATGAGAAATGTGAAGATTAGCAGAAATAAGTTGCATGCAACCTCTTATTTACATGAGGTAAATCAATCACGTTTATTTATACAACAGGTTGTGTCAAAGCAACTTTACAGTTTTTAATAGGACAATAGTGTGTCAATAATGCAAAAGTTCCATGTTGCAGCAAAGTCAGATTGCAGAGGACTCATTTAGGACATTTAGGGATGTAGAGGTCATCTCTAGGTGCTGATCCATCATCTGGTGACCTTGGAATAAGAAAGAAACAGACTAATATTAGTGTAGATGCCATTCTTCTTATTATGCAATGAGTACATCAGGTGTTATGGAAATTATTCCCGGTTCCGGTTGACCTAATTAATGCAGCCTAACCATCCTTTAACGGACTTGAATTATAGAAATGTGTTAATGTGTTGTGTTGGCCGGGTTAAAGAGATGGGTCTTTAATCTAGATTTAAACTGACAGAGTGTGTCTGCCTCCTGAACAGTGTTGCGTAGATTGTTCCAGAGTGTGGGAGCTAAATAAGAAAATTATCTGCCGCCACAGTTGATTTTGATATTTTGGGTATTTTCAAAGTTTTGAGAACGCAGCGGACATGAGGGACTATAATGACAAGGCTGCTTGGTTTATATTTTTATGTATGTAATTGTAGGCCTATATTTTAAAATTGTATTGCATACCTATTACTGCCATAATAATGACTAATTTAAAATGTTTAAGTACTTTTCTTGTCTTTTTGTTCTTAACAGCTCCTACTCGCTGTGCTGGAGAAGTTATGAAATAGTTTTGTTGTAGTTCATTTTGAATCGATTTCTTCGACCACACAACATTGGTGTCTAAAAAACAGCATGTAATTTGGCTGAGAATTTTTACGAGGCTGGTGGGAGAAAAACACCAACATTCTGGATTCGGATGGCCCTGTAAATGTTGAAAATTGCTTGCGTCCCCATAATTAACAGTTACCGACTGGCTATTATGTGCTTTTATCCGGTGGAACCAAACTTACACCGTTTTTCATACATCTCCATTTTGGACTCGGCAGTATCAGATCTTCAGTGTTAGCTCCTTTGATTTGTCCAGATTTTGCAACTCTTCCTGGTAACTGAAGAATAAAATAAAAGATCAATCCATCATACAGAAATTGTCTACTGTTTTATAAATATAATGATAATGTAATACAGACCAACTGAGTACTACTGCACAGAGAGCAGCGCATAATTCAGTTTAGTACTGTTAGTTTTACTCCTGCCCTGAGAGCAGCGCAAAATTCACTAAAAATAACAGTAGTACGAACCTATTGAGTACTGCTGCCCCGAGAGCAGCGCATAGTTTAGTAAAAATAACAGTAATACGAACCTATTGAGTACTCCTGCCCCAAGAGCAGCGCATAATTCAGTTTAGTACTGTTATTTTTACTCCTGCCCTGAGAGCAGCGCATAGTACACTAAAAATAACGGTAATACAAACCTACTGAGTACTCCTGCCCCAAGAGCAGCGCATAATTCAGTTTAGTACTGTTATTCTTACTGCCCCTGAGAGCAGCAAAATTCACTAAAATAACAGTAGTACACCTAGTACTGCTGCCCCAGGGCGCGATAATTCAGTTTAGTACTGTTAGTTTTACCCCCCAGAGAGCAGCGCAAAACTGCACTAAAAATAACAGTAGTATGAACCTATTGAGTACTACCCTGAGAGCAGCGCATAGTTTAGTAAAAATAACAGTAATATGAACCTATCCAGTACTCCTGCCCTGAGAGCAATGCATAGTTTAGTAAAAATAACATAATATGAACCTATTGAGTACTCCTGCCCAAGAGCAGCGCATAATTCAGTTTAGTACTGTTATTTTTACTCCTGCCTGAAAGCAGCGCATAGTTTAGTAAAAATAACAGTAATACGAACCTATTGAGTACTCCTGCCCGAGAACAGTGCATAGTTTAGAAATACAACGAATCTATTGAGTACTCCTGCCCCGAGAGCAGCGCATAATTCAGTTTAGTACTGTTATTTTTACTCCTGCCCTGAGAGCGCCAGTAGTTCACTAAAATAACAACGAAATGAATTACGTTGAGTACTCCCGCCCTGAGAGCAGCGTAGTTCACTAAAATAACAACGAAATGAATTACGTTGAGTACTCCTGCCCTGAGAGCAGCGTGTAGTTCACTAAAAATAACAATGAAATTAATTACATCGAGTACACCTGCTCTGAGAACAGCGTGTAGTTCACTAAAAAAACAGTTAACTAAATTAAGTTGAGTACTCCTGGCCTGAGAGCACATGTAGTTTACTAAAAACAACACAGCGATATGAACCTGAGCACTCCTGCTGTGAGAGTAGCGTGTAAAGCACTAAAATTAACAGCGATTAGAGTCCATACAGTGATCCTGCTCTGAGATCAGCTCTAGGGCGGGAGATGTGCAATTTTTATCGATTAAATGTTGTGACGATTTCGACGAGCTCTGTTGACGTATACATCAACTCCACAGACAGCGGGACAGCATTGGAAAATCTTAGTAAATGTTTTTAAGGGAGTTTATCTCTGAACAGTAACAGAATATACTCTAAATTCACCTACCTCACAACAGCAATCAATCCCAAAGTCTCCAAAGTATCTGTGCTAAGTCTGAGAACTTTTCCCTCCACATTTCAAAAAGTCTAGGCCCCGCCTCTGCCGTAATTTAATTGGGTGAATCTGTGAATCAGTCATTTTCCTTTCTGCCCTCAGAACATTTTTGGATAAGTGAAACTCCTATCTGCGAAAATTACAGTCTTAATTTTAAATATCTCGTTGTACAAGATATAATTTTGTACCATCATGTTCTGAAATGGCAGATTGAAGCTAAACAAAACAATCTGTGTCATCCATTTTTTAAAGAGGTTGTGAAAATAATTAAAAAAAAAAAAAAACGTTCTTGATATTTACACATAGGTTACCCTACAGTAAAAACATAATGCAAGTTTCCAAACTCAAAACTAACACCCCAGTTTAAAATGTGAATTATTATTTTCTACTCTTCTGAAATGCCAGTATTTGTAATTAGGATTTTCTGGTGAAGAAGACGCCAGTCCTGTATCTGTCCACTTTATTTTTAATGCTGAAGTAAGCTGTTTTATTTGAATGTGCGAGACTTCAAATAGACACGGTAGAGATTTCATAAGAAGAATAACAAATGTGTTTATAATTAAGACAATGAATTCAAATCATTGTGTAAGAAACATCAGCTTGCAATGTTAAGCAACAAAACAGCTGTTTTGTACAGCTAAAAATAACTGGAAGTGGATGACACCGGAAGCCAGACTCATTAAATTTGAAACTAGCCACCCCTGCTCTCACGGGAAAAATAAGGCTGATAAACTTCTAAACATCTGGTACTGGAAGAGGCGTACAATCTCTGAACAGAAAAAAATAAATGATGCCTGTAGCAATCTCTGAACATTTGAGTAGCAACGGTGAGCTGAAGATAACCAGCAACTGGCTAGACTCCAGAGCCAAATCGTCACCTTAGAATTATAACATTTTTGTCAAAATTGAGTTATTCACAAATTCTTATTCAGTGACGACTTATTTACATTATGTGATGTTTGTTTTATAAGCTGTGTACATTTTGGGCCTTTTTTTAGAAAACAAAAATGATTCTATCTGCAGAAGTCTATGGAATGCCGAGATCAGACCTGGACCATGCTTGGCAGGAGAACAAAGGGATAGAGCAACACCAGTCAATGAGAACACTGCAGATCAGGCAGCAGCTTGAGAAACCTGGGCTTGATACTTTGAGCTGTAGGGGAACCAGTCCAGTCAGAGCCAGGCCTTAAGAACAGCAGCCAGGGGAGAATCAGGACACCAAACAGAAATAAACATAGGACATAACACGACATACAAAACAAGACCACAAGAGAGTACAACAAGCAGCAAAATAAGACTGACTACGCACTATGACTAGGAGCATAGATTCAAACTGCAAAAAGCAACTAAGCAAAAGAATGAACCAAAATGGCAAACGCTGAAACTCTACAACTTAATAATAACTGGGCAAAGACTAAATCAAAGAAAAGAAAACAAAGCAACCAAACTAGAGGCATGAGAAAACCAGACCAAAAAATAAAGACAGGAACTGAACTAGAGTAAAATAGCAAAAGCAAAGAAATCCTAATAACCTACAAAATAACTAAATGCAAAGCTAGACTGACAGGAAGAGTAATTTAACCCTACTAATACAACTAGTTAACTAACAAGAAATTTCCTTTACACACAAGGAATAAATGCAACGAACCAGCAGAGCCAAGAGGGAAAGGAGCACACTATAAAGGAGCAGGAACATGAGGATCAGGTGGACACAATCACGTAAACGAGGACTAGAATAGGACTAAACAAGGGGCGAGGTAACTGGAAACAGGGAGGCAGGGCAAGAGGAGCACATGGCCAACAAAAACAAAGACAAAGCCATGTGCTCAGACACAAGACAAACAAAGACACATTAAACAAAGACAAAACAGACATGACTGTCAGGGCAGGATCCTGACAGTACCCTCCTGGTAGAATGACCTGCCCAACTCAATCCGAACAGCTGAGTCCTTAGCCATCTTCAAGAATCGGCTAAAAACTCATCTCTTCCATCTTTATTTGACCCTGTAACTCTTGTACTTCTCTATTATAATTATATTCTTTAAAAATAAATAAATAAACACTAAATAAATAACACTAGCTTCTCTGTTCTTTTTGTAAGGTTTGTAACACTAGCTTGTTTTTTTCTTGTTCTATTTTGTCTGTTTTCTTTTTATTCATTATATAATAAAAAAAAAAAAAAACTTGCTATTTGTACTATGTTAGGCTAACTGAGACTTATCATAGCACTTGCATGTTATTGCTCTTTTGTTGATTTTGATTGCTTCCATTGTCTTCTTTTGTAAGTCACTTTTGATAAAAGCTAAATGTCTAAATGTAAATAAATAAATAGATAAATTTAAAAAAAAAGGTTCATGCACCATTTTTCTTTGTACTGACTTTTTTCCCCAGATAGGGTTTAAATTAAGACAAGAATAGGCTTTAATCTAGCATAGTTAATCATGATTTAAAAATGGCTTTCTGAAACACAGATTAAATACAGATTACACCTGGACTATGAAGTCTAAAATGAATAAGATTAATTTAAAACCAGCTGTGATAATCTGAATAAGGTTGCTTAAAACATGGAATGAACCAAGAAAAGGTAATGGTTTGTATGAAATTGAGAAGCAAAAAAAGACTGAAATAAATAAATAAAAAAATAATTAAATAAATATTTACTGAACAAGAGAGAGAACTCTTTTAAAGCAAATAGCAAAGAACACTGCACACATTAGCTGTGGAATCAATTAAAACAAAATATGTAATTAAATTAACACATCTGCAAGATCAATACAACAACTTCAGGTCAGAATCATCAGTTTATTAGTTTACTGTTTTGTGAAATCTGTGGGTTGACATTAGTAGTTCTGTCATGGCAGCTCTCAGAGAAATTGGCATGGTAATGGATGTGGCAATGTTAATGTATTTGGCAGAATAGATCTGCTATGCTGCTGCTGCTACTGTTGATTGCTGCTGCAACAGAGAAAGTATAGAAATTGCCAGTACATCCACAGACATGCTGGTACAGTAAAAAATGAAATAGATTGACTGATATCTACCAATATGTTTCTTTCTTTCTTTCTTTCTTTCTTTCTTGTGGGAAGAAAATCTCAGAAATGTGTATTATTATTATTATTATTATTATTATTTGAATTATTGTTTTTTATGCTTCTGAAGTTAAAATACAGACAAAATAATTTAGTTTCTATTTAATATGGCATATATAGGGCTCAATGCTGAACCTGTTCATATAAATTAATGACATATGTAGGAGCTAAATGCTTAAACTATTCATTACTGTGAAACTGCTTTAAAACAATATGCATTATATAAAGTGCTATATAAATAAATGAAGGTACTACACTTTAAAATTATACACAAGATGCATGGCAATATCGTTTACTCCAAGAAATGCAGAAAGCTAGAGAAATAAATTTAGGCCATTAAAATCTAAATTCAATTTGTTGTTAACTGCAAAAAGTCAATATCATTTTTTATTAGAAAGTACATAATGCAGGTCCAGAATATGGCTGTGATGGAGATGGTCACTGAGAGTCCACTGTGTCTAGTGCTGTCCCGGCCTACACTGCACAGCCTGCCATAGCCTGTGGGAGAAATGCATTTGATACAGCCAGCTATGACTTTGGTTTCAAAGAGCTTTAGATGAAGATTTCCCCATTATTTCCTTCTTTGTGTTTTTCTCTGGTTTTAGTAAAATTATGTAACATTTTGGGGCAAATATGCAAAATAGTAAACCAAAACTTGACGCTAAAATTGCAAATATTTGCACAGCTACAGTGAATTTTCCAGGAGAACTGACATAAGCTGGGATAAATGTGAGCCAGACAGCACAGAATATGAGCATACTGAATGTGATGAACTTGGCTTCATTGAAATTATCAGGCAGTTTACGAGCAAAAAAAGCTAAAACAAAACACAAGATGGATAGCAGCCCAGTATAACCCAAAACAGTCCAGAATCCAAGAGCTGAACCTAAATTACATTCTAGAATGATCTTTTCTCTATAATAGCTCAAATTCATATATGGGAAAGGAGGGGATACTGTTAACCAAAGCACACATATAATCACCTGTATTAATGTTAAGGTAACAACACTGAGTCTCTGTTGAAGAGGCCCAAACCATTTCATGACATTACTTCCTGGAAGTGTAGCCCTGAAAGCCATTAACACAACTACTGTTTTCCCAAGAACACAGGAGATACAGAGGACAAACGTGATCCCAAATGCTGTGTGACGCAACATACAGGACCACTCAGTGGGCCGGCCAATGAAAGTAAGTGAACAGAGAAAGCACAGTGAGAGTGAGAAGAGCAACAGGAAGCTCAGCTCTGAGTTGTTGGCTCTGACAATAGGTGTTTCTTTATGAAGATAAAACAGAAAAGATACCATTGCTGTTAATAACACCCCAATGAAGGAGAAAATACAAAGGACCATCCCCATGATTTCTGTATAGGAAAGGAATTCAACCACTTTTAATACACATCTGTCTCTGCTTTCATTCGACCAGTACTCCAAATCACAAGGAAAGCAGTCACTAGAATCTGTGAAGGAATTTTAAGAAAATATTGTTTAAATGGAAAATGCATCATGAAGTTACATGACCAATGGACAGTATTGCACTCCACTTTATCATACTTTTATGGAAGTATTACTATTTTACCTGTGCCATTACTGATTTCTCCTTCTGCACATGGAATACAGTCATAACAACAGACAGGTCGCCCCTTTTGCACAGCCTTCCTAGTTCCAGGGGGGCAGCGTTCACTGCACAGGGACACAGGCAACTATAGCAAAATGTCGTTGTCAGTGAATTGCCCAAATAATGGTTTGAATTGTTAAATGAATTGATTGTCTTCATGAAATACTTATAGTATAGATGTACCTCTCCACTTTCCCCTGCCCATAGCATGTGTTCCTGATTGACCTGAAGACATTGCTCTGAAGGCAATGAGCTGTCATAGACACCAACATGCTTAAACTGCAGACTTCCATCCTCACCAGGCTGCCAGTTCACTAGGTCATATCTCGCCACTGGATCACCACTTGCATCAAATAAGATATTCTCACCTGTTTTCATAGTGAAGCTCACATCTCTCATATACTGCAATACCTGAAAGGAAAGGCCAGAAACATTATTCACTTCAGTTTGATTTTCCTTTTTTTACTCTTACTTACTTACTTAATGTATTTATTTATTTATTTATTTATTGCTTCTACCTTTTTTGGTGTGGGCAGCTCTCCTCTGCTGCTGTTGGTGGAGGATTTAAGGTCTTTTAAAACATTATGCAGTGTGTTTGCAATAGCGTACACTGCAGTGTACACTTTATGTTCTATTCGTAGCTCTGACACATCAGTATATTCATTTTGCAACTCTGACAGTTTCTCTAAACTTGTACAGCCACCACTGCCACTGGTCCTGAAAGAGCACTGAAAAGCTGTTTCCCAGAATTCTTTCAAAAGTTCATTTTTTAGTTCTTGATTAGGGTTTACGTTCACTAGGAACTCATGCAGGCCCACAAGTTTGGCATTCACCACAGCGAAGCCCACAGCTCCAGAAAGGAAACTATATTCCTTTGTTTCTGCAAGATTTCGAGATGTTATCCAGGATTCACTGCCAATCCACTGCAGCCCTGTGATGTTGTTTTCTGCGATTACTTTCACAAGTGGGACAAAATCTCCTAATGAGATAAAAGCTACCACCACCCTGGCTGTGCCTTTTTTTATCACTTCCATTGTCTTCAGAAACTGGTCTTGTGGATCAGTTCTTAATATGGTCTCTGAGTATTCAATACAAATCCCTTCTTGTTTTGCAGCCTCTTCAAATGCTGCTATCCCATTGTTACCATAATCACTGCGACTCCTGACTGTCCCAACCCAGGTCCAGCCAAAATACTTGACAAGCTGAGCCAGTGCTCTGCTTTGGTAATAATCACTGGGTATTGTTCTAAAGAAAGATGGATATCTTTTTCTGTTACTCAGACATGCACATGTGGCAAAATGACTGACCTGCAAGATAAAGAAGCAGAGTATATTAACCACATAATTTTCAGATGCTTTTTTCCCTGTTGTTAATGCATTATAAATCATCACTATGCAGTTAACATAACTGTTATTAACACACTGCTAGAATCTAACCAACATTACATCTGTAGTTACTTTTATTTTAGTTACATTGGATTTGAAGCATTTCCCAGAAGTTCGTCATATTAATCTGCTAACTGTTGTCTTGCTTAATTAGTGTAATTAAGAGTTCTTACGACAGGAATGTTGAATGGCCCAACCACAGTAGCCAACCCTATGGTAGGAGAGGATGTTGACTCTCCAACAATAGCCTGAACAACTGGTGATCTAGAGCAGGCTATATCACTCAAAATTTCTTCATAGCCATTCATCAAAGCCATACCTGATTGGATAGCCAAAGCTATAGAGCTACAGGCATCGTATATTTTATAGCCCAAAGAAACACCAGGCAACAGCTGTGTGCTGTTATTTATCTCCTCAATGGCAAAAATAAATGTCTGAGCAAATTTAAATTCACGTAAGTTCAACCTGTGAAATTAAATCATCAGATGTGTAAAACTGCAGAGAAGAATCAGTCATGTTCATGTTGTTGTTTCATCATACAAACCTGACACATGTTGTTAGTTCTGGTTTGGAAGTGAAAGGATGCATCTTTAGCAGAGCACTTCTGTGAATTGAGAATATCGCTCCAATGTTGATGTCCCTTTCTGCAGAAAGTACAGGGAAGGCAGGCTGACCAAGCAGACTGCAGACTTGTGCTGAAGCTGGCACAAATACACCATGCACTACCACCAGCAGTAGCAGCAGTGACATAGTCCTCTTTTCCATGCCAGTAGTATGTATGTAGGGCAGGATCCTCTGAGACAGAACTGGAACAGTGTTCTGCATTTTATTATATCTTAAAATGCCCTGTGGGATTGGCATACTGAACCATTTACATGTTTCATTATAAAGGAAACTGCATTCTGGGGAAATTACAGTCTTGCTTACATTGTTTCAAATATCTCTTTGTACAAGATATAATTTTTGACTATCTTTTACCATCTTACAAGTTCTTAAAAGGCAAGTTAAAGCTGAACAACAAAGTAATGTGTTTCATACATTTTTAAAGGGGTCATAAAATGAAAAAAAAAAAAAAATGTTCTTGATATTTACACATTGGCTACCCTGCAATAAAAAGATACTGCAAGTATCCGAACTCAAAACTAACTCCCCAATTTAAAATATGAATTATTGTTTTCTACTCTTCTGAAATGCCAGGATTTGAAATTAGGATTTACTGATGCCAGTACAGTCTCTATCCAACTTATTTTCCAATGCGGAAGTAAGCTGTTTTCTGTGAATGTGCGAGACTTCTGCTTCATGGTAGGAATAAATACCAATACGTACCAATAAGTACACATTGTCACGAATCTGGTCCGTGGCTTTCCGTCCATTCGCCACCAGATGTCGCACTGTCAGTATATAAACTCTCACACTATCCACAATTTTCCAGGGGGCGCTGCTGTAAAAAAGAAAGTGGGTACAACTTCCGGTGAGGCAGCGGACGTAGTATACAATGGTATTTTGTGTGCTAATTAGCGAAGAGGCTAAGTGTTTTTTAGACCATTGTTTACTTTGTAAAGATGCACACCTTTATGAGAGATGCCATTACGTTCTTATGCACAACATATGCTTTTCGAATTTGTGTTCCCACATCATTAGCAAGTTTGGATCGCTAAATCTTGAATGACTGTCAACTAGTGACATGACATCTGAACAGCTTGTGTTAAAGGGCATGCCAGATGAAGCCTCGATTCGAGACTTCTTAACCTCCTGGGGTCGACAGTGGCGCCGGCGGCCCCAATTGCATATTTTCATGACACAAGCAAAAAGAACAATGCTCGCTCATTTTTGATCGTACATATAAGAGTAATACATAATTTAAATCTGTAAAGGATCTACTTTTATTTGAGTACACTCACAATATCAACAAAACATTATGCTTTTGCAAAACAAGGAAAATAAACAGGGTGCGCATTCAGCAGTCTCCGTCTCCACACGTATCATTTTGAAATGCGTCAGTAAAATGAACTAAAACTCAGTGAATACGTGACGCACACACATGAGAGAGATATCTATAGAAAGCTTGATATTTATACTTTTAGATGAAGCCCCTCTTGCCGAAAACAAATATTTTCTGATGAAGTAATTCGCATGAAACCAACTCCATGTTCAATCTCTCCCGTCTGCTTCATTATTTTTAATTAGATCACGCCCACGAGATGCTTTCGCTTTTCATAGTGTAATCGCCACGTGAGGGCGCGCGCCAAACGTAACCGCCCACATCACTGTAAACAAAGCGCTGAGACTTTTTCTTTTCCAAGTTCATCTGAGCTACTTGTCGTTTCTGTAAGAAGATGCGCTGTGAGGAACAAGAATTCAGAGGAAGAACACGATATCAAATATCAAAACCACGATATCAAATATCAAATATCAAAACCAGCCTTCCCAACACACTCGATCCGCTCCAGTTTGCATACCGTCCAACCCGCTCCACGGATGATGCCATTTCCTCCACCCTCCACCCTCGGCCATCTGAGAAGAATCTGAGTGGGTGTTAAATAGTGTGTGTGATAGGTTGCAGCTGTGTGTGTGTGTAGTCAGTGCAGTGGATGATGGGAAATGTAGTCCAGGGTGACATGCAACAGTTTGTGTAGTGTGAGAGTCCATGTACTGACAGTGCGATATCTGGTGGTGAATGGATGGAAACTGGATTCATGACACATATCGTCTCGGTTACGTATGGTAACCCTCGTTCCCTGATGGAGGGAACGGAGACGTTGTGTCGAGTAGTGTACGACACTAGGGGTCGCTCTTGAGAGCCCAAACACCTCTGACAGTTTTGAGAAAGGCCAATGAAAATTGGGTGTGCAGATTTGCACAGCTGGCCACGCCCCGGACATCCGGGTATAATAGGGCAGCGTGTGCATCTGCTCACTCGTTCTGATCTGAGGAGCCGAGCGTCTCAGCTCACTCAGAGGCGGACCAGAGATGTGGCATGGGAGACACAACGTCTCCGTTCCCTCCATCAGGGAACGAGGGTTACCATACGTAACCGAGACGTTCCCTATCTGTCGTACACTCCGAGTTGTGTCGAGTAGTGTACGACACTAGTAAAAACACGCCACATGTCTGGCCGCGTCACGAGTGATAAGCGCAAGTGTAACAGGGCAACGTGTAACGTAAGTGCAGCTCACCTCGTCCGTGACCATCCAACGTCCAAGACTGACCTGTTACAACAGTGTCCCGCAGCCGGGCCTTCCTCAGTGGAGCGGCTGAGTGTCTTGAGAACGTTGGGGAAGTGCCAGTTTCCCGAAGGAAAAGGCCCAAAAAGGGGGGGGTATAAAGTGACATCATTAAATATGGGACCTAAGGTGGGTCTCACACCCGGGGAGACAACCTGACTCAGGCCCTAGAGACAAACCTGTCTTCAGGGGAAAACACCGCACCACAGGAGTTATAGGTGGAGAATACACACATGGGGCCACTACATGAGGAGCCACTACATATGGGGCACAAATCCAACCAAGAGTTAGAAAAGTAACCATACCTTGCGTTGAGATTTCGTAACGAGTTCCTCCGCCAAACTCTGCTACGTCAGGAGTGCCAATGATGGAATGGTGCCCAGGGTTCACGTTCAGGAAACCTACTGAGACTCAAAAAAGCGTAATCACCATTAGGGGGAAGCGCTTCAGGCAAGCTCTACACCAGCCAGTGTGCTGAGTCAAGAATTTGTGTTCAAGACTCTAGCTGACACTGGCTCCAGGCGCAAATTATAAAATCTGGCAAATGTGTTAGGTGTAGCCCAACCTGCAGCTCTACAGATGTCTGTTAATGAGGCCCCATTTGCAAGGGCTGCCGAGGCAGCAATGCCCCTAATCGAATGGGCTCTTACCTCCAGAGGGCAGGGTAGGCCTCTGGCCCGGTAGGCCATCCGGATCGCATTTACCAGCCAGTGGGAGATCCTCTGTTTGGAGACAGCTTTCCCCTTCTGCTGTCCTCCATAACAGACAAAGAGCTGTTCCGAACGTCTGAAGGGCTGAGTTCGTTCCATGTAGATGCGCAGGGCACGGACTGGGCATAACAAGGTCAGGTTGGGATCATCTTCCTGAGAAGAAATAGCTTGCAAGGTCACTACCTGATCTCTGAAGGGAGTGGTGGGGACCTTGGGCACGTATCCAGGCCAGGGTCTCAAGACAACGTGAGAATCCGCTGGTCCGAATTCCAGGCATGAACTGTTCACGGAGAGGGCTAGGAGATCTCCCACTCTTTTGATGGAAGTGAGCGCAGTCAAAAAGAGCCGTCTTTAAGGAGAGAGCATCGAGTTCGACTGACTGAAGGGACTCAAATGGATCTTGTTGTAGACCTTGGAGAACCACAGCAAGATCCCAAGAGGGGATTAGATGCGGCCGAGGAGGGTTCAGTCTCCGGGCTCCTCTCAGAAACCTGATACCAAATCGTGTTTCCCCACCGATCTGCCGCCCACCAGGTCATGGTTAGCTGATATGGCTGCGACATGAACCCTGAGTGTTGATGCAGATAGGTGCCTGTCCAGGCCCTCTTGGAGAAAGGATAACACTGATTCGATACCACAACTCCGTGGGTCCCTCCCGTGGGAAGAACAACAGTTCTCAAAGATGTGCCACTTTAGGTCATACAGCCGTCTGGAGCCGTCTGGTAGAGGGGGCTCTTGCCTGTAGAAGTGTGTTAACCACTGAAGGTGAAAGGTCTCTGAAGTCCTCCTGGTCGCATCCAGGGACCATAGGTGGAGGTTCCAAAGATCGGGGCGCGGGTGCCAGATTGTGCCCTTCCCCTGAGAAAGGAGGTCCTTCCTCAGAGGAATGCGCCAGGGAGGGGCTGATGCCAGGAGCACCAGGTCTGAGAACCAGGTTCTGTTGGGCCAGAAGGGGGCCACCAAGAGAATCTGTTCCCTGTCCTCCCTGACTTTGCACAAAGTTTGTGCGATGAGGCTCACTGGAGGACGCATACTTGAGCCAGCCCCTCGGCCAACTGTGTGCCAGTGCGTCTAACCCGAGGGGGGCCTCGGTCAGACCGTACCACAACTGGCAGTGGGTGGATTCCGGTGAGGCAAAGAGATCTATCTCTGCCTGGCCGAAACGATCCCAAATCAGTTGGACCGACTGGGGGTGGAGCCTCCACTCGCCTCCGAGCAAAACCTGTCGTGACAGGGAATCGGCCATACGATTGGTTTCGCCCGGAATGTGAGTGGTACGTAGAGACTTGAGTCTGTGTTGACTCCAGAGCAGGAGATGGCGGGCTAGTTGTGACATGCGAAAGGAGCGTACGCCGCCCTGGTGGTTGATGTAGGCCATAGTCGCAGTGTTGTCGGACCTGACCAACACATGCTTGCCCCAAATCATAGGCCGGAACCTCCTCAGAGCTAGAAGCACTGCCAACAACTCCAGACAATTTATGTGCCAGAACAGTCGGGGGCCTGTCCAGACCCCGGAAGCTGCCTGCCCGTTGCAGGTGGCACCCCAGCCTATCTTGAAAGCAACTGTGGTGACAACGATGCGTCTGGACACTTGTTCCAAGGGGACACCTGACCGTAGGAACACAATGTCTGTCCAAGGGCTGAGTGTCTGGTGACACGATGGTGTGATGTTCACACGGAATGTGCCCTGGCGCCACGCCCACCTGGGGACTCGAGTATGAAGCCAGTGCTGCAGCGGTCTCATGTGCATCAAACCCAACGGCATGACTGCGGCTGAGGATGCCATGTGCCCTAGGAGCCTCTGAACCTGTTTTAGGGGGACCGCTGACCCGCATCTGAGTGTTGCCACACATCTCAGAACTGACTGTGCACGCTCTGGGGAGAGACGCGCAGACATACTAACCGAGTCCAGCTTTACGCTGAGAAAAGAGATCCTCTGTGCCGGGGAGAGTTTGCTCTTTTCCCAGTTGACCCGAAGTCCCAACTGGGCCAATGGTTGAGAACCATGTCCCTGTGTACGCAACCCATATCCCACGAGTGAGCTAGGATTAGCCAGTCGTCAAGATAATTGAGAATGTGAATGCCCACTTCCCTGAGGGGGGCAAGGGCAGCCCCCGCTACCTTCGTAAAGGCGCAGGGCGGCAGGGATAGGCCACAGGGGGAGCCTTGTACTGATGAGCCTGATCTTGAAGACATTGGTATGATTGGTATGAGTCAACCACCCATCTTGGTACAATGAAGTAGGGGTCGGCAAACCCTTTCCTTCATTTTGGCTTAGGGGATAGGATCTATCGCACCCTTCCCAGGGGGGCTGCGATCTCCGCTTAAGGACCCATAGCATTCTTGCCCTGAGTCGATTTGTAAAAGAATGCCGTAGACCCTAGCAGATGCCTTGCAACCTGAGTTGCATAGCCAAGTCAAGTAGTTCTGAGAAGCTTAAGGTCTCAGGGAACTATACCCGACGTACCTGGAATGGGGATGTCGTGGCTGAATAAGGCAGAGAACGCCATGCTTGGAGATGAAGCCCCAAGAGCGCGGTGTGTCTTTGCCAATATGCAGAGTCGAATCCATCTCTCATCCCCGGGTCGAGAGTGGATCTGGACGGGTCAGTTAGCCCGCCTGCTCTGGATTGTTCGTCAGAAGAAAAACTAGAAGCCTAACGAGGGTTCTAGCAAGCCTACTGACAAGCTTGTGTTGCCACCTTCCCACAAGATCTCTGACCGCTGGGCAGTCAGGCCGGAGGCCCGGCTGTCGCGGGGCCTCAGGAGTTCTATAGGGGGCCGTCCGTGGCAACGAACAGACAGGAGTAGTCGGGGGTAGAGGGCCGGAGCCCTGACCCGCGGCTCTGTCTGCTCCTACCGTGAACGCCCTTCCTAGAGCGTGCGCCACGACTCACAGCTCTAGGTTGGAACCACCCTCATACTGAGCTTGCAACGCCACGGCCTGAACGCCCAGAGGATGCCCGTGGTATGTAAGGCGGACGCAGCCTGTCCAGAAGCTGTGTAAGCCTTGCCCGGAAGAACTTACAGGCCCTGAACGGGAGTTCTGAGAGGAATCCCACAAGCGGCAGCAATTAGCAGGGAGTACAGTGCAATCGCCCCCCTCCGCCTGGGGGAACCTCTGAAACCCCCTCGCTGGACCCCCATCAAGAGTGGTGAAGGAGGAGAAGTTGGTTTATCGCGTTCTGACCATTTTTTTTTTTTTTTTAAATGGGCTTCCCGCGATTTCACTGACTTCTTGTGCACTTCCAGGAAACAGACACTGGAAACGAGCGTACAGGTCGTTACCCAGATGTCTATTAATCAGCCCCTTCTTGGCTGCCCGTTTCAGGCACGGCCGCCATTTTTAGCGTCCACCTCAAACTGAGAATCAGTCCCCCGTAGAGGTTTGCTCAGCTGAAGTTTCTGCTTTCAAATAGGTCACGCCCTTCCTTAGCGATGCTGCCGCTAACCATTTCCGCCCAATTAGGAGTTCCGAATAAGAAAGTCAGCTGTACTGAGACAGACTAACAAACTTGTCCGGAAACTCAATCGAGGGATGCACGAAGCGAGGGGTTTGCGGGGTTTTCACCCGGCAAAACCTTCCTTGCTTTGTAATGCTCGTCACCAACGCACATCGCAACGGCCTCGTACCCGGAAGTAGAAGGACCGGAGCGGGTAGCAGTCGGGAACGTAAGCATACGGCTCGTGCGCCCAGGTCATGTTTTCGCCGGCAAAACATGAATCAACAACAAGCGCTGCATCGGCGTGAGAATCTCAACACTGAATACAACGGTCGTGTTGATCGTTTGGATCGAGGGACGCGAGGAGCGAGAGGTTTGCAGGGTTTTCACCCGGCAGAGCCTTCCCTGCTTCCTAATGCTCGTTACCGACGCACATCGCAACGGCCTCGTACCCGAAAGTAGAAGGACCGGAGCGGGAAGCAGTCGGAGTGAGCCGCGGCTTCACGTAAAGCACGCGGCTGACGAGCAAAGCGCGCCCATGATCGAGTTCTCGCAAGCAAAACATGAGTCAACAACAAGCGCTGCATCAGCGTGAGCATAACTCAACACTGAACACAACGGTCGTGTCGATCGTTTGGGAAGGTAAGCCGCAACCAGGATGACACGGAGGGAAAGATATGTTAACCAACACACAATCCTACCGTGCCAGCTCTATCAGAGAAATCACTCTTTTAGAAGGAAGATTGCTCTTCAAGATCGCCGTCGACGCACCCAGGGGACTCTCACAACACAGGCTGTGCTAGAGAGGGAGAGACCGCTGTCTGTGCTGCAGATCCAACGACGAGAGAGGTGAATGTTGCTGCATCTCACGCAGAGACGCTGCATTCGGCTCCGAAAAACAGAACGAGTGAGCAGATGCACACGCTGCCCTATTATACCCGGATGTCCGGGGCGTGGCCAGCTACGCAAATCTGCACACCCAATTTTCATTGGCCTTTCTCAAAACTGTCAGAGGTGTTTGGGCTCTCAAGAGCGATCCCTAGTGTCGTACACTACTCGACACAACTCGGAGTGTACGACAGATAGGGAACACTGCAGTTTCCAACAAAAATGAATACTAGAGGCAGTGAAACAACAAGCACTTTCATATACAGTTTTCAACCGTTTTCATATACAGTTATGATTATAGCTCCATATGTTGAGCCCTGCCAGATTTATACCCCCCATAGTATTGGTAGGTTTAGCGTTAAGTGTGGGGGAGGGGTTAGGGTTAGGGTTAGGCAATCATGTAACGATTCCAATGAGAAAGGGTAATTATTTGACAGGGAATCAAAAAAGGACACAACACCAAATATAACAAGCTTGTTCATTAGCTCAGCTGGCATGGAGTTGGACTTAGGATGCAGAATCCTTGGGTACGAATCCCATTAAAAACAGGAATTATGATGAAAGAGCCGAAAGCAAAAAAGCGATCAAAAAACAAACTAAAATAGCATGCTTGCGATTGCATTTTTACGTCACATTTGCTTTTGTTCATACTATTGGGCAAGTTTATGTAGTGTAGATGGTACGTTATTTTAAAACATCACAGAGCATTAGAGTTACAGCACTACTTAATAGACATTTCTTGTCAGAACTGCGTTGATACATAAATCAATATCACATAAAATATACCATATGTACTTGCATCTGTTTGGGGGTAACCACTAAGTGGACATTTCTGTTGGAAACTGCAGTGATATGTGATAAGAGTATCTATTTACACAGTGTGAATAGCCACCTTGTTGACAGAGGATATTTACACTAATTCCACCCACCAACGTGTGATTGGGCTACATCAACTCCACTGGCGTAGATGGTAACGTGTATGTCATAGTCTTTTTGAAGTGATCGACCCCAGTTCACATCTGCCTTTTCCCAAACTTTTTTTCTATCTTTTCAAATTACATATCACATTGGAAAGGTATTTATTTTCAATAATAATAATAACAATAATAATAATAAATAGTAAATAATCAAAAAGTTGAAAATAAAGTAGCAGGGAGGTAGGTGTAGGGAGGGCTTTATTGTCCCAATAAGGTGGCATCCATTTAATAATTTGAATTAAAATTATAATTTACACTCAATACGTTATTATTGCATACTGTTTTATAATGTACTACTATACTGAGGTGGAGATTATTGCAACTATTCACAATAAGTAGTATAAAAAGCAGAAAATCCTGCTATTTTAACAGTTGTAGTGAATTTTGCCAACCTAGGGACACCAATTAAGGCAGTGAATTTAACTTTCGCCAATCTAGGGAGGTGAAATAGGGTAGTGATGGGTACTCATGTCACAGCTGATGTTATGATTCTTGGATCACGTGTCAATTAATGTGTGGTTATGAGTACATCACATAAGAAAGATTGGTGGCATCTCTAACTTGTAGAACCTCTTACTGTATTATCAACACAAGAAAGACACAAGTTGTAATAAAATAAATTTTATTAACAAAAGATAGACAAGAGCAATCAACAACTACTAAATGAATACCATGAATGAGAAAAAGAATAAAGTGCATAAGATGCATAAAATGCAAGTGATGATGTTGGGTGTTGCTATGTCAGAGCTTCGTTATCTAGAAAGATAAACTGTTGTTACTCTGAAACAAATAAGGTGAATAACCATACTATGCATCAAACAAATACATGTAAGATTTGTTATCAACTGCAATCAGTTATATAATACCTAATGTAAATTAGAAAATCATATACTGATAATATACAACAATGCCAAGGTCTCTGGAAGAGGTTTGGAAGTGATATTTACGTTCTCTGTGGCTGAGTGAGCAGTCCGGTGGCGGTGACAACTTCCACTGGTTGCACTGGTGGCCGCACAGTGGGGAAAGGAGCAGGAATCCGTTTCGACAGCCTTAAAGATGAAGCGCTGTAGGATGCTGATCTCCTGGAGCACCAAAGGGTCCTTACATCTGGAACACGCAGATGTGACCCTGGAAAAAGTGCTGAAGGTTCTTAGCTTGGAACACACAAGCAAAAGTACCTGAAGTGAAGGTTTGCTCGCCGGAGCTTAACCTTGTTGCAAATGTCTGTGTGTCTTCTGCCTCTCTGGGCTAGAGACTCAAAACTTGGTCAATCTGCTTTGTCTCTCTAGAATGGAGACTCAGGACACTGCATCTGTTGTTGTCTCGCTGACGAAGACTCTGAATATAGATTATCTCTTTCCTCGCAGGCTGGAGGCTCAGAACGTGGTCGTATCTGTTGCTGCCTCAAAAGCTGGAGACTCGGACTTGGTATCTGTTGTTGTCTCACCCTTACGGGTCGCAGACTCAGAAATGATTGATCAGTTAGTGTTTCTTGGACGTGCCGGAGACTCAGAATGGGGTGTTTCTGTTACAGTCCCTTCCCTCGCGGGTAGCAGACTCAGAATGAAGGCGATCTGTTGCAGTCCTTTCCCTTTTGGAACTCAGACTCAGAACTGAGGTTGATCTGTTGCTGCCTTTCCTGTAGCAGGCCGCAGACTCAGAACGTTGTTGTTCTGTTACAGTCCTTTCCTTAACGGGTGGCAGATTCAGAACGTGTTTTTCATTGACAGGCCGCAGACTCAGAACGTTGTTGTTCTGTTTGTGTCTTTCCCCTTTTAAGGTTTGAAAACAGTTATGAATGGATTTGGATGGATCTCCCTGATCTCTCTTAGTTTCACCCACTGCTGCTGCATCTGGGGGTCCTAAGGAATTTTTATGGTCGGTCACAGGCCAAACCATTAGGAATCAGTCTCAAGGTGGGTGAAGGGCACAAACTGCATTTTGACCAATCGGAAGTCAACCTTCCCGGTCTTTGTAGCAAAGGTGGTCTTCTTGCGCTCTAAGAGATGTCTGGCTGTTGTCCTGGCATCTTTATCTGATGGCGTTGGACAGTTTGCTTATGTTAGTTCACCAAGATCCAATCAAAATGTAGCAAACCTCTGTCCACTATGTGGTCAGGGAGGAGCCCCCTTGACATAAAATGGGCCCTGGAATGTGCTGTCCACTACACAGTGTAAATAGAATCGATAGCTAAGAATATATACACACAGCTACAAGTCTGATATTGTGTTTACACAACAGTTCGACAGCATGAGCATGTAAATACATAAGAAACAACAGAGTGTCTTTAACAAACCCTCTTCTGTGCAAACTACTTCCTTTCACCACAGATTCAAATCTGAGTTTGACAGTTTAACAGCTGAGCCCAAGCCTTCATTACTAATTTGAAAACTAGTAACGAAGAAATGTTGAGTTGCTACATTGAAAACTTATTGTATTACTGTATTAAAACATCACTGTATTATGTAGAGTACTATGAGTCAACCTACACCCTCTGACTAAAATCAAACTGGCGAATTTTTGATCGTGAGACTCAAAGGCTCAAATGAGACATTAGTTCCCCAATGAACTAATAATTTAAAGTATGGAAAGTCTAGAATAATCAAACATCAATATTAATACATAATCAATATTTGTGATCAGCTTTTGATTAGAAATGTCAATTTAATGAGCACTTGAAATTGGAGTCAGATTAAACACGGAGCTAGACTAAATTTAAAACTAAATTCTAATAAATTAGGTGAACTTTTGCAGAAGTGCAAGTAAAAGACAGAACACACAGAATGCCTTCAACTATGCTTTTGGGCCAGCGGATGGATTCTTAAAAGTACTGTTAAGGCTCCAATCTTAATCTGCTTAATATTGTTTTTTTTTTTTTTGTTTTTTGTTTTTTGTTTGTTTTTTTTTTTTTTTGTTTTTTATTCATATTTCTTAAAACATCTACTCTGTTTTGTATTAATTATAAATGCCTTTTTCCTTTGTTGAATTATCCCACTTCATCTGCCATTTTTGAATTATTTGACTCCATACTATGTTTTTCCCTTCTAATTTTGGTAAGATTTATTTCAATAATTTCTTCTTTAATATTTTCTTCCTCTTCTTTTTCTTCTTTCTTTCTTTCTTTCTTTTCTTTTGCCAGTTTGTCTGCTCTTTCAGACACAGTTGGAATTTGTCTGTCTTTACAAAGAATAAAAAATAAAATTCAGCTCAAATGTGCATTTCCTCTAAAATCATTATATCTCTTCATTTTAACACTTTAAAATTTACCTAAATTATTAATAAATCTGTAGCCATACCATCTGATTGTGGCTAAGTATTTTCCAGCAAGGGGGGATTTTGTCAGAAATTAAGTAATGTGTTTTTTTGCAGTCAAGCTTCATGTCGAACCATTTCCTTTCAACATCCGGGACTGTTCAATTAACAGATGAAACTGCATTAACAGCATCTGTTATGTGCTGCCAAGCTTCCTTTTTTTAAGATCTGATAACTCCAATATGTATGCTTAAAAAAATTGCGTTTTGAATGCATTTCCGATATTAAAACTTCAACTTCTGTGTCTAAGAAATTGTTCTTCTTCATTTGCTTTTGAAAGGACATGTTGAAATCCTTATTTCTGTTTCATAATATGATGCCCATATTGTCACGAATCTGGTCGATGTTCCGCGGTCCGCTCACCACCAGAGGTCACTCTCACCTTATCTCACACTGACTGTTGCTTTACACCCCGGACTACATCTCCCAGTATCCTTCACGCTGATTGCGTCATCGTATGTCACCAATCAGCGTCACTATAAAAGCCACGGTCTTTCCCCATGCAAGTCACGGATTGTTATTGTTTGTATTTCCATTGTTAGCGTTTCCTAGTTTCCTCGTTCCTTGTTCCTAGTGTTTTTTTGATTCCCTCGCCTGGCTCCCCGTTCTCGACCGTTCGCCGCCTGCCTTTTGGATTCCTTCTCGTTTATTGGATTATTCTCTACGTTTTGCCTGTGTTATTCCCGTTTGCTCCTGTTGGACTCTGCCTGTACGACCATGTTTTTGTCTCGCCCCTTTAATAAAAGCTCGCAGATGGATCCGCTCGCCTCTCGCCTCTCATTCCGCGTTACAGAACAATCCGTCACAACAGGATCCAGCAGCTTTCACCCCGGACATTCGTTTGACATGGACACTGACAGAATTCTTTCCAGGATCAAGCAAGGACCACGCACACTTGAGCAGTATACCCGTGAGTTTCTGGCTATAGCAAATTATTCCACCCTCCCGGACTGTAAAATTATAGAGATTTTCTGCGATGGCGTAAATCAGCCTTTAAGGGCGAGGCTGAGACGCGAGGGTCCGCGTTCATCACTCGCGGAATTTTTGGACTTTGCTCTGTTGTGTGTGGGCTCTCCGTTTACCGTGGGTGTCGCGGAGGAGGATCACGACGCCACAAACAAGTTTTCCGCCTGGATCGCTCGTGAAATGGCGGCCGTGTCGGAGCGCGCTCGAGTAATGGCGGCGTCAACAGAGCCCGTGCACAAGATGGCGGCAACGGCGGAGCCCGTTCACAAAATGGCGGCCAAAACGGAGCTTCGTCACGTCACAACTGCTATACCAGAGCCATACAGGGTTACAGCTGCATTTCCTGAGTCAAGTCAAGTTTCCAAGTCCAGTCAAGTTGCAGCTGTGTTTCCCGAGTCAAGTCAAGTTCCTGAGTCAAGTCCATTTGCAGCTGCATTCCCCGAGTTAAGTCAAGTTTCCAAGTCAAGTCAAGTTGTGGCTGTGTTTCCTGAGTCAAGTCAAGTTTCCAAGCCAAGTCAAGCTACAACTGCTGTTCCGGTGTCAAGTCAAGCTACGGCTACTGTTCCAGTGTCAAGTCAAGCTACGGTCCTCGTTCCTGTGTCAAGTCAGGTTAAAGCTGTGTTCCCTGTGTCAAGTCAAATTACAGCTGTCGCCCCTGTCGCAAGTCAAGTTACAGCCATCTTTCCTGAGCCACTGCACAAGATGGCTGCCACGCCAGAGCCACCGCACAAGATGGCCGCCGTCTCCAAGCCACTGCACAAGATGGCCGCCGTCTCCAAGCCACTCCACAATATGGCCGCCATTCCAGAACCTGTGGTCAGCACCCGGACCCCACCTGTGGTCATGATGGCCCACGTGCTGGACACACCCCTAATGACGGTATGGGCAGCTAGAGTGGCGCTCCTTCACACCGCGGCGGCTACCCCTGGGTCAAGTCAGGCTTCCGAGTCAAGTCAAGACACAGCTGCCGTTCTCCACGAGTCAAGTCACACCTGTTCTCCACGAGTCAAGTCACATTACAGCGGCTCTTCATACTAGGTCAAGTCAAGTTACAGCCGTGTCTCCTGAACCAGGTCAAGCTACGACTGTTGTTCCAGAGTCAGGTCAAGCCAAAGCTGTAGCTTCCAAGTCCAGTCAAGCTTCCAAGTCCAGCCAAGCTTCCAAGTCCAGCAACGTCAAGGCGGTCGTTCCTGCGTCAAGCAACGTCAAGGCGGTCGTTCCTGCGTCAAGCAACCTCAAGGCGGTCGTTCCTGCGTCAAGCAACGTCAAGGCAGTCGTTCCTGAGTCAAGCAAGGTAACAGCCGTGGTTCCTGAGTCAAGTAAAGTCAATGATCTCCATGAGCCAAGTCAAGTCACCGCTGATCTCCATGAGTCAAAGCAGTTCACTACTGATCTTCACGAATCAAGTCAAGTCACAGCCAATCTCCACGAACCAAGTCAAACCACAGATGATCTTCATGAGCCAGATGAAGTTATTGCTGCTGCTCCAGAGCCAAGTCACGTCTTGTTTGACCTTCCAGAGCCCCGTCACGTCTCGTCTATCTGTCCAGAGCCTCACCATGTCTTGTCTGACGGCCCAGAGTCCAGTCATGTCCCGCCTGATGGCCCAGAGTCCAGTCATGTCCCGCCTGACGGCCCAGAGTCAAGTCACATCCCACCTGACGGCTCAGAGCCCCATCCGCCTCGTCTGACTGCCCAGAGTCAAGTCCGCCTCGTCAGACGGTCAAGAGTCAAGTCCGCGCTCGTCAGACTGCCCAGAGTCAAGTCCGCGTCTCGTCTGACCGCCCAGAGTGCGTCAGCCTGGTCCTGACCGAGGTCAAGTCACCTCTCGTCTGACCGCCCAGAGTCAAGTCCCGTCTCGTCTGACCCGGCCAGGTCAAGTCCGTCGTCCAGCCTCAGAGTCAAGTCCGCCTCGTCTGACGCCCAGAGTCTCGTCTGACCGCCCAGAGTCAAGTCACACCTCGTCTGACCGCCCAGGGTCAAGTCACATCATGTCCAGTGTGATGGCGATCACCATTCTCAGTATGTGGGCCGCACTACACTCCGAAGGTCACGTCTGTTCACAAGTCGCCCTGGAGGTCACATCTGTTCACAGGTCCGCCCTGAGGTCACGTCTGTTCCGAGTCCGCCCCTGAAGACGTCAGATCTCAAGCCTGCTCCAGATCTCCCGTCGCCCTGGTCTCAAGCCTGCTCCAGGCTCCACGTCTGGTCTCAAGCCTGCTCCAGAGGTCCCGTCCTGGTCTCAAGGTCTGCTCAGAGGTCCTGTCTGGTCTCCAGGTCTGCTCCAGAGGTCCCGTCTGGTTTCAAGTCTGCTCCAGAGGTCCCGTCTGGTCTCAAGTCTGCTCCAGAGGCCCCGTCTGACCCGAGTCAGCTCCAGAGGCCTTTCCCTGACAGAAGCGCGCCAATGCCTCCTGAGGTGTCAGCTTCGGCTGTAGATCCTCCTAGGAGGCGGCGTTATCCTTTGGTCTCTCTGCTTCTCCCCTTATTCTGTCTGCCTTCTCTGTCCCTGTTCTCCCCAGGTCCCAGTCCATTATGCGGGTTCCTGCTCAGCCCTGGAGGGCCCTGGGCCTCCTGTTCCGCCCTGGAGGGCCTCAGCCTCCTGCTCTGCCTCCGGTTCCGTCCTGGAAGGTCCCGGTGCCTCCTGCTCTTCTGTTTGTCTCCTCTATCCCTGCTCTCCCCAGGTCCCAGCCCATGACGCAGGTCCCTGCTCTGCCCTGGAGGGCCCCGGCGCCTCCTGCTCTGCCTCCTGTTCCGCCCTGGAGGGCTCCCGCGCCTTCTGCTCCGCCCTGGAGGGCTCCTGTGCCTCCTGCTCCGCCTCCGGCTCTGCCCTGGAGGGCTCCTGCGCCTCCTGCTCCACCTCCGGCTCCGCCCTGGAGGGCTCCTGCTACGCCTCCGCCCTGGAAGGCTCCTGCGCCTCCTGCTCCGCCCTGGAGGGCTCCGGCGCCTCCTGCTCCGCCTCCAGCTCCACCCTGGAGGGCTCCTGCGCCTCCTGCTCCGCCTCTGGCTCTGCCCTGGAGGGCTCCTGCTTCGCCTCCACCCTGGAGGGTACCTGCTCTGTCGGTCCTGCCTCAATCACCGGGCCCTCCACATGGACCTGGCCCTCCAGCCCCACCGCTCCCCTGGACTGTTGTTCCCTTCGAGCGTCTGGAAGCCGCTCCTTGGGGGGGGGCTATGTCACGAATCTGGTCAATGTTCCGCGGTCCGCTCACCACCAGAGGTCACTCTCACCTTATCTCACACTGACTGTTGCTTTACACCCCGGACTACATTTCCCAGTATCCTTCACGCTGATTGCGTCATCGTATGTGACCAATCAGCATCACTATAAAAGCCACGGTCTTTCCCCATGCAAGTCACGGATTGTTATTGTTTGTATTTCCATTGTTAGCGTTTCCTCGTTCCTTGTTCCTAGTGTTTTTTTTTATTCCCTCGCCTGGCTCTCCGTTCTCGACCGTTCTCCGCCTGCCTTTTGGATTCCTTCTCGTTTATTGGATTATGATTTACAAATGATTGGGAACATTTAACTAAGACATTAGACTAATATTTCACCTACCTGACCAGAAATTATAAGAACAAACAGGACAATGGTCAAGATTCTTGCCCTGGAAATCCTGGTTCAGTCTGGCCAACCACAAACGTCTTTTGTTTCTTAGACAGTGTTTTGCAGTGTACTCCTTGACTTGTTAAAAGTCTACAGTACTCCAAATGTTTTTTTTTTTTTCTGATCTGACCGATTAGTACAGCCCAAAACATGACAATACTTGACCATTTTCAGCAGCAATAATCAGCAAAATATGCAAGTTTTGTTCAGTTCAGTGGCATTGTTTACATTTAGTGCCACGCAATATGGCCGATTTATGACGCGTTGTGAAAGCACAATTGTAACTTGTAACTGTAATTCCCACCCCTGTCCAATTGGTGGCAAGTGCGTGTGTGGCAGTGTGGCAGCAGAGCAAGGGATCATCTCCAGAACAAAAATAAACATGTCACGAGTCTTTTGCTATGTGTTTGATTACGCACAGGCAAGTACCCAGTTTAAGCTACAGCAATCTATCACAACACATTAAAGAGTGCCAAAACGGTTGGCCTATTTATCGCTTGAATTTCCTAATGAAATAAAGAAAACGTAAAAATCTGATACTTTGTTTCATATAAAACAATGTGATTTATTGGATGGTAGGCACACTGTATGCACTGTTCATTCATCAACTGAAAACAGCATAGACCAAAAGATTAATTAGGATTTAAGAATCGATATTGGTTCATAAAAACAGAATCTATTAAACTTAAGGGTTTTTTTTGTTTGTTTGTTTGTTTGTTTAACCCAGCCCTAGCATATTTTGTTGTTTTTAGTTGCCTCCGCTGTTATTGCAGGGTGTGGTGTTGAACATGAAAAGTGACGAGCAGTCTCTGTTCGTCTGTTCTTTTTAAAATAAATGCATAAGCCTATATGCTCTATAGGTTCATGATTAAACGTGAACAAAAATAAAAACAATTAAATGTGTAATTATAAATAAAATATGAAAATTAAAATGACAAGTAAGTCTATGTGTATTAAACAAAACAGCCATCCAAAACAGAGATGTTGTTAGTTTTATTATGTAATGGACCATACACATATTATGATTTATCTTGATCTACACGATTCTCAAATATATTATATTTTAATATTTTATACTCAGAGGGCTCGTGGAGGTAATTTACCCATTAAATGTTTTTTAGAGTTCTTGTCTGGTTTCAATAAAATTATATAGCATTTAGGAATAAATATGCAAAATAACATTCCATACGTGGAGGCTAAAATGGCAAATATCTCCACTGCCACAGTGAATTTTCCAGGGGAACTAACATAAGCTGGTATAAAAGCAATCCAAACAGCACAGAATATGAGCATACTGAATGTGATGAATTTGGCTTCATTAAAATTATCTGGAAGTTTCCGAGCGAGAAAAGCCAAAAAGAAACAGAGAAAAGCAAGCAATCCAATATAACCTAACACAGCCCAGAAACCTATGACTGATCCAACATTACACTCTAGAATTATCTTTTCTTTGAAGTACTTAAGATTTTTAAATGGAAAAGGGGGTGATAGTGTTAACCAAAGCACACAAATGAGCACTTGTATCAGAGTAAAAGCAAAAACACTGAGTCTCTGTTGAGGAGGCCCAAACCATTTCATGACATTGCTTCCTGGAAGTGTAGCCCTGAAGGCCATTAACACCACTATTGTTTTTCCCAGAACACAGGAGATACAGAGGACAAAAGTGATGCCAAATGCTGTGTGACGCAACATACAGGACCACTCAGTGGGCCGACCAATGAAGGTAAGTGAACAGAGAAAACACAACATCAGTGAAAACAGGAGAAGGAAGCTTAGTTCTGAGTTGTTGGCTTTCACTATTGGGGTATTTTTATATCTGAAAAATATGACTGCCGTTAGAATTGTTATAAATGCACCAACAACTGAAATAGTTGTGAGCAAAATTCCCATAATCTCCTCATAAGACAAAAATTCGGTTTCCTTCTTAACACATCCATCATTTTGCAGATTTGACCAGAAATCCTGATGGCACCGCAGACATGTTACAGAATCTGTATGTAATAGATGTAATTATTAATAACATCGGGGAAAAGGGAAAAAAGAGAGAGAGAGAGAGAGAGGGAGAGAGATTTATGTGTCTATTTTCTTTCTTTATATAATGATTTAATTTTTACCTGTAGTATTACTGATCTCTCCCTCTGTACATGGTATGCAATCATAACAACATATAGGTTTCCCTTTCTTCACAGCTTTCCTAGTGCCAGCGGGGCAGCTCTCACTGCACACAGACACTGGTACCTGCGAAAAATATTTCATTTTTACCCACCATTGCCATTTTATTTATAGAAAGTGAACGTCAGAAAATAAAGTTTGTTGTAAGTTTGTCTCTTTTTCCTCACCTTTGTGGAATTATTTGCCCATAAAATTGATGGCATATTGACAGCTAAACGATCTGTCCCCAGAAAAGAAGCATCATAAAGCCCAACAGTAACAAATTCATAGTGTTGTTTTTTACTTGGTTGCCAATTTATTATTTCATATTTTGCCACTGGATCACCATTCTCATCGAAGTAAACCTCCTCACCATCTTTGGTTTTGAAATGCACTTTTTTCAGGTACTTCAGAAACTGGAGGGAAAAAAAAAGAAGACAAAATATTTATTATATAAAATAGTCAAAAATGTTTGACATGGCAAACATCTTTTCTGTCTCAACAAAATATTTGTACAGTACATACAGTGCAAATAATGAATTGTTGAATATATTGAGAATACTGAATATTATATAGCAGTAGATATAAAATAGTATTAACCCACTGTTGAAGGATCAGGCTGTTTCTTTGAGAGACACTTTTCCTTGCAGCCCAGAAGGTCATGGAGTGTATGAGCAACAGCATATACTCCTTTGTACACATTGCTGAATATGGGCATGAGTGACATGTCTGTAAATAAATTTTGCACTTGAGACAGTTCCTCCTCGCCTGTACATGCAGTTGTGGACACGGAATCATTTTTGGAAGAATATTTACACTGAAACAGGGCTTCCCAGAATTCAGTAAAAATAGCACCTCCTGAAGACTTGAGTGGTTTTATATCTAGAATGAATTCTTTTAGACCTGTCACTTGTGTTTTGGGTATAGCCAGACCAATTGCTCCTTGTAGAATGTGGTGCTTATCCATACTGGCAATGACTGAATCAGATATCCAGGCTTCAGTACCTACCCACTGGTATCCAGTAATATTGTATTCAACAAATTTATGCAGCAGAACCTCCAAGTCCCAGTGAGCAAGAAAACCTACAATCACTCGTGAAGTAGAGCTTTTAATCTGCTCAATTATCCTCATTACTTTATCTTCAGGGTAAGTTCTGAAAAACGGGAGAGAATATTCCAAACAAATACCCATCTGTTCAGCCACCTTAGTAAAAGTGGCCATCCCACTGTTACCATAATCATCATCCGTTCTTAAGGCTCCCACCCAGGTCCAGCCAAAGTGTCTAACCAGTTCTGCCAGTGCTCTGCTTTGGTAGTGGTCACTTGCAATAGTTCGAAAAAATGAAGGATATTTGACTTTGTCACTAAGGCATTCACATGTGGCATAGTGGCTGATCTAAGAGATTAACATATACAGAAGCAATATGTTAGCACATCTAGTATAATTACAATAATTGCATTTAGCAGCATCTAGTATCTGTTTAAAACATATATTACAATTTAACATTTTATATCATTTTAAAGCCCTAAATTGTGATAAATTGTAAATTGTGACATATAAAATTACCAATGGAAGCTTGAATGGTCCGATACCCTTTGATATCGCCATGCACGCTGAAGAAGTTGTGTCCCCAATAATGGCTTGCACTTCAGCGTGCTTTGTGCAGGGCCCTTCAGTAGACATTTTCTCATACCCATTTGCAAGGGCCATAGCTGCTCGAACCCCAACTGCCACTGAGCCACATGTGTCGTAGATCTTGTAGCCTAATGAGACCCCAGGTAGCAAAGTGGAACTGTTATTAATTTCCTCTATTGCGAAGAGCATGGACTGTGCATACTGGAAGTCTCTGAAATTAAGACTTGTTAAAAAAAATAATAATAATATGAAACTATGAATTAATTATGTAACATGGCACTTGTATTTAGAAAATCATATATAATACTATTTTTCAGCTTTTACTTACCTGATGCACTTCAGTGGAGGTGGCATAATGGAATATGTCAGCTGCCTGACTTCCCAGCTGCTATGGAAAGAGAAAACCCCTCCAACTATGATGTCCCCATCTTTCCATATCTCAGGGTGTACAGGCTCTCCTTGTAGAGTACAGACAGTTTGATTAGCTTTAGAGAAAGTCATAATGGTTATTACCATATGTAGCAGTGCAACCAGTGGCTCCATTCACCCATTTAATAGATACTATCATATGTCAACGGTGTCAGCTCTGACATTTTAGCTAATAGAAGGACTTTGAGGTTTTTATAGAGATCTTATCTGCTGGGAAATTGCATAGGTTGACCTCCTTTGAAGGAGGTGCCACATTTCGACATGATCAGAGTATACTGCTGCTCTTTTGTAATGTTTAGTCTTGGGTTAGTACCTAGGCGAGTGTCTGTGTGAAAATTGATTTACTTTTAACAATTTTTGAATATTCTTTTACATTTTTCAGCTGTGTGAGCACATCATGTGAGGCTGCAAGAAGTAGCAGATTGTAGATTTGCCTCATGTGCACACAAATACGGTTGAAAAGCTACATATACACAACATAAATACATTTTTTATTAGTGTGAAGTTGAAAACATGCAACAGTGTCACACAATTCATGTACATTTAGGAAACACATTTTGCAAACTCTGCATATTGGAAATAAATTATTAAAGCTCAATAGGTGAAATTTCACCCATAAGTGATGCGTAATTATTAATAGAAATGTTATGCGAATTGCAGTATAGGACTAAGACCTGGGGTATATGTAGCTTTTCTGCCTGCTGTTATGCATGGTTCTAGGCATTTTAAGATTATGAACTCCTACAAACATGTTTTTGAACTGCTTTGTGATACTCCACCTGACCTGTGGAGGACAGCATGGAGTTGACCTCTTCCAAACTCAAGTTCAAGTGCAACGCAGACCTCCTTGTCCCTGCAGGTGATGAAATTTATGTCATGCATATTAGGCCTTTATGCATCTAGGTATATTTATGAATAAGAAAACGTCTCAGGTTACGTATGTAACCCTGGTTCCCTGAGAAGGGAACGAGACACTGCGTCCTCTAGAGATCGCTATGGGGAACGCCATCTCCGTGACCCGTGTCTGAAGTCTACATACAAAAACATCAACAGAGTTGGCCGGCGACAGCTTACAACGTCTTCCCCAAGACTCAAAGCTCAAAGCTTGGAATTAGAAGATATTCCTTTAAGGGGATATGGCTGAATGCCCAGGGTTTCACCTAGGTTTGGCCTGTCACACAGGGGGCTACCGTGGGCTCTGCATAGGTTCCCTCAGAAACCGTCCTACAGAACATAGGTAGCAACAACCTGCTCAGGATGCGCAAGTAGAGTGGTATCCAAGGTGTCCGGGAACAACCAACTCAGAGAATGGGCACGAGTTTGAGCGTAAACCCATACCGTAGAGGGTGCGCATGAACTAGCGCAAGTATTACCGTTACTTTAGCCTGGCAGATGCTCACAAGGAGTGGAACCCAAGGTGACCGGGGATTTAACCAACTCAAGAGAGGGTACGGGCCATAAGCGCGTGAATCCCTACCGTAAAGGATTTTTAGAATGGACACAGAACTCCGGTGCATTCCAGACCACAATGTGGATTTTAGAAAAGTGCCCCAGGGTTTATGTGTGCACTTACCATATACATGGATTTGAGAAAGCGCCCAAAGGTTCGTGTGGGCCTTACCATAAAAATGGATTTTAGAAATACCGCTTGGAAATGGTGTGCTAGTAACTGACCCTCAGAATGAGGGGAGCTCTGCAGGCATTCTAAACAAGGTTCCAAGGGGAAGGCAGTAAGGGCGAACCTCAGTTGCCCAATTGGGGCAATGCTCAGAGCAGACCCTCAAGGTGAGGGGAGCATCGCTACTCCAAACAGACAGTTAGCCGCAGCTAGCTGTCTGATGATACTGCTATGGAGCCGATACACTTAACCAGCGTGAGAGGCTAGTGCGTTAGGACAAGCTTCAAACTCCTGAGAGACAGGAGGGATACCCGATCTGCCCAGGGGTGACAAGCTCTAAGAAAACCCTCCCGCAGCGAGGGGAGCGTTGTCATGCCCTGTCAAGGAGGCCTTAGATGTGATCTGATCACAGGATATCAGAAATCACAGCAGAGACGAATCCATCAGCACTGTATGGCTGCATAGAGAGCAGCAGCGTCCCCAGCCCTCGGGCTGTGTTGTGGGTATTCTCTTGAGGGGGCAAGAGCCACTACCAACCCAAGCAGACCTGTGCTTACTATCTCGATAGAAAGCGTAGGCCCTATTCTAGCAAGACCCACAGAACCTCACGAACAAGGGCCTAGACCATAGCCAATGCTCCTCAGAGCACTGAGAAGGGTTCTCGCAGAAACACCTTTCACTCATACGATGGTAAAAATAGTGTGGTCAAGCCCACTCCTCAGAGGGGCGACTCACTAAATTACCAAGATGATATGAGGATAGGTCTGTAAGATGATTGGGTGGATACCCAGAAACAGGAAGCCCCTCAGGGCAGGACGCAGACGGAGTGCTCAGTGAGGTGGCCTCTTAGGCATACATGTCCAGTCAGGGGTGACCAGGAACCTCCTGCGAAGAAAAAATTTCTGAAGAGTTTACCTGGAGGTAGGGCCGTAGCCCTAGTTGTAGTGCTGTAGTGAGGACCTGAAAGCCAAAAGTGGCCATGATGTCTCCATGATGAAGGCAGATCCAGGACAAGCAGGCCACAACCATAGTCAGAGACCAGAGGGGGGTGCTTGAAGAGGACCTACCTAAAAAACAGAAAACACAAGAGACAGGTCCGAAACATACAGCAAAAGGAGACTAGACACATAATAAAGGATCATACTCACCCATCCGTGGTTCCCACGCATGACTCAGAAAGTAGTGGTAAGATCCATGTCCAGACCATCAGTAAAGGTAGCTTTATAACCATAAAAGCTAACCTAAAACATCATAGGTCCGGTGGGAGGCGCGCAGGAAGATACCACCTAACCTCAGTGAAGTGGTAGCTGCAGGGGAATTGAGAAGGGGAAGAAAGGGTGGATGGAAAAACCCCTGAGGAAAGTGAGTAGATGTTTATTTTTTACTCTGGTCCAGGCGAGAGCGTTGTCTCGTCTGGATCATTTCCCTCAGGTCTTGCCTGCCTTCTCTCGGCCCACGCTTCCTCTTAGAACCACCTGCAGGTAGGGGAGGGGCGCGAGTTGCGACACTAGTCTTCTGAGCTCGTCTTCGTTCCTCAGAACGCGACGAGTCAGGACGCCCGTGTTGTTCGGGCTCAGATCTGGACCTTCGAGGAATAAAGGTTTTGAAGGCAGCTGAGCGCGTCCTCACCTCCCTGAACTTCTCGACCACCGTCTCGACGGAGGCACCAAAAAGCTCAGAGGGCGAGACCGGCGCATCGAGAAGAAAGCCCCTCTCTTTCTTCCCGAGGTCGGCCAGGTTCACCCACAGATGTCTCTCCGTAACCACCATGGCCCCCATAGACCTGCACAAGGCAGTGGCGGCCTGCTTAGTGGCACGAAGAGCAAGATCTGTGGTGCTGCGCAGCTCAGACACCTCATCAGGGGAAAGACCCTGACCTTTGTCCAGATCTTTCAGCAGATCAGCTTGGTAGGCTTGAAGCACTGCCATCGTGTGCAACGCACCCACAGCCTGACCTGCTGCTGCGTATGCTTTGCCATTCAAATGAGATGTTACTTGGAGGGGTATGGATGGCAAAGAGGGAGTCTTAGGAAGAGATGTTTCACCCATAGAGAGATAGCTAGCCAGCGTCTCTTCTACAGGGGGCATCTTCTCATAGCCGTATTCACACATCCCCTCAATATTAGCATAATTAGAATGAGGAAAATTATGGATGCGTGAAGAATACGGCTTTTTCCATACCTACTCGATCTCTGCATGGAAGACTCACCTGAGCTGGGAGGCTATGGTCGGAAAGATAACGTTCGCTGAGACGACCCCGCGGCGCTACCTTTCTAGTCCGCTTCCACGGCAAGTCAAGCCTCGCCGTGGCGCGGTCCATAACCTCTAACAGCTCGTCGTACGCAGGGCAAGAGATTAGAGAAGGCTCAGCCTCAGCTTCTTCACCCTCTGACATCTCTTGCTCTTCTTGGGTAGAACCCAACAGAGCACTAGCTGCCGGATCAGATGATGTTAAAGAAATAACATCATCATCATCCAACAGCTCGTCCTCGTCCCCGGCCGACGAGCGTGAAAGGGAAAGTCCCTTTTTTAACTCCTCAGCCAGGTCCGCTTGCGATCCCCATGAGCTCATTTTTTCTCCGTGCCTCGGCAGCAGAGGGTCCTGAACCGCGGGAACCAGGCGTCTGCCCCTCTTTCCTTGAAAAGAGTGACAAACGAGAACGGAGCTTTTTCATGGGAAAAAGCTCGCAATGCACGCAGATTGCCCCCTCGAGGACATCGCGTGCGTGCTCCTTACCCAAACAATAGACGCAAAGATCGTGCGTGTCATCAGGTGTCAAAAAACGAGGACACGGATCCACGCACTTCTTGAACGTCTTACTAGTGCTTGCTATAGTATGTAGGAAGAGAGAAAGAATCTTTCTTACTAAAATGCACGCTCCAGACAAAGAGTCAGTGAAGACGAAGAAGAGAATGTTGTGTTCTACCGGTGTCCTTTTATACTGTAAAAGGACGAGTCGCGCCGGAAGTGATGTCATAAGCTGTCGCCGGCCAACTCTGTTGATGTTTTTGTATGTAGACTTCAGACACGGGTCACGGAGATGGCATTCCCCATAGCGACCTCTAGAGGACGCAGTTCGAGTTCCTCGAAAGGGAACAATATGAGTACAATATTAAATATAAATATATTCTGAGTAATTTAAATTAACAAACAAACAAACATACAAACAAATAAATAAATAAATATTTCACATTTAACTAATTGAATAACTTTTATTATTATTATTATTATTATTATTATTATCATTATAGTCAGTGTTAGTTATTATGGTAGTCTTAGCAAAATACAGTGTCATGAGTTTGCCTAAAACTTAAACAGAAAACTTTCCGTGTCAACTAATATTTTAAAATGTTCAGTTTTTTCAGTTTCATGATTTCAAAAGTTTACATCAGTGTGGCTTTATGAACACCTCTTACACAAACACTCACACTAATAATAATAATTATTATTTTTGTAATTATAATAATAAATGCTAAAATGACTTTTGAGCAACCAATCATTTCTGTGTATAACTCCCTACCATGTATGTTACCCACACACTTGTCTATTATGTTCTAATCACTTGTTGTGTATGTCCTTTTACTAACTATCAAATAGCTTAAGCGTTTATATTCGTGTTTGGTATGTATGAGTTTGAAAATTCATGCTTTGAACGTTTCCATCAATCAATCCTTTGTAAAATGTGTTATGTTCATGTCATAGAAATCATGGCCAAATTACACTCTGCAAGAGCGGGAAAATTCGGACCATGTGACTGATAAGATGACGTGTTGATTTATGCTTTGGGAGGAGAAACATAGCAATATCCCCAGTTAAGACAACATCTAATTGGTCAAGACACCATTTTGGAATGTGTCCAAAGCTGAGTTTAAAACCAAAGGACACCATAAAATTTTGCTTTTAGTTTGGTTTTTTTCTCTCTTTTAGCCATGCTCCTAGCCATCATTTTTGCCGCTGCATTTTGTGTTGCTTGAGCACTTCCTGGCTTGCATGCCAGGTACTCCTCTAAAACAAAAACATGAGGGGATCGTCACATTTCTGTCTTTTACTAGAAATCTTTAAGAAATCTTTTTCTTTCCATTGAGAGTTTCGTGTTCTAAGTTAAGTTTTGCCGCTAAGCCATGTCTCAGACTTCGTGCCCGCCTCAAAACTTCAACCAGCATACATGACTCCATCCTCCAGCCAACACCCAAGACATCACTTCAAATGACCATGAACTTCCAGCCAATCAGCAACCTTGGGGAACCCCTTTTTGCAATGACGTCATGCTTTTTCATGCTCTATAACCCACAATTACAATTTATAAGCTCAGACTGTTCTGAGAGTTACGACTTGGACCATGTAACAACTGTATCGCCTGACCGCTGCCAGATTCATTTAGGCACTATTTAGAAGCTACTTCTGAGCCGAGAACATGGGCAGCCCCAAGTAGAATATCTTGGAATTACAGTAATTATGACATGGCGTGAAGGCAGCAATAATCCTGCTCTTTTAACATGGTCATAACTCATTCTAAAGATTCTCCCGAGCTTTAGCATGATGCATTCAGTCACAGAACAAACAAGAGCTAATGGCATTTCACAACCAAAGTTGATGCAACACTTCTTCTGGTGGCAAAATTTGAATGTGTGAACAGACTTCACACAGGATCTGAGCTTTACAGCAGATGGAGGTGAAGATCACGGCTGGTCATCTCACAAATCAATCGTTTTGCCTTGGAAGACATGGAATACTAATATTTTTGAACAAACTGTGACTGTAGTTATATTTGCCTTTTACATTCTGTGTTTTATATTGACAATAGGGTTGAGTTATGTGCTCTAAAAATGTGTAAATAATGTAAATAAAATTGCTGTGACTGTTTAAATTGAAAATCACAAACCAACATATATGTAACAGTGGTACAATTATTTTCCAATATATAATTTAATAATGACAATAAAAAATTGTATGCCCTTCGCGTCTGCATATTGATGCCTAAGATTTATAATTTAAAGCAACAGGGTGCCCTGCATGTCAAAAAATAATGCTAAAGGACCCTGTGCATAAAAAAGTGATGCCAAAGGGTCTTGACCAAGCCTTCAATATGTGATGAGTTGGGAGAATAGGAACGTGTTGCTGAAACACTGGGTCATGAGCTACTTGCACGTAAAAGAACACAGTGCTGTGCTTCACTATGAAACATGCATTTGATAATGGCATTTGCATTTGATTTTTATTTTTTTGCTAGCTCTTGACATGCTGTCAGAAACAACTTATGCATAAAATAAATGCATTTGAAAATGTGGTATGTATTTAAGGCATTTATTATTCACATAGGTCATACATATCAGGTTGGGAAATATAAAAAAATATGGAAAAACCACATTGCTATGAATCAGAGAGAGAGAGAGATGTAACTAGCTGGCTATTTGGATCACTATAATCAATTCCTGGTGGAAACAGGGCCCAGATGTTCTTTTTTTTTTTCTGTTGTTGTCGCTTAAAAGGTAAATCAGCCAATGCAGATGACATTAGGTCAGCTAAGACACGAGGCAAAAATGGTTGAACGTTATTGTGGAATTACATTTTATTTATTTAGTAATTAATTTATGTATGCATTTATTTATTTTACTACTCAGTGTAATGAGAAATATATTAATTATTGTTTAAAAAATCTGTCTGATAGATTAGATTTGTAAATCTGTAGCTGACAACAAATGTCAAGCACTGACAGTTCATATTTTATACATTTTAGAACATCAAATTAAAAAGGAAAATCAATGGAATTTTTACTTATACATATCAACATGCACTAATAAATAGCCACTTTAATCAAAGAACCCTTGAAGAAGCTTTACCCATCAAAAGTTTTTTAGAGTTCATATCTGGTTTTAGTAAAATTATGTAGCACTTAGGAATGAAAATACAAAACAACATCCCATAACTTGACGCTAAAATAGCAAATATCTCCACTGCTACAGTGAATTTTCCAGGAGAACTAACATAGGCTGGGATAAATGTGATCCATACAGCACAGAATATGAGCATACTGAATGTGATGAATTTGGCTTCATTGAAGTTATCAGGCAGCTTGCGAGCCAGGAAAGCCAGAATAAAGCACAAGACAGCCAGTAGGCCAATATAACCAAGCACAGCCCAAAAACCAACAGCTGAACCTGAATTACACTCAAGAATGATTTTGTCTTCATAATTATTTATGTTTTTGTAGGGAAATGGGGGTGATATTGTTAACCAAATCACACAAATAAGCACTTGTATAAGAGTAAAGGCAAAAACACTGAGTCTCTGTTGAAGAGGCCCAAACCATTTCATGACATTACTTCCTGGAAGTGTTGCCCTGAAGGCCATTAACACAACGATTGTTTTCCCCAGAACACAGGAGATACAGAGGACAAAAGTGATCCCAAATGCTGTGTGACGCAACATACAGGACCACTCAGTGGGACGACCAATGAAAGTAAGAGAACAGAGAAAACACAAAGTGAGTGAAAAGAGCAGCAGAAAGCTCAGCTCTGAGTTGTTGGCTCTTACTATTGGTGTGTGTCTGTGGTAGAAGAAAATCAACCCAACTGTGATTGTGAGACATCCACCACACAAAGAGAATGTCACTAGTACATTACCCATTACTTCTTTAAATGTCAGGAATTCAGTGTTTTTGAGTTCACATCGTGTTCTGTTTCCATTTGATTTGTACTCAAGAGGGCATGGAGCACATGTTACTGCATCTGAAAGCACAGACAAATTAAAAGAGGAAACAACATTGTTTTAAGACAATGCCATATAGTCAAGCCAAAACCATACAGATTTTGGGTTGACCACACAGAAATATGAAGAGTATCACTGTTAATACAAGAGTCCATCTCACTTGTGGCATTGCTGAACTCTCCATCCACACAGTTAATGCAGTCAAAGCAACAAATGGGTTTTCCTTTCAAAAAAGCTCTGCGAGTGCCTGGAAGGCAGGTCTCACTACACACAGACCGAGGGACCTAAGCAAAGCAAAAACATACAGCAAAAAAGCAAAAAGCTTGCTATATTTATTAATTTATTTATATACATACATACATGCATGCATGCATGCATACGTACATTTTTCTGGTTTCCTGGCCAGATTGGATCAATGTCATCTTTCATTTGAATCTGTTGTCCCTCTGGCCTGGATGCATCATACAAGCCAATGGATTCAAATGATATTATTCCTTCATAGTTCATCTGCCAGTTAACCAGAGTGTAACGTGCAACTGGGTCACCACTCTCATCAAAGTAAACTTTTTCTCCATTTTTGGTTGTAAAGTTCACTTGGGTCAGATAATGCAGCACCTATATAGAATGGTGGTATAATAATACCCATGGCCTTTGAAAATCAGTTTTAAATTACAGAAAATTACAGAGCAGAAGTTTAAAAGAACACACCTGCCAAGGCTCTATTTTCCCTTTCTCTGCACATGTCTTGTTGGGGAATGGCCCCTTCCCTTTGTCACAAGTCAGCAGTCCTTCTATAGCATGGGCGACAGCATACACTGCCTTGTAGACATTGTTTAGAAGACTAGCATCAGACACATCTGTGAAACGTGTGTTTGTGTTTGCTAGGGATTCCTCTCCATTGCATATCTTGGAGGCATTGTGTGTGTTTGGATTTAAAATGCAGTTAAACACACTTTCCCACAGCTCAACCAGTCCTGTGTTACCTGGTCTCCAGGAAGGATGGCTGCTCGCAATAAATTCCTTCAATCCAGGAATATATGCATTCGGCACAGCAAAACCTATTGCTCCCCCTACCACAGCATAATTCATTGGGGTCGCTACATATCTGTACGTGATCCAACCCTCACTTCCAACCCACTGATAGCCAGTCACATTTTGGAAATAAAGCTCTTTTATGAGAATGTCCAAATCATTGCCATCTGCAAAAGCCACTATGACTTTAGATGTGGATTTTTTAATTATGTTTATGACTTCCAAAAACTTCTCTCTTGAATCGGTTCTGTAAATGGCAACAGAGTATTCAACACAGATGCCCTCTTTCTCAGCTGCTTCTAGAAAAGTGGCCATTCCGTTGTTGCCGTAGTCCCCCCTGCTTCTCACGGCCCCAACCCAGGTCCAGCCAAAATACTTCACCAGTTTAGCCAGAGCTCTGCTCTGGTAATAATCACTGGGAATAGTTCTGAAAAAGGATGGATACTGCTGTCTGTTACTGAGACATGCACAAGTTGCTGAATGGCTAAGCTGAAATGAGACAAAAAAAAAAGTTAATAACTGACATTGAAATTAAGCTTTTCCATTAAAACTCTGGAATTACTGTCTGACACTAGAGCAATAGACCAAAAACTGAGATTTTGATCTTTGTAAATGCTTAAATAAACCCCTTTTTTTTAAGACTGTAATGTTTGTGGTGTTTCAACATGGATAAACAATTAATGTATATGTATCTTGGAAACAGTATTAATGTATATGTATCTTGGAAACAATATGAATTACATTATTAGAAAAGAGTAACAAAAAAAGATTGATATGTCTCAATCATCACTATACTTCCAACTGATTTTGCTATGCTTAATTTAATAAAAAGAAAAATAAACATTAAACATTGGACCTACCACAGGGATTTTAAATGGACCCATGGTCCTCGCAATGTCTATGGTGGATGTTGATGTAGTTTCTCCAATCACAGCTTGCACAGTAGAGGGTCTTATGCAATGATCTTCTGCTTCCATTTGCCCATTCATCAGAGCTAGTGATGCTCCAACAGAGAGAGGGATACTTGGACAAGAGCCATACACACGGTAGCCAAGCACAAAGCCAGGAAGAATATCTGTGCTGTTGTTTATTTCCTCAATGGCAAAAATCATTGTCATTGCATACTGCAGTTCTCCAGGATCAAGTCTGAAAAGGCATGACAGCTTTTTTTTTTTTTTTTTTTCATCTATCACATTAGTTGTTATTCTGTCATTATATTAAATTACAATTCTTTGTAAATAAGTATTTATTTTTAGGTAATATAAAATGAACGTATTGTCACTATCTTACCCATCACACCGGAAATTTCCTGGATTGGTCATGAGCGTTGGATTTACACCAACTGGATTTTGGTGGAATGAAAAAATGCCCCCAATAGAGACATCACCTTCTTTTGAGAAATGAAGGAGTTCATCTGTCCCATAAGCTTTACATTTAAGTTGTGCAGCACTCATAGTACAGGTGACAATAATCATAATGGCTGCAAGCAACCGCATGACTCTGCAGTACGCAAATCCCTTGCTGAAGTAGAGGTTATGTTGATGAAAATCATTGGTTGAGTGTGTGAGTGCGCAACTTTAGGCTTCATATAATGCATGTTTACCATCCCTGGCCAATAATACAAGCAATTAAGACGACTGACAGAAAAACAGTTCAATAAGCACTGTTTTGCTTGGGTCCAATCCCAAACCTCCTTATACTTCAGTAATTACAAAAACACAAATAAATATGCAGCTTAAAAAAAACATATATAGTAGTTGACAAATAGCTGCCTTGTTTGTAAAGAGAGATTAGCTGCATTCAGAGTGTGATGTTAAATTCAAACCGCCATAATTATGATTCCAAGTGGTGAAGCACTAAATAACTTTTATTACAGATGAGCCAACCAAAAACATACAACACTACTTGAGAGATGCTTACAAAGAGATGCAGCAGAACAACAACAAAATCATTTAGGACTCATGATGAGCCAATATAAGTTAATGTTATGTAATAAAACCCAGTAATATAACTTGTTGTGAATTGTGACTCAGCTGACCCACATTGTTCCTAAGCCAACATGAAACAGCATTAACTGAATTCATTGTGTTTTAAACATTATTTTAACTGAAGAATGGACTACATTATTCCAACTTTACCTACTTGTTTTTAATGGGTACATATTAGTTCCATATGGGTACATATTACTACCTACATTCTACTACTCAAAGGTAATAATATGCATTATGTATTTATGTGTATATGTTGCGTCCATTTATTTATTTATTTATTGTTCTGAGAGAGAAATCACTCAAGTTATTTCTGCAAAATAGGCTTTACTAAATCAAAAGATTTCAAAATGTCAATGTGGTTCGATGCTAGGTAGCATTAATGTCAAGTAAACCAGATTTTATTTTGTTATTGTAACTGATGTTGATTATTTTTTTCTAAATTTAAGTTAATTAAAGCTGAGTAGAATTTTCTATAAAGTGCTTAACATTCTGCAAAGAAAGCTGTATTAATCTCTAGTACTTACAAAATAAGTGTTTCAAATAAATAAAATACTACATACTTTTTTTTTTTTCCTGTGTTCTTGCATCTAAACAGCTTTAACCAGCAGATGTCCTCACTGTCCTTTGGAATAGTGAATTATACTGCAAATTAAAGCAATTAGTCCTACATTCATTTTGTCTTAAGAACAAAGAAAGAAATGTGTGGAGAAAAAAAAAATATGATATATATATATATATATATATATATATATATAGGGGTTGGACAATGAAACTGAAACACTGGCCAATATAGTGTTGGAGGTTTCATGGCTATATTTATGCAGCCTGGTGGCCAGTCTTTACTGATCGCACATTCCACCAATAAGAGCAGAGTGTAAAGGTTGACTTTGTGCACCCAATAGCTCAAACATTGTACCCTGAAGGTGGTGCCATGTATTAGGATGATAATGCACCAATACACACAGCAAGGCTGGTGACAAGAGTGATTTGATGAACATGAAAGTAAAGTTAAACATCTCCCATGGCCTGCACAGTCACCAGATCTGAATATTATTGAGCCACTTTGGGGTGTTTTGGAGGAGCGAGTCAGGAAATGTTTTCATACACCAACATCACATAGTGACCTGGCCACTGTTCTGCGAAAGGAATGGCTCAAAATCCTTCTGGCTACTGTGCAGGACTTGTATTTGTCATTCCCAAGATGAAATAATGCTGTATTGGCTGCAAAAGGAGGCCAAACACCATACTAATTGTGGTCTAAACCCAGGTGTTTCAGTTTCACTGTCCAACCCCTGTATATATATATATATATAATGTATATTGTATTAGCTCATTCTGGACTTTTTTAGTTTGCAACAATACTAACAAAATTCATCGAATTCATTAAAAAAAAACCATTAGTGCTTAAAGGAGAGATACATTTTGGATTTAATACTTTATTGGAAGTCTGTTCAGACCTATTTGAAAACGTGAATTTGGGTGAACTTATTAGTAGTAAAATATAAAGTATTAGACACAAAAACAGACATTTTACAGTAGCACTATTTTCCAAATAAGTTTCACAACTTTACCTTTAAATAACTGGTAACAATGTCAGTCCACGGTTGCTGATTATATCCAGTCACAGGTCACAAATAATTAAATGAATCATATGAACTAGAAGAATGGATAAAGAAGTGCAAAAGTTATACTCCCAAGTGTTATGATCAAATAATAAATCATATGAGGGCATGAACAAGACACAAACCCATTTATAAATGGTGTTATATTTCTTTATACAACAGTTAGTTCCAGTCCTCAAGTCTGATAGAACTTTTTTAAGAGTGTATCAGCAATGGGACTTTTCACCGTTTGTATTACTCCGCTTTTCTCTGCACGTTCAAAACAGTCTAAGCCTTACTTTCACACTAGGCCCTCCATTAGAAGAGGTGCCCAACCCTGTTTTGAATTACAGAAAATTACAGAGTAGAAGTTCAAATGAATGCATCTGTCAAGGCTATATTTTCCCTTTCTCTTGTGCAAGTTTGCTGTGAAAGACACTTTTGCCACAGCTAAACCAGGCCTGTGTCACCAGGTCACAAGAACTGTGAAATTAATAAATTGTTATTACACACTACATTACACCTGATGTTTTCTGGAATGGCCATAAGTGTTTGATTTACACCAGCTGTATTTTGAAAAAAGCCTCAAGCAATCCCAAACCTCATTTAGGCCAATTCCCACTAAATTAGGTAAACATAACTTGTACACAGTCTTACAATTATGTAGTAATAATAATAATAATACAGGCAGAAGGAAATAATCTATTCAATGTATAGTGTATCAGTTTAGTGGACTTATTTGTTTAGAATTTTTGTTTAGCTCTACTGTGACAGTTACTTAGAAAATTATTTAGATTATTTAGTAAAGTAAGCAGTATAAAACACAGTTTTATTTTAAATTTCAGTGCTTGTGTTTTGTAAATTTAATTAATCATTACAATAACTAATTAGATTTATACATCATACATGCTTACATACATGATACATTTATACATGAAAGCTGAATAAATAAGCTTTCCATTGATGTATGGTTTATTAAGATATGGCAATATTTGACCGAGATACAACTATTTGAAATCTGGAATCTGAGGGTGTAAAAAATCCAAATATTGAGAAAATTGACTTTAAAGTTGCCCAAATGAAGTTCTTAATAATGCATATTACTAATCAAAAATTAAGTTGTGATCTAACATGATCTTTAATTAATTTCCTAATGATTTTTGGCATAAAAGAAAAATCTAAAATTTTGACCCATACAATGTATTTTTGGCTATTGCTACTAATATACCCCAGCGACCTAAGACTGGTTTTGTAGTCCAGGGTCACATATTCATATATATAAGCACACAAGTGTACATTTATACATTTTGGAATTAATAGATTTTACATTATAATAGAAGGTGGGAGATCTGTGTTTTCGGTGTTATACATAATACTGTGGAATTGGTCTTTTATTTTTGAATTAATTTATTTACATAGTTTAGTAAATTACATCATTTATGGTTGTTGCATGGTTTAGTGCAAACTGCTTTGAAAGTGGATACTAAGTTTTTTGTGATTTACTATGGGTTTTGCCCATTATATGTTTCCTTGTGTTTTGTTCTGGCTTGAGTATAATAATGTAGCATTTTGGTGTAAATATACAGAGTAACAAACCAAAACTAGAAGCTAAGATGGCAAATATCTCCACAGCTACAGTAAATTTCCCAGGAGAGCTGACATAAGCTGGGATAAAAGTGATCCAAACAGCACAGAATATGAGCATACTGAATGTGATAAATTTGGCTTCATTAAAGTTATCTGGCAGCTTTCGAGCCAGAAAAGCCAAAATGAAACATAGGACAGACAGCAAACCAATATAACCCAGCACAGCCCAGAATCCTATAGCTGATCCTAGATCACATTCAAGTATTATTGTATCTAATGAATGGGCAATATTTTTATATGGCATTGGAGGGTCTAATGTCAGCCACAAGGTACATATTGTTACCTGAAATAAAGTGCAACAGAAAACACTAATTCTTTGTAAAGGCAATGAACACTGAGGAACACTTGTACCAGGCACTGAGGCCTTGAATGCCATTACCACTGCTATTGTTCTTGCCAGAACACAAGACATACAAAGGGCAAAAGTGATCCCAAATGCTGTGTGACGTAACATACAGGACCACTCAGTAGGCTGACCAATAAAGGTAAGTGAACAAAGAAAACACAGAGACAGTGAGAAAAGCAGTAGGAAGCTTAGCTCTGTATTGCTAGCCTTTACAAGAGGAGTGTCTTTGAAGTGGTAAAACATCAGTGTGACTGCAATTGTTAAAGACACCCCAGTTAATGAGAATGCAGTCAAAAGTATTCCCATGTTTTCCTCAAATGAAAGGAACTCTAACCTCTTGAGAACACACATACTGTGGTTTTCATTTGACCAGTACTCCAAAGGACATTTGATGCATTCAGCAGAATCTAAAAAGACAAACAGAGCATAATGTTATGATACACAGACACACACACACATTGTATAATTAGTTGAAAGTAAGCATGCAAAAAAAGTTTTTGATATGTCTTTTAACATTAAATGTGTTTGTATCTTTATGTATCAAAATGTTGGTCATCTCACCAGTAGTGTTGCTGATTTCTCCAGAAGGGCACTGCAAACATTCAAAGCAGCATACTGGTCTTCCTTTGATCACAGCTTGTCTGAAACCTGGCTGGCAGCTTTCACTGCACACTGAACTTGGTTTCTGCCATGTTTGCACATTATTACTTTGTTGAAAGTATTTTAGGTTTCTTTTTATAACACTTATCAAGTTCTCAACATACTGATGTTATTTTATACATACCGTGTGACTGTCTCCTGCCCAAATTATATTGATAGAATTCATAACAAACTGCTGTTCACTGGGTAGTGAGGCATCATAGTGTCCTACAGTAACAAAAGTTGTTTCCCCTGCTCCATTTTTCTGCCAGTTTACTAGCTCATATCTTGCCATTGGGTCTCCATTTTGGTCAAAGTATACTGTCTCACCTGAGTCCAGCGTGAAATTCACATTTTGAAGGGAATTCGTTACCTGTGACCATTTTAAAGCACTGTTAAAATCTGTTACATATTAAATAATAATAATAATAATAATAATAGTAATTACAAGAATCACTTACTTGGCTGGAAACTATTAAATCCTTATTCCCACATGTTAAGTTTCCAGGTGCACCATTTGAGGTTTTGCAAGCCAATGTGTTATGCAGAGCATAAGCTATAGCATAAACTGCCTTATATACATTATTTGAAATCCTTAGCTCAGATACATCTGTGAACACATTACTCACATTACTCAGATTTTCAGACCCATCACAAAACTTCTCATTTTCAGTTTTAGGGCTTGTTGTAGGAGAGAGACGGCATCCAAATGCCATCTCCCAAAATTCCCTCAGAAAAGCTTTTGAAGGGTTTTGAGATGGATTGACCTTAAGAAGAAATTCTTTCAAGCCTGGAATTTTTGACTTGCTAATTGTAAAGCCAACTGCACCACCAAGGACATTTGAAACCATTTTTGTTGTTAAGTATCTCGCTGTAATCCAGGATTCACTGCCTACCCACTGTAGCCCAGTTACGTTTTGTCTAATAATCTCCTCCAGCAACACATCCATTTCACCCTGTGCCAAAAAAGCCACAAGAACTTTAGCGGTCCCTTTTTTAATTACTTCAACAACCTTAGCAATCTTCTCTTTGGAATTCGTTCTCGATATGGCCTCTGAATATTCAATGCATACTCCTTCTCTCCCGGCTACCTCTACAAAGGTTGCCATGCCATTGTTTCCATAGTCATTATCACTTCTCACTGCTCCAACCCACGTCCAGCCAAAATGTTTGACTAGTTGGGCCAGAGCTCTGCTCTGGTAGAAATCACTTGGAATAGTTCTGAAGAAGGAAGGAAACTGCTTTCTGTTGCTCAGGCAGGCACAGGTAGCAAAATGGCTTATCTGTCAAACAGAACAGATAAAAATTACAAGAAAACATATTATTTTTATCTTCATATATCTCATAATAGGAAACATTTGTTTCACATTTATAAATACTTATTTTGTTAATTTTTTTTCTATGTATTTCACCACAGGAATCCTGAAGGGTCCTGTTGCTCTGGACAGTACAATGGTTGAAGAAGACTCAGATTCTCCAATAATGGCTTTAACTGCTGTTTTTCCAAAGCAGATGTGTTCTGCTATCAACTCCTGACCATTTATCAGAGCCATTGATGACCTCATGGAGGCTAATGTGGAACCACAGCTGTCAAATATTTGGTATCCAATCGAAATATTTGGGAGTAAGCTCATCTTGCTGTTAATTTCCTCAATGGCAAAGATCATGGTCTGAGCAAAGCGGAATTCTCTCAAATTAAGGCTGAGAGAGAGACAGAGAGAGAGATAAAGAGAGAGAGAGAGAGAGAGAGAGAGAGAGAGAGAGAGAGAGAGAGAAAGAGAGAGAGAGATTTGAGAAAGCAAAGAAGAGAGAGAGATTTTGTAGTACGGTTTGTCTTGTTGCAACTGAACAGCTTATTGAAAATAGTAACTAATGTCATATGTCTCAAATTAAAATCTATTACATAGATTATATATATTTACACGTTAAATCAATAACACAGAAGCAGAGAAGTAACAAACCTGGTGCACAGTAGACGATGGGGTTTTTCTGTAAATGATGGCATTTCCAAATTTATTTTGCTGTGAATTGAAAAGGCTCCTCCGATGATAATGTCTCCATCCTTTGAGAGCAGGGGGTACTCTGGTTTCCCTATCATTCTACAGTTAGGCTTTGTTTCACCCTTTGTTTTAATGCTGCAAAGCAGCAGAAACCCAAAGAAAAGCATCACAGAGAGTCTAGGCCCTCCCTCACTCTTCTGATGATGATGAGTTTGAATATATATTGTGTTTGTCAGACTTATGAACAAATCATGAACAAAGTTATGTAATCATGTGGTGTAAATCTATTAAACCTCAGTGATGTCACAGTATGATAACCTTACCTTTCTTGTTTACCATTGATTTTGTCGTTCTACGAACTGAACTGTATGGTAGAAAGATACAAGTTGGTCCCAAAATCATGAAACCTGATTTTATGAAAATTAAAAAATTAAAAATAATAATAATAATAATTTACTTTCTTTCTCTTTTCTTTTCTTTTCTTTTCTTTTCTTTTCTTTTCTACTTACATTTACATTTACATTTATTCATTTAGCATATTCATTTGTCCAAAGCGACTTATAAATGAGGCCAGAAGCTATTAAACCAACAAAATATTTAATAAATAAAAGTGCTCGTGTGGCCAGACTAGGGTGAAAGTGGCCACTAGGGTCCAACTATTACAATAAATACAATAAGTGCTCAATTGTACTGAAACCTGACTATGCCACTCTGATATATCACACAGAGAATAATTTAAACTAGATTAAAGCACACAAGTGTGTTGCACTAATATGGACCAGAGACATGAGCACCATACAAAATTATCTTTATTGAAGCATAAAAACAAATCAGTAACACAGTGTGGAAGGCCATGCCCTCAAATCTTACCATAAAATAGTTTACACAAAGAAGAAGAATTCATACCATCACTCATCAATAATAGTAACAAAATGACACACACTTGTAAGGAAATGATCACAAGTACAAATCTGTACAAACAGACCTATCTAATAGGGTGATCAGACGTTCCACTTCCCAGGGACATGTTTAGCATAGGATTTCCTAATTGCTTAAATTAACCAGGTGTTGTGCCGATCTATCATTGTATGGCAGCCAAAAAACAAACAAACAAACAATAAACAAAACACAATCAAGCAGTATTACTTCTGACACTCTGACCTCAGTCATATTACAAAAATCACATACAATAATCACTGAAGATTGCAGAAAATAAAACTCACAAACGAACACAAAATGAAGATCTGGAGAACACTGGCACAAGCAACATGGAACACAAAAATGGATGAGCGTGTGTTTCTTCTGTTCTTGATTGCAGAACAATGGTAACTTCCCACAACAACACTCAATGCACAAAGCTGGGCAGAGAAGGGAAGACCCGAAATGCTTAAAATAAATAACCACTAGCCCACTAATGCCCCATTCTGTCCTTCCTCCAGCAAGAACCAAAGTTACCAAGCAACATCCATGGCCTAGCGCGCTGAACAATCATGCTTCCTTATTGTTTAGTTTAGTTTGAATCCCGAAGACTAACTGTGTTGCATATGCTTGCAATATGCTAAAATAATATCCACGCTTTAAGAAAATTATAGCATGCACGGTATATAAAACTTAAGAGCAGAAATTACCAGAGAGAATCGCCATTACAAGATTGCACATAATAAGAGTGAAGTCACAAACAACCGTGGGATACTAGCTTAAGGAACAACCCCTGGGATAATCTGAAGTGATGTGCCCCGATAGTAACTTAGAAAGACTATTTAAAAGTCAGGTAATTGCTTCTAACTGCCCTGCCTTCTAATTATTCAAAACGAGGGGAATGAAGCATCTGGTCACAGTCCACCAACGGCATTTTTCATCATTGACCCGACAATGAATAATTTATTATTCTGGCTCCTGGACTCTCCCAAGAAAAAAAATCAACTGGGAACTGTGGCTCCAGGCCAAACATCAAAAAATGTGGGGACTCCTCAGTGCTCTGATAGGGAGAGCTATTATATAAGAACAGCACTTGGGGAACCTTGCAGCAAATGCAACATGTCATGTAAAGTCCTATTAAACCACTCACACTGTCTGTTATCAGCTGGATGGGATGGAGTAGTGCGAGACTTTTCAATACCATACAAGCAGCAAAGCAGGTAAATGAGGTTGCCCTTTAAAATTCCATCCATGATCCCTGTGACACGGAACACAGAGCTGACAAAACCATTCAGACACCAAAACCTGCTGAAACTACTGAAACTACTGAAATTCGAAGGAAGGCCCTTGGCATGCTGACACCTCTCACACTCCTGACATCAGCGTGTGACCTCAGATGACATATCTAGCCAATAGCACCATTGCTGCAAGTTGTGGGGTCCGTTCCACACCCTGGTGCCCGTGTTGCTGGAGTGAACCTGGTGCCCTTGTTGCTGGAGTGAACCGGCTAATCAAGGTCTTCAGGATCAGCCCCCAAAAATGAATAGGGCCAGATGGAAATAAAATTTGCAAAACAGTGACTCCTCAGAAGTAGGGTTGAAGATCTAATCTGTATGCAGCAGATTAAACACACAAGACTTTACAGATTGTACAGTTTTGTCTGTTTAGACACTTTTGAATGAAGTGAGATGGAGTGAGGAAGGACAAGCAGTTCCCACATTAATGAACAATGATGTCTGCTTGTATATTAATGAGTGAAAACAGCCTGCATCTGTGGTAATTACTGCATAAAAATTGTATTTTGAATTGAATGTGAGTAAAAGCTTTAAAAAATAATGAAAAAGTTGCTTAATTTTTTGTGCATGACAAAGTGCCAGGATTCTCACAAAAAAAGTGTAGCAAGCTTTTCTGCTTTTGGTGTCATCTCATCTCTCCTGCTGAAAGAGAACATAGAACCTTGCTGTCCTATGTAAAAATCACTGTAGGCAACCATTGTGTGTTCCTAGTGGGCAATTAATTGCACTTTTGCACTCCACATGCTTCTCCTTTGTATGAAAAATGTGTACAGTTTACAGTCTACCACACATTGTGTAAAATGCACTTAAGTCTGGCAAAATTATTGACAAAATGATAGCACTTTGTATTATCCCTTAAGACTGCTTTTCAGCATTCATACAGTAAAAGCTGTCCGTGGCCATATTTTCTTTAAATGATACATTACATTTACATTTATGCATTTAGCAAATGTTTTTTTTTTTGTTTTGTTTTGTTTTGTTTTTTTCCCAAACCAACTTACTAAAAAGGTAATTTGTCAAGGAGCCTACAATATTCATAATACACAATGACAGATTTATTTGACAACTACATTATTAATTAAGCTAGAGAAGGGGGGAGATGCAGAGAAGAATTAGGTTTTTTAGAATGACTTTTTGCTTCAGTGTAAAAAATACATTGTTGATTTAGTGTCCTCAGCTGGCAGGAGGAAGCATACAGTACACTTCTAGGACTGAACTGAGGTAAGAAATTGTTGGTGGAAGTCCTGAAAATCAGCATTAAAACCCCATCTATCTATCTGTCTATCTATCTATCTATCTATCTATCTATCTATCTATGTATCTATCTATCTATCTATATATCTATCTATTTAACACAACTAGGAGTCAGTGACCAAACTTGCTGCCACATTCTGGATCATCTGCAGAGCCTTAGTCACACTGGCTAGAAAACCCACCAGTAAAACATTAGAGAATTCCAGTCAAGAACAGTTGGGCCACAAACTCTGACAAGAAGTGTCTGAGTTGCCTGATTTTGACAATCCCATGCTAACAGTACAGCCAACATAGTGAATTCAAAGACATATATATATAGATACTGATTGTCACTAATTTAAAAAAAGAGATCAATTTTCCATTGATAAATAAATCGTATTTCATTTTATTTTATTTTGTTTTGTTTTGTTTTATTTTATTTTATTAAGACTTATGTGGAATCTTGCCCATCATATGTTGCTTTGTATTTTGCTCAGGCTTGAACAGAATTATATAACATTTTGGTGCAAATATACAGAATAGTAAACCAAAGCTTGATGCTAAAATGGCGAATATCTCCACAGCTACAGTAAATTTTCCAGGAGTACTGACATATGACGGGATAAATGTGACCCATACAGCACAGAATATGAGCATACTGAATGTGATAAATTTGGCTTCATTGAAGTTATCAGGCAGCTTGCGAGCTAGAAAAGCCAAAATGAAACACAAAACTGCCAGTAGTCCAATATAACATAGAATAGCAGAAAAACCTATAGTAGAACCCAAACTGCACTCAAGAATGATCTTTTCCTTATAGTATTTCAGATTTTTATGAGGAAATGGAGGACATATCATTAGCCAAAGCACACAAATAAGAATCTGTAAAAGTGTAAAGGCAATCACACTGAGTCGTTGTTGTGCAGGCCCAAACCATTTCATGACATTACTTCCTGGAAGTGTAGCCTTGAAGGCCATTAACACCACTATTGTTTTCCCCAGAACACAGGAGATACAGAGGACAAATGTGATTCCAAATGCTGTGTGACGCAACATACAGGACCACTCAGTGGGCCGACCAATAAAAGTAAGTGAACAGAGGAAACACAGAGTCAATGAGAAGAGCAGCAGGAAGCTCAGCTCTGAGTTGTTGGCTTTTACTATGGGGGTGTCCTTGTTGCTGTAAAATAGCATGGCCACCAGTACAGTTAATCCAACTCCAAACAGTGAGAAAAAGACTAGCACTATACCCATAATTTCTGTAAATGACAGAAACTCTACAGTCTTTAGTACACATTTATTTTTCTCAGCATTAGACCAGTATTCCCCTGGACACTGCTTGCAGTTATTTGAATCTGGAAAGAAAGTTGTGTTTACTATAGTTACATAGATATTTTATTTATTTATTTTGTAGTCATTTTATTTATTAACTCCTTTGATAAAAAAACTGCATCCTGAAGAGTAGAAGAAGAACACAGAAAGAGCAACTAACCAATTTTCTTTGAAACTGTGAGATGGGCTCGAGGTTACCTGTCTGATTACTGATTTCTCCTTCTGCACATGGAATACAGTCATAACAGCAGACAGGTCTTCCTTTCTGTGCAGCCTTCCTAGTGCCTGGAGGACAGCTCTCACTGCACACAGACCTTGGTTTCTGCATTGAGAAATTCATTATACATATAGTTTCAATGTTAATATCATGAAGTTATTGACTACATTAGCATATTAGGCTATGTTCACACTTGGGTCTTTTTTGACAAGAAAAAGTTGACAACGGCGCTTTTTTTAGTAAAAACAAAATCTGGCAGCGTTGCAGCCGAGGGCGTCTTTTGTTGCTATAACAATAGCTGCAGTCATATGAATCTCAAGAAAAGAGGAAGCTCGCTCTTGCGCTGGTGTTTTATTTATTTATTTATTTTTTTTTTTAGCATTTTTGCCCTTTACTTAATAGGGCAGTATTTAGACAGGAAGCGAAGTGGGAGAGAGAGAGAGGGGGGGACGGGATCAGAAAGGATCTGCGAGCCGAGACTGGAAAAAGGGACGCTTGAAGCACAATGGCATTCATGCTAACTTCAAAAAAACAACACGCGGCTCTGATAGCCTTTTTGAAATTAATGGGGAGGAGAATGTCGGTTCACAACAATAAAATAAAAGTCTATCAACCGGCACTGTCTTCATTTTTGAAAACACGGTTTACTCCATAGGATTATAATGTAAAACCGACACTGGCAGTTTGAAAAAAGACACCAAGTGTGAACATAGCCTTAGAAAGTACGATTGTCCCTTTCCACCATTAAATAATGCAGTCCTTAATTTTCAAGTGGTTCATGCCACATTTGCTTCTTTAAACCAACATTTTACTATTTACCTCCAGCTGTCCTCCAGCCCAAATTATGTCTTCAGTCTTAACCACAAAGCGCTGGTCGGGAGGCAGTGAGGCATCATAGTATCCCACTGGTTTAAATTGGATTGATCCATCTGAGTCCTGCTGCCAGTTCACAACTTCATATTGGGCTACTGTGGCACCAGTACTGTCAAACCACACACGATCTCCGAACTTTACAGTGAAATTCACTTTTTTAAGTGCCTCAACCACCTAACAAAAAGACACGATCATTTAGGTATTTTAAGGCAAAACACCACAGGTGAATACCACCATACCTCCCCAGTTGATTGCTTAAATTATGACTGAAAAATGCACTAATTTGCATAAATTTCTAGCACAAAAATGGGAACACTGGTCGAAGCCAGGTTCAAAATTTGCATTTATTTTGTTGATATATTAAAGTCAAATTATTTTTTTATTACTTGAAATCTACAGATGCGATAATGTGGAATAAAAGCAACACTTAAAAGTGTATTTTGGCACTTGGATGTTTTTTTTTTTGCACTAATATGAAAAAACAGTCGAAAACACCAAAAAAAAAAAAAACAATCTAAATTGACTGATGTGAAAAGAAAACAACAAAAAACAGTTTTTGCCTATAATGCCTTTAATGCTGACAAATAGGAATGGTATTGCCCTCCTACTCTTCTACTTTTTTTACCTGCTGTGGTTGTATTGTCAGGTCTTTCTTACAACCTTCTGGTTCTTTGCACTTGAACAGACTGTGTAATGAATGAGCCACAGCATAAACTGCTTTATAGACATTGCTTGCATATCTTTGCTCCGGCACATCTTCATTGTAATTTTTCAGAACAAGTAGATCCTTATATTTGCTGCAATTTAATTCCACTTGAGAAGAATGCCCCTCAGTCTGTGAGCAGGGAAAAGCTGAATCCCAAAATGCTTTTATAACATAATTGGAAAATCCTTCAGTATTGATTTTTCTGACTGCAAACCCCAGTGACCCTCCCAGCACACGAAAACTGTTTGGAGTGATCAAACTCTTTGCAGTTGTCCATGCTTCCACACCAATTACTTGCAGTCCTGTAATGTTCTGAATGGTTAGTTGCTCTAGAAGATTGACCATCTCAACACGAGAAAGAAATGCAACAACCACTTTTGTGGTGCTACTTTTCATAGTGTCTACAACTTTCTGGAGTTTTTCAGGTTCTGTTCGATAGAATTTCACTGAGTACTCCACACAAATCCCCTCTTCCTGGGCTGTTTTCAGAAATGTGGCCATTCCATTATTTCCATAGTCATTGTCACTGTTCACAGCTCCCACCCAAGACCAGCCAAAATATTTCACTATGTATGCAAGTGCTCTGCTCTGGTGGTAATCACTAGCAATCGTTCTAAAGAATGATGGGTAATCTTTCCTATTGTTAAGACACTCACATGTAGCTGAGTGACTTATCTAAAAAAAAAAAAAAGACAAGAAACAGTAAAGCAGTGAAACAGTCATAAGTATGTTAATTATGTCAAGAATGAGTATGGTTGCTCTTTACCACTGGAATCTTAAAAGGTCCTGTAGTTCTGGACAAAATGACTGTTGCAGAAGACTCTGTTTCTCCTATGACAGCATGTATAGGAGACTGTCCATTGCATCTGTCCCCTGCTGCAAACTCCTGGCCATTCATCAATGCCATACTTGCACTCATAGAAGACAGTCTTGAACCACAGCTATCATAGATTTTGTAACCAATAGAAACATTTGGAAGCAACTGTTCACTTCTATTTATCTCCTCAATAGCAAATATCATAATCTGAGCCATCCGGAAATCTCTCAGATTCACACTGTCATAATAGATGTTCCAGATGATATTGTAGTTTGTGGTTATAAAGTCAGTACATATAATTTTAGAATATGCAATATATTTTCATGAAAAAATCTGTTGATATTGAATACATTATCTGATATAATGTTTCTCAAATATAGTACAATGTAACAAACCTGGAGCATGACAGAAGTTGAGGTTTTTGTATAAACTCGAATGAAGGTAAAATTTCTATACTGCGGATTGAAAAAAGTCCTCCAATAGTTACGTCTCCATCCTTGGAAAGCAGTGCATACTTAGGGTCTCCCATTTTTTGGCAAGGAGTGCCTTCTGACTTTGTATAAGGTTTATGGAAAAACAGGAGTGTGTAAAGAAAGAGAAACATCCCAGAGATTGAGCTCCACTGTGACTGTCAATTGCAAATGGCCTAATACAGTATATGAGCTTTTATTGACATAATTATTATGGATGAATGAGATTGTAACCAGTGACATCATAGGGCAGGGCAGGAGTCAAGTGTAGAATAGAATCAAACTTGCTTTCATTGTTTTGATTGTTTTAATTAATTAATAATTAATAATTTATAATTTAATTAATAATTTCATTAATTGCAAAATTCCTCTCCTCAGAATGTGAATCAGAGTATAGACAACTGGATTGCTCATGATGTCATTAAAACTGAAGCCACGGTGCTGCTATATTGCTATCCCATCTATTCTAATACATTCTGTTGAATTAATAGGAAATTATATGAATTAAATTAGAAAACATTATCTAACAAGTCACTGTTTTTATACATTAACTCTCAGTGCACATTCTTACAACACAAATGTCCCAAGAAAATGGTTATTTGTTTACATTCTTAAATTTCCACTGCTTATTACAAAGTTACATTTATATTAATTACAGCAGGAAACATCATATTAGTGGACAGATGAGACACGACACCTCAGCATACGCGTTACAAATATTCATTCTGAAATCTGAATAAAAACTTTTGCTTTGAAAAGTATGCGCATGTACCTTAATTTGCTTTTTGCAGTTCACTGTTTAAGTACCTGTTCTGTGTTGTAATATTTTAGTACACTGTGCTTACTGCAGATGCTTTAACAATGATTGTGTTAACAGCATGGATTTAAAGCATTTAATGATTAAAATGTTGGTTAAATTAATAATTCAACAACTAATACATAAAACACAACTCCTGTGAAAACTGCATTTCTACTAAATCGGCATAGAATTTGCACTGTCTTGAACAGTCTGAAAAATATACTGCTCAATCAGGAAATACATGCATGACTACAGATGGACTTAAAGACATGAAGGATTATTTCTTAGGTGATGCATAGTAGTATAAATATAGTGCAATATAATAACTTGTATTGTAATATTAATTTTAGATTTGAGACAAATTCTGTTACTAATACCAGATATGTTCATATTTAATATTTCCTGCGTAATTGTATACGTAAAGAAATATATTTTGTGTTAGGTTAATTACCTGTGTGCCAGCAGTGTGCAGCAGATACACCCAATTAAACGATTTCAATATATTGATTATCCTGCCAGAAAAGACCACAAACATTACAGATAACATCACATATCCTAAAAACCGATCATGTGAGACTGATATCCTGTCAGGTGGTTTTAGGTCACACTATTGTGTCACAATCTGGTGGGCTAAGCCACTATAAAGGCAGCGCGAGTGCCATATTACCTCAGATTTTTTCAACTGAGTGAGAGCTACGTATGGACCCTGAGGAGATTTTTACATGGCAACTCATGCAATGTCTCGTTCCCTCCTTTCAGGGAACCAAGGTTGCGTCAAGTAACCCAGGCCATTTCCTCTCAAGTCAGTCTCTTTACTTTGCATATTCACTATGGGAACGTGTAGAAACAACACCATCTCCCAGCCCGATAACAGGAGTTATAGGAAATAAGCATAAATAAATGCTGCAGCATATGAGTATAAGCAGGCAGTGTACAGAGCTGAGCTTCCTTCTGCTCCACCATCAATTAGTTGACAATTGGCCAAGATTGTGCTGACACCCTCAGCACTGTCCAAGACAGAGTTAGAGCCACAGCATCAAAAATGTAACATACAGAATGTACACAACATATAATTGGCCCCTTAAGCGGATTAGAGTACACAAAACTCAAGTGTGCATATGAGCCCTGTGTGAGTAAATAAGAACAACATTAGCCACTAAGAGAGGTGGACAGCTGCCAGCCGGAGCTCAGTCGTTTGTAAATATACGTCCTTTCCTGTCGTTGTGACCTGCAACACACTCCAAAAAAAGGTTGGGACAGGAGCAATTTAGGGCTAGTAATCTGGTAAACTTGTAAAATAATAATGTGATTTCAAACAGGTCATGTCAACAGGTGATTGTAATTATGATTTGGTACAAAAGCAGCATCCAAGAAAGGTCTAGCCCTTTAGGAGCAAAGATGGGCCAAGGATCGCCAGTTTGCCAACAAATACGTGAGAAAATTATTGAAATGTTTAAAAACAATGTTCATCAATTGTTTTTAAGCCTCTTTGAATTATTCAATTATTGTGGATTCAAGGCACAGAGCTACATGATGATACCCCAGGTGGAGGAGACGCTAGTGGGCTATCTCTCCTCTGGGGGCGTATCATCAGTCGAAAGTCAACGCTTTCTACCAAGCTATGTAGAGCAACATCTACACTGATAGGGAGAGTGTTTCATACAACATGTCATGCTGGTGCTGCCCTGCACACCACAGCTGTTTTGCAGGCGTATCAGACTGAAAAGCAAAGAGGCTTGAGGAAGCTTTTAAGTGTCTCCCCTACCGTGCTCTACTGTCTGGGCTGTCGGACACCCAGTCCCAACACGGTCCAGCTCCCTTGAGGCGAGAAGCACAAAGAGACAGTGTGCGATTCTTACGCCCCCTCGTAAAGACTGGGGGAAAGCACTCAACAGCCAAAAAGGAAGCCGGACTTAAAAACGGCTTATGACCGAAAGGAGGTCCTGAGGCTGTGCCCAGGACAATGGGTGTGTCCCCTCGGAAAGGGCCATGGTAAACTCCAACGGGGAGTAAGAGCTCGTTCCCGGCACCCTTAGGGGATCGCTGTACAATTTCCGTCGCCACTGGTGTTTCGGAGGTCAGCGATCTGTGCTGCTGGAACAGGCTAGCACAGCAGGTTCTGCTTGGGACACAGGACAAGTTCCTGTCCATCAAGACGATTTACATTCTGGGGCATATAAATGTGAGAGCAGACTCACTGTCCAGATAAGCTATGACACATCGGAAGAATTTATGAAACAAAGATGGGCTTCTTTGCTCCACAGAAAACAGCACAATGTCCACTCTCTGACTTCTCCAGCTCCCCTGGACCTGGACGCGAAGACCCGCATGTTGTCCAGGCTGCGACGTTACACATTCTCCTGATCGTTCTGCTCCCAGGAGTCCTGGCCATGGTTGTCAACAAAGGTCTTGCTGCTTATTTATAGCACCTTGTTGGCCAACCAGAGTATGGTTCTCAGATTTAATATCCCTCCTTGACGGCTTGCTGTGGGCGATTCCAGGAAAGTTGTCCTATCTCAGGCACAGGAGACAGTATATCATCCCCAGCCTGAGCTCTGGAACCTTCATCTCTGGCCCCTGAGGGGGATCACAAGGGATGCTGGGTTTCCAGCAGATACAATAGACTATTCTGATTGCTAGGACTCCTTCCACTATAAGAAGTTATTCCCTCAGCTGGTGCTTTTTCGAACACTGGTGTTTGACACACCATGCAGACCCAGTTCACTGCCAGAGTGTTTCAGTGCTGGAGTTCCTGCAAGACAAACTGTCCTCATGTACATGTCCTGGTACTTTCAGAGTCTATGTGGCCGCTGGTTCGGTCTGCCAAGCTCTGATTGACGGGGTTTCTATGGGAAAGTACCTTTTAGTTGCCTGCTTCATTCATGGAGCTCAGCGGTTGAGGCTGCTCACCAGTCGTGGGATTTAGCCTTAGTGCTCTAAGGGTCTGGTTGAGACCCAATTTTGAACCAATTTTGAAGATGGTTTTTCTCATTGCTATTACTTCTCTGAGGAGAAATGGAGATTTGCAGGCTCTGTCAGTCTTGTCATCCTGCTTAGACTTTGCCCCTGAGCTGGTCGCTACTTTCATGGAGCTAAGTGGTTGAGGCCGCCCACCAGAGCGACAGTCCCTTCGTGGGACTTGGCCTTAGTGCTCTAAGGGTCTGGTTGAGACCCAATTTTAAACCACTAAAGTCAGCACCTGTCAGGTCTCTGACTCTGAAGATGGTTTTTTTCATGGCTATTACTTCTCTGAGGAGAATTGGGGATTTGCAGGCTCTGTCAGTCTTGTCATCCTGCTTAGGCTTTGCCCCTGGGCTGGTCAAAGCTATTTTGCATCCTCACCCTATTTTCCAGCCGTTCTTAAAACCTTCTGCCCTCCACCATTAACGACACCTGAGCAAGAAGGACTTCGCCTACTGTGTCCAGTACATGCTCTTCATGCTTTTCATATGCTATGGCTGCCATTAGACGATGTCACATCGGGTGAGGGATGCTATTGCCCTAGGCTACGAGGAGCACGGTCAAGATTCCCCTCTAGGAGTTGGGGCCCATTCAACCAGGTGGGTTGCATTCTATATTAAGGCTCCGACAGTGTCCCCTTGCAGCAAGTGTGTGGTGCGGCAGGCTGGTCCTCTCTGCACACATTCGCAGACTCTATAATTGGATGTCCATGATACTCCGGGCTCTCATGTCCTTGAGTCAACATCACAGAGCCATGTCTGAGACCTCTTTGATGTTTGTGCACACACACTACACAACCTTGACGGGTCCAGACACTTCCAGTGTGGCGGCATTGGTATTCTCGTTCCCATTAGCGTATTAATACCCAGCATCGAGTGTAGCTTTTGGTAGGGAACGTCTCGGGTTACTTGACTGTAACCCTGTTCCCTTAAAAAGTGGGAACGAGATGCTGCGCCTCAATGCCGCACTGTAGGCGTGCCTGGACGTCTCTTCAGACAAAGCTGTAACCTGAAGATGTGCACATCTCACGTCTATTTATAACCCTCAGGTGCACGTAATCAAATGACGTCACCTGCCGAGGTTTTTTAGGCCAATTCTTGGCGTGTTTGACACACATGCTTCACAACCGGTCGAACAAAGAACATTCTCATTAGCGTATTGATACGCAGCATCTCGTTCCCGCTTTTTAAGGGAACAGGGTTACAATCAAGTAACCCGAGACGTTATTATCTACAACCCCAAATCAGAAAAAGTTGGGACAGTATGGAAAACGCAAATAAAAAAAGAAAGTAGTGATTTCTAAATTTACTTTGACTTGTTTTTTATTGCAGACAATACAACAGCACATTATTTAATGTGTTCCTCATGATTTTTTTTTTTTTTTCTCAAAATAAACACATATGCCAATTTTGGTTCTTGCAACACATTTCAAAAAAAGTTGGAACAGTAAAGCATTTACCACTTTGTAATGTTGCCATTCCTTTTCACAACACTTAAAAGACGTTTAGGGACTGAAGACACCAAGTGATGAAGTGTTTCATGTGTAATTATGTCCCATTCTTCCTGCAAACAAGTCTTAAGGTGGGCAACAGTACGGGGTCTTCGTTGACGCATTTTGCGCTTCAAAATGCGCCACACATTCTCTATTGGAAACAGGTCGGGGTCCTGAGCCCATGTGGTGATATCGCTTATAGATGAATGACGATTCTTGATGCAGTGACGCCTGAGGGATCGGAGATCATGGCTGTTCAGCTTAGGCTTGCGCCCTTGTCCTTTACGCACTGAAATTCCTCCAGATTCCTTGAATCTTTTGATTATGTTATGCACTGTTAAAGGTGAAATATCCAAATGTCTACAGTGCCAAATGATACAGCTCCTGTTGCTACTGCTGCAGAACCTCCAGTGGTGGCAGCATCCACTGCAGGTGTTCGCTTCAGCTCCTCTCAAAACAGGGGTGTCCACTTATGAACGTTTTTTCTATCCTGTTAAGGTCATCGAGACCGTCAGTGAATCCCCTGTCCTACCCGTCTTGGCCCTAGAAGCCATTTCTGAACCCTCAGTCTGTCTTGTTTCAACTAAAGAGGTGGATTCTAAACTCTGATTCTGAACTTCTGAGGTTTGTCCTGTTATGATTAAGGAGGCCATTTCTGAACCCTTAGTTTGTCCTGTTCCAAACAAGGAGGTCGATTCTGACTTCTGTGACTTTCCTGTCCTGGCCAAGGAGGTTGTTTCTGAGCTCTTCGCCTATCCCGTTATGGCTAGGAAGGCCATTTCTGAAGCCTTAGTTTGTCCTGTCACAGTCAAGGAGACTGTCATTGAACTTCCAGCCTTTCCTGTCACAGCCAAAAGGCCCCTGAACTCTCATCAGGTCCTGAACCAACCACGGAGGTCATCCATGAACTTGTGTCCTGTCTCAACCTGGCAGCAGAGGGCATCTGTGTCGCGTTCAAGGAGACCGGTTATGTACTCTCTGCCTATCCCGTTACGGCCACAGTGGCCACCATTAACCTCCTTCTGATTTTTGTTATAAGACCTGCTCTGCCGTGGTGGTCTTCGGCTTCGGACCCATCTGCTCTGCTGCGGTGGTTATTTGCACCTCCCTGGTGGTCTTCAGCTCCACACTGGCGGTCTTCAGTTCAATCTGTTCTGCCCTGGTAGTTCTCAACTCCGCACACTCCGCTCTGGTGGTCTTCATAAATAGCCTCCTTGGCCATAACAGGACAGGCAGAGAGTTCAGATGATGATGGACAATGAACCTCAGAATAAAAGACTATTAAATCACCCGAGATTCTGCCTCAGCTCACCCTCAGCGGTGGCACAGTGGGCGGGGCTTTTCTCCGTGCCCTCGTGCTCCACTGTCTCATCCACCGTCACATACATTGTTGCTAGCTCTCGCACGGCTCTGGCTCCAGGGCGATCCTCAGCTCTGTCGCTCCTCTTGGCGATGGCTTGTCAGTCACAACAGGCACTGACTCTCCATCTGAGGTGGGCTCAGGCTGATGCTAAGTCTAGGTCGGGAATTGGACTGTTGTACTCCTTCTTTTTTTGTAGTTGTCAGGTATTCTGTCAAGTATAACTGTCGATGAACACACACATGATGGAGAAGGTGGAGTTGATGAAAAACAGTCTTTAATTAATCCACACACAAGGGAAATCCACACACAAGGGTAAAGGCTGGTGACACACATCAATGCTGACATTCACATTAGCAATACCAGACAAAAACAAAATAAATGAACAGGAGCTTAAATGCAAGTCCAAACAAAGATAATTATCAAGACACAGCTGAACATAATGACAAACTCAAATCAGTGACCATGACAACAAATTAAACAGTGTAAACAGTCCAAATAGTGACAAGGTGTTACACATGTAAACACAGCAAGTGACTGTTAATGAGTGACTCATTGAGATTCAACTGATTCACTGAAATGGCTGATTCATTCAGGAACAAAGCATTTGACTCAGTGAATCAGTGAATCATTCATTCAACCAGTTTGTTCAAAAAGCTGATTCATTCAATAAGAAAAAAAAATCATGTGTGTTGCTCGAAGACGCAAATCAGTGCTGTGATCTTTGTTTGGAACTAATTTTGTTGGCAAAATTGAGCAAAAACAGGCAATACTGTGTCTAAAATGTAAGTCACTTAATGCTGACTTTACAATTACAATTACCTTTTTTTTGTGTTACCTACAATTTAGAATGTATTGAATTTCAATGATTCTAAATGTGTTTTAATAGATTAAATCACATAGTATATACATCACTCTTGTGTGTTTTTTGTTATATAATCGATAATGTCAGGTCGCACATCATTACAACACTTAACATATTATCGCAAACTAATATATATATATATATATCATATATATATATATATATCACCCCAGCCTCGAATTGAGTGGAAAATGAAATCATCCACAGTTGTGCAAGCCCTTGTTTTTTTAGGAGTCTAACTTGTTTCATCAAACCTGCTTTCTTGCAGTCTGTGTTCTTAAACAACATGTACAAAGGAGCTATGGCCGCTTAATATAAAGTGTGACGTAACGTTTGTCCTTTGTTATTATTATTATTATTATTATTATTATTAAAATACATAACTAATTCTTAATTCTTACATAATTAATAACTAATTATTAACTAAAAGTTTTCTGAAGTAATTTTGAACAAAGTTAGCTCAAAAAAGAGTTTGGAGTTTTGTTTGGAGTTCGTTTCAGGATGTCAAAACAGCTGGAAATGTTCTATCCAGGTGCTGAACCCCTTTGATCTAACAATGGTCCATGGTGATTACATAATGGTAAGTGTGCTCTAGGGCTCCACCCTCTTTTAATGTGGAAGTCTTCTCTGGCTGGTTAATTTCTTCTAGAATGAAAGATGTAGATTGTACTGCATTTTAGCTTGCTTATTGTGCCCAAGAGCATGATTTATTGAAGTCATATAAGTGACTATAAATAGTAGGCCTATGAGTATCTGCTTGTTAAATGTGAAGTCAAGAGTCACCTCTTCCATGACTTCTGGGTCCAAACGCTCTATCAGATGACACGAGAAAACAACCAACGGTACTAATTATACACTCACAATGTGATATAATACTACTAAAAAATTAAAATCCTACCGTTTACCCTACTCCATACCATAAATCTCGGATAGCCATACAATGAAAATATAAATATAAATAAATAAATATAAAAATTATTTGCGTTTGTGACGCTGTGAGCACGGAGACTGTAGTGTACACCGTAAATTTGAAAACGTTTAGCTTAAATGTTTAATATGAATAAACAGTGTTCATAAACGGCTGCTGAGATAGCATTCTCAAGTGAAATGAGTTGGGGTTTGGACCCGGAAACAGCGTTTGTAGGTGAGTTCGTTGGACGAATTGCATCATCATTTAACAAGCCCATTGTGTTCACACTGAAAATTCCAAAAATATTTATTTCTTTAAATGCCTGGATGATGCACTGAAAAATCAATGGTTGGAAGCCAGACACAAAAATGTACAAATGGCTTCACCCACTCTTATGGGAAAAATAAGGTGGATATACTTACATACAATGTTGAATGACAAAATAACCTATAAAAATTCATACACTACATGACTGATTACATAGTGCACAAGTATGCATAGTGCATCATTTGGGATACAACTAAAGTGTTTAGGATAAAGGCTGGTTTATAGTTTATATATATATATATATATCTTAATAAGCAAACTACAGCTACAGCAATAACAACAAAAATTCTAACATAATATTAATTTAATTCTCAATAAGATTTAGCTGGTGTTTTCCCCATTACATGTTTCTTTGTATTTTGTCCAGGCTTACAGAGGATAATATAACATTTAGGTGCAAATATGCAAAATAGTAAACTAATGCTTGAGGCTAAAATGGCAAATATCTCCACAGCTACAGTGAATTTGCCAGGAGAACTGACATATGCTGGAATAAATGTGATCCACACAGCACAGAATATTATCATGCTGAATGTGATGAATTTGGCTTCATTAAAGTTGTCAGGCAGTGTGCGAGCCAGAAAAGCCAGAATAAAGCACAAGATAGCCAGAAGGCCAATATAACCCAGCACAGCCCAGAAACCTATAGTAGAACCCAAACTGCACTCAAGTATGATCTTTTCCTTATAATATTTTATATTTTTGTTAGGAAATGGAGGAGATATTGTTAGCCAAAGTACACAGATAAGAACCTGTATAAGTGTAAAAGTAAGAACACTAAGTCGTTGTTGTGCAGGCCCAAACCATTTCATGACATCACTTCCTGGAAGTGTAGCCTTGAAGGCCATTAACACCACTATTGTTTTTCCCAGAACACAGGAGATACAGAGAACAAAAGTGATTCCAAATGCTGTGTGACGCAGCATACAAGACCATTCAGTTGGCCGACCAATGAAAGTAAGTGAACAGAGGAAACACAGAGTCAATGAGAATAACAGCAGGAAGCTCAGCTCTGAGTTGTTGGCTTTTACTATGGGGGTGTCCTTCTTACTGTAAAACAGGAAGGCTACCAGCACAGTTAATCCTACTCCAAACAGTGAGAAAAAGACTAGCACTATACCCATAAACTCTGTGAATGACAGAAACTCTACAGCCTTTAACACACATTTATTTTTCTCAGCATTAGACCAGTATTCCCCTGGACACTGCTTGCAGGTATTTGAATCTGGAAAGGAAGTTGTAATCATTATAGTTAGAGATTTAAAAAAAAAAAAAAAAAAAAAAAAAATCATTTGTATTTAAATCATTTGCTAAGAAAGTGTAATGTAAGAGGGGAAAAAGAAAACAGATTTTAGAATTACCTGTCTCATTACTGATTTCTCCATCTGCACATGGAATACAGTCATAACAGCAGATAGGTCTTCCTTTCTGTGTGGCCTTTCTGGTGCCGGGAGGACAGCTCTCACTGCACACAGACCTTGGCTTCTACATGGGGGGTTGGGGTGGTGTGGATGGTGGGATGCAGGGTATGTAATGTGAAATATCATTGCATTTTAAAATAACAATATTTTATTATACTTTAAAATACAATTTATTATTGTGATGCAAAGCTGAATTTTACTTATTACTCTAGTCTTCAGTATCACATGTACAAGAAGTATCACAGTATCAGAAATCTTTTTTTTTTTGTGTGTGTGTGTACAAAAAGTTAAAAATAACAGCCATTTATTTACAATAAAACTCTTTTGTACAAACATACGCTACCATTCCTAAGATTTTTTTTCTCTCTCTCTTATGTATTTATTTATTTATTTATTTGTCTGTTTGTTTGTTTGTTTATTAAGAAAGTAATACTTTTATTTCACAAGAATGTGTTAAAAAAGTAATAGCCTTATTTTTACATTTATTCATTCATTCATTGGTTTTTATTAATAGGCGCCTATTATGACATTCAGGGTCACCTTACAAATCTCCCTACAACATCAATGTAACAGCAGCAAACCAGGCAAACTGCAAAATACATTAACACACTAAGAATAAGAAAATAATCAACACATACACTCATAGATATGCCTGCTTAAATAATGAGTTTTAAGACACAATTTAAAAGTGTGACGACTGTCGCTGTTACGGATGTCCTGGGAAAGGGCATTCCACAAATGAGGGGCAGCATAACTAAAAGCTCTGCACCCTATATCTTTCAGATGAACATGTGGTTGAACTAAAGAGATTGAAAAAGAGGAACTAAGAGTACATACAGAAGAGCGTATCTGAGGAAAATCAGATAGATATAAAGGAACTAAATTATTAAGAGCCTTATACATAAGAAGCAGGATTTTGAATTCGATTCAGTATTTTGTAAAGCCTTATACTGTTAGAAATTATCTTTTGTATGGCACTCTATGTAAAAATAACAAACTTAATTGTTTTACCAACATGTTATTTACCTGCAACTTTCCTCCAGCCCAGATTATGTTTTCAGTGTTGAGCACAAAGCGTTGGTCAGGAGGTAGCGAGGCATCATAGTATCCCACGGGCTTAAACTGGAATGATCCATCTGAATTCTGCTGCCAATTTACAACTTCATATTGGGCTAATGTGGCACCTGTGCTGTCAAACCACACACGATCTCCAAATTTTACAGTGATGTTTACTTTTTTCAGAGCCTCAACCACCTAATGAAAAAAAAAACACAATTTTGTTATCTTTGAGGCATTTTAACACATTGTTCACCATAAATATTGTTACCCTCCTTATTACCCTTTCTGTTCATCTGTGTATCTTTACCTGCTGTGGTTGTATTGTCAGGCCTTTCTCACAACCTTCTTGTTCTTTGCACTTGAGCAGACTGTGTAGTGAATAAGCCACTGCATAAACTGCTTCATAGACGTTGGCTGAATATCTGTGTTCAGTCACATCTTCATTGTAATTTTTCAGCACAAGAAGATCCTCATATCTTCTGCAATTTAATGCATATTGAGAAGAATTCCCCTCAGTGTGTAAGCATGGGATGGTTGTTTCCCAGAATGCTTTTGTAGCATAATTTGAAAACCCTTCAATATTGATTTTTCTCATTGCGAACCCCAGTGATCCTCCTAGCACACGAAAGCTGTTTGGAGTGATGTAATTCTCTGAAGTTATCCATGATTTTACTCCAATCACTTGGAGGCCTGTAATGTTCTGAATACTTAGTTGATCAATAAGTAAACCCATCTCAAGAAATGAAACAAATGCAATAATCACTTTTGCAGTGCTTTTTTTAATTGTATCTATCACTTTCTGAAGTTTTTCTTTTTCTGTTCGGTAGAATTTCACTGAGTACTCCACACAAATCCCCTCTTCCTGTGCTATTTTCAGAAATATTGCCATTCCGTAGTTTCCATAGTCATTGTCACTGTTCACAGCTCCCACCCAAGACCAGCCTAAGTCCTTGACTATATATGCAAGTGCTCTGCTCTGGTGATAATCACTAGCCGTAGTCCTGAAGAATGAAGGGTAATCTTTTCTATTACCGAGGCATTCACATGAAGCTGAATGACTTATCTGAAAAAAAAAGAAAAAAAACACAGTAAACAGTGAAATAGTCATTGCTGAGTGTGTCTAACACTTCTGTTATTGTACTTTACCACTGGAATCTTAAAAGGTCCTGTAGTTCTGGTGAGAATCACTGTGGCAGTAGACTCTGAATCTCCTATGATGGCATGCAAAGGAGACTGTGCAGTACATCTCAACTCCTGAACATTCATCAGTCCCATAATTGCACTCATTGTAGACAGTCTTGAACCACATGTATCATAGATTCGATAACCAATAGAAACATTTGGGAGCACACTTTCACTTCTGTTAATCTCCTCAATGGCGAAGATCATAATTTGTGCCAGGCGAAAATCTCTCAGATTCACACTGTGAAATTAAACATTAAATCAGTAGGCTAAATAGCAACTGTATAATACATTCAATCAAACAATCCATTAGTCAGTCAATCAATAATACAGTATAGATTTATTAAATATTATTATTATATTAAATATTTGCTCTTATAGATTGAATATATATTACCTTTAAAAACATTTTCTCCTGTAACGTTTCAATGTATAAATGTAACAAACCTGGAGCATGAAAGAGGCTGAGGTTTTTTTGTAAATTCAAATGAAGGTAATGTCTCTGTGCTGTGGACTGGAAAAAGCGCTCCAATGATTATGTCTCCATTTTTGGAAATCAGCGGGTACTTAGGGTCTCCCATCATTCGGCATAGAGTGTTTCCTGCCTTTGTATGAAGCTGATGTAAAAGCAGGAGTGTGTAAAGAAAGAGAAGCATCCCAGATTGAGCTCCACTGTGACTGCAAAATGCAAATGACCTATAATAGTCTATTTGCTCTTTTATAGACAAAATTAATATGGATGAATGATTGAGAGCATAACCAATTACCTCAAAGAGCAGGTCAAGTAGGAGTGGAATAGAGTCAAACTAATGTAATGTTCTTAATTGCAATTAAATTAACTAGCAAAATACTTTATTTATTAAGATCATAGGTTAAAATGTATCTCTCTCTCTCTCTCTCTCTCTCTCTCTCTGCGCATGCGTGAGCGTGAGCGTTTGCTGAGCGTGTGAGTGGGTGAACGGAGTGTGGTGAGTGTGTGATTTTCTTTCCTGGCCGCAGTGCAAAAAAGTTTCTTTTTTTCGTCCTTTCACTTGTTAGACAATTGTTTTAGAGCTGAGTCTGTGCAGGTTGTCTATCTGCCAGTATTTTTACTGGCAGAATGACTTCAGGCGCGAGGAGCTTAGACTTCCTCACACGCCGTCACGGTGTTAAAATTGTGTCAAAGGCGAGTGTAGAGGACTGTAGTTTGGCAGTAGGAGAAGTGGTGGGGTGTGAGAATGTGATGTCCGCTTCGAGGATGAACAACGCGGTAGTTGTTTTTTTGAGAACCACCGAACTAACAAACATTCTGGTGGAGAGTGGTGTTGTGATTGACAGTGCGTTCGTTCCTGTGTTACCGTTGTCTTTGCCGTCTAAGAAAGTTATTCTTTCAAACGTGCCGCCTTTCATTAAAAATGACGTACTTACACAAATGCTAGAGCGATATGGCAAGCTGATTTCACCAATAAAGATGATTCAAATTGGTTGTAAATCACCTTTATTGAAGCATGTAGTGTCGTTTAGACGCTTCGTGTACATGGTTTTAAATGATAGCACGGGAGAATTAGACCTAACGTTCAATCTTAAGCACGACGAGTTCAACTACGTTATCTTTGCTACAACTAATAACATGAAGTGTCTGAATTGTGGTGATTTTGGACATTTTGTCAGAGCTTGTCCCAGAAAGGAGGATAGGTCCAAGCAAAATGCTTCATCTGCATTGACTGAGAAAACAGGTGTGGTTGAAGGGGAAACTGTTAGAGAGGAGTTGCCTGCGGCATCTGATGCTGTTGGGCAGAACAGTGCAGAAACATCCAATGATGTAAACCCAACAGTTTCATCAGGTGTTGCAGCGGCTTCAAACGAAATGGGTGGTGAAGGATTGACAGTTATGGCTATGGATGAAGGTCCTGTAGTGAATAAGACGCAGTCAACTGATGGTTTAGGAGACGTGCAGAATTCTGATAAAAGTCAAGTTACGGAGTTGGAAGGAGATCAGGATCTAAAAGAACAGGATGAGTGTGTTTTTAAGACACCACAAAAAAGGAGAATGAAGCAGCGTCACTATAGTAAACCTAAAAGAGCAGAAAATGTTGATCTAAGTCAAACTGATACTGAGAGCGAAACTGATCTTTCTGAATGTAGTGTTTCCTTTGATCATCCCCAAGATGAATCGACTACTCAATCTTACACTGTAGATGACATTAAGGTCTTTTTAAGAGTGACTAAGAATGCAAGAAATGTGCGCATTTCTGAACATTTTCCTGATTTGAAACAATTTGCTGAGAAAGCGAAATTCTTTAGGAGCGAGGGCCTTTTTTCTGATCAGGAGGTGTATAGACTGAAAAAGTTTATTACCAAAGTTAATTCTCAGTTAGGCATTAGTGTTGATCCTGATAAAAATTAAACCAATACTTTTGAGATGGCTTTCTTTTTGTGTTTCCTGTGCATCCTTTTCTTCTCTTTGATGAGAGATTTTCACATTGCTTCTCTCAATTTAAATGGAGCACGTGAAGGGAAAAAAAGGTTTGAATTATATGAACTAATTAAAATAAAAAAAATTGATGTTTTATTTGCACAGGAAACGCATAGCGATGCTTCAAATGAAGCTGACTGGGCGAGTGAATTTGATGGTTTATCCATCTGTAGTCACAACACATCTCTAAGTGGAGGTGTAGCTATTCTGTTTTCAAAGAACTTTATACCAATATCCTACCAAGTGGAGGAAATTGTTAAAGGAAGATGTTTAAAGATAAGAGCTCAGTTTGAAAATCAATTTTATGTTTTTGTGTGTGTCTATGTTCCTACTAATGCAGTTGAAAGAATGTCTTTTTTAAATATATTGTGCAAAGCAATAAGTGATTGTAACACTGAAGATTTGTTCTTGTTGGGAGGGGATTTTAATTGTACACAGAATGAATCTGATAGAAATCATGTTGAGCCTCACATGGCTTCTCGAAAGAGGTTAAACCAATTAATTGAAATGCATGATTTAGCGGATATCTGGAAAAATTTTCATAAGACACATAGACAGTATACCTGGGTCCATTCTTATAACAATATGTTGTCCCTAGCAAGGCTGGACAGATTCTATGGTTTTAGTCACCAACTTAATATTTTCAGAGATTGTTATATCATTCCAGTCAGTTTTTCAGATCATAGTTTAGTCTGGTGTTCCCTAACTTTGGAATCCATTAAACCCAAGAGTGCGCTGTGGCATTTTAACAGCAATTTGTTGACTGATCTAAATTTTAGGGATATTTTTCAGTTTTTCTGGAGAGATTTTAGAACCAAAAAGTCTGATTTCCAGTCTTTGCAGCAATGGTGGGACTTTGGGAAAGTACAAATTAAGCAATTAAGTCAACAGTATTCTTACAACATCACCAGAGACCTTAATGATTTAATGGTACACTTAGAAGATGATATAAAGAAGCTTCAAGAATCTATTGATACTGAACAAAATCAAGAGCTTATTGGAATTTTAGATAAAAAAAAGAAAGATTTGTCTGAACTTTTAAACCAGAAAGCACAAGGGGCTCTGATCAGATCTCGTTTTCAGAGTATAGAGTGGATGGATGTACCCACAAAATTTTTTTTTAATTTGGAAAAAAAAAATGGTCAAAAAAGATGTATTTATGGCTTACGCTCTAAGGATGGTACACTTTTATCGGACCACATGGAAATTCGTAAAAGAGCAGTAGAATTTTATGAAGATCTGTATAGCAGTGAACTTGCACACAGGTCGCACAGTGATACTGTGTTTTTAGAGGGTCTACCTCAGGTATCAGATGATGCCAACGGAGAGCTCAGTAGAGCATTGTCTTTAGAGGAGCTACAGAAACCTCTTCAGAGCATGGAAAGCGGCAGAGCACCCGGAATAGATGGCCTATCTGTAGACTTTTATAAGTCTTTTTGGCCTGAAATTGGTGCAGATCTGCTTGCTGTCATCAATGAGAGTCTGAGCAGTGGAAGACTACCACTGAGCTGCCGCAGAGCAGTCCTTACTCTACTGCCAAAGAAAGGAGACCTGAGTGACATCAAAAACTGGAGGCCTGTCTCGTTGCTATGCAGTGATTATAAAATTTTATCCAAAACATTAGCGAATAGGTTAAGTAAGGTTTTAGCTGAAATCGTTCACTCTGATCAGACCTATTGTGTTCCGGGTAGGCAGATCTTTGATAATGTTTCGTTTATTAGAGATTTTCTTGACATTAGTAAGCTCTTGGATATTGATTTTGGTTTAGTATCAATAGATCAGGAAAAAGCATTCGATAGAGTGGAGCACAGTTATTTATGGGACGTTCTAAAAGCTTTTGGTTTTAATGAAAATTTTATTGATAAGCTAAAGGTCTTATATTGCGATGTTGAAAGTCTACTGAAAGTTAATGGTGACTTATGTGCTCCCTTTAGAGTTTTTCGAGGTATTAGACAGGGGTGTGCTCTATCTGGCATGCTATACAGTTTGGCAATTGAACCTCTACTGCAAAAATTTAGAGCTGAACTAAAGGGTGTTAACATCCCCAATTGTGGGAGTGTTTTTAAATTATCAGCTTATGCTGATGATATTGTTATTCTCATTAAAGAGCAAGGGGATGTGTTTAAAATGACAGAACTTTTAGGAGATTTTATGTCTATATCTTCAGCCAAAGTTAACTGGAAAAAAAGTGAGGCTTTTTTATTTGGTAAATGGCCGAATGGACACCCTACTCTCCCTGTGGGGTTAAAATGGGGTAAAGATGGGTTTAAATACCTCGGTGTTTATCTGGGGGATGAATTGACTGTTCGGAAAAATTTTGAAGGTGTAGAAGAAAAAATAGTGGGTCGTCTGAATAAGTGGAAGTTTTTAATCTCTAATATGTCTTACAGAGGACGGGTTTTAATTATAAATAATTTAGCAGCTTCCACTCTTTGGCATTGGTTGACTTGCATTGATCCTCCACCACTTCTTTTAAGAAAAGTTCAATCCATTCTGGTTAATTTCTTTTGGGATAATTTACACTGGGTCCCACAAAGTGTGTTGTTTTTGTCCAAAGATGAAGGGGGACAAGGCTTGATTCATTTGCAGAGTAGAGCGGCAGCTTTTAGACTAAACTTTGTACAAAGGTTTATTAATACTCCTGTAAATGAAAACTGGAGTTTGGCTGCCTCCATTATTTTAAAGCGTTGTGGAGGTTTGGGCCTAGACAAGTCTTTGTTTTGGATGGATCCCAAGAAATTGGTTCTATTTAAGTTACCTATTTATTATAGTAACTTGTTTAAGGTGTGGTCACATTTTAAAGTGTTGAGAGGTGAAAGGACTGACTCTTTGTACTGGACTCTACAGGAACCGCTGATTTTTGGTTCACGTTTGGATGTGTCAAGCGAAAATTTCTTTCCTGTTCTGACGGACTTGCTTGTCAAGTGCCATGTCATCACTCTTGAGAGACTTATTCACATTACTGGACCGGATCTTTCTAATCACAAAGCAATGGCGGAAAAGCTGAATTTGAAATCAGTAAGAGTAACAACTCAGCTGTTGACGAAGTGGAAGGAAAACATCACTGAAGCAGAACTCAGAATCATCAAAGACTTTGCGGAAGGGCGGATTCAGCCAGTGAAAGAGGACTGTTTTCCAAGTTTGTGTTTGGTTCCTGATCTGGAGATGTGTAATGGGTTTCTTTTAAGGTGTAATAATTTAATTTTGTCGGGAGAAAGAAGAGCATCTAGTAAAACAATGTACAGGTGTTGTGTAAAAGTTTTTAATAAGAAGAGTCTTGATGGAAAAATAGATACACCTTGGCGCAATGTTTTACATTTAGAATGTCAGACCTGAGTGGGGAGCACTTTATAAGTCACCATTAAGTAAAAAAACAGGTGATTTACAGTGGAGAGTCTTACACGGTACTATTGCTGTCAACTCGTTTGTCTCAATAATGAATCGAGAAGTCAATCAAGAATGTCTTTTTTGTTTACAAAGAGAAACAGTGTTTCATGCTTTTATGCACTGTAGCAGATTAAGACCTTTATTTTCGTTGTTACAAGATCTGTTTATGTGTTTTGATGAATTGTTTTCTATGGAAACTTTTATTTGTGGTTTTAAGTATTCGAGAAAACGTTCCTTTGAATGTCAGTTGCTCAACTTTTTGCTAGGCCAAGCAAAAATGGCAATTTATTTAAGTAGAAAAAGAAAAATGGAAGGAAATGTGGACACAGATGTGACAATGCTCTTTTCAATTTTGGTTAAGTCAAGAGTTTTAGTTGACTTTCGTTACTATAAAGCAACAAAAAACCTCATGTTTTTTGAACAAAGATGGTGTGTGAAAAATGTTCTTTGTAACATCATTGATGATGTATTGACTTTTAACAGTCTGTTGTAAATCCCCCCCCCCCTCTACTGTGTAGAGATAATCTATTCTGTTGTGCAATCATGTTTTTAATTGTTTTGTAATAAAATTGAGTTTTAAATTCAAATTCTCTCTCTCTCTCTCTCTATATATATATATATACAGTATGTGTGTGTGTGTGTGTGTGTGTGTGTGTGTGTTAAAAAATTGACATTTCCATAGAATGACCCACCGATCAGGCATAACATTATGACCACTGAAAAATTGCTCAAATTGCACAAGAAGTTAGTGCTGGTTGTGATGGAAAGGTGTCAGAAAACGAAACCGTATTCCCTGGTGTCAGAAAACGAAACCGTATTCCCTGGTGGCTGTGGCCTCTTCCAGCAAGTTAATGCACTCTGCCACAAAGCAAAAATGGTTCAGGAATGGTTTGAGAAGCAAACCAATAAGTTTGAGGTGTTGACTTGCCCTCCAAATTCCCCAGATCTTAATCCAATGATGCAGCACGGGGTGGCGTAGAGACCAGGAAGATTAAAAGCACGTGCGGTGTGTGCAGCCGGCAGCTTCTGAATAAGGAAGCAAGCACTGCAGGGATGCCGGAAGTATGGCTACGAGACGCAGCTTCTCGTTCCCTCAGGGAACCATGGTTACATATGTAACCTGGGACGTTCCCCTTCAGGAACTCGAGCTGTGTCGAAACGCTACAGGGAACAAGATGCCCACGCCACCAGACTTCAAATCCCTGCCTAGTGTGGAAGAGCACAGCTAGGGCGAGAGTAGAAGAGCCAGGAGTGGCACAAAATCCAGATAAGAACCTGAAAGTCAATGGGGTTGACATTCCGCAGCATCCTGAAGCCAACTTCAGAAAAGAGAGCCTTGACCCCCAAGAGAGGGGAGATCAGAGGACTATGAAATAGCATCCTGACCACTACTATATTCATAAAAATGCTTTGTAGGACATAGTGATACTCTCAAATAAAAGCTGTGCAAACTGGCACAAAAAACACACAGAGTGACACACACACACAGAGTGCTTGCTGAAAGACACAAGCTGCCTGCTGCACACACTGCACATGATTTTAAGCTTCCTGGTCTCTACGTCACCCCACCTGTGATGTTTCGCTTCTCCGTTAGACTGTATGCACACGTTTCAGAGTGTGGTCACGCTGGAGGCATTCCCCATAGCGTTTCGACGCAGCTCAAGTTCCTGAAGGGGAACCAGTTATCAGCAAATTATCCTGCTTTGGTGCGGAAAGGCCTAAAAGACATCACAAACTACAAGACATCTCCCAACACTGAGGTGAATCAACAACTTGCTGAAGACCTGAATGAGTTTTACTGCAGATTTAAAACTTAACATATTGGAAATAGATTGTAATGTTCAGCATCAACCACTGATGTTTGGTCTTCATATTTTCAGCACAATGTGAAGGTTAATCTGGAATTGGTTTGGAAAGTGAATAATGCATAGAAAATGAAAAACCTTAAAGACATTGTTCTAAACATGGATTTTAAGCTATGCAAATAGACCTCATATCAGAGGGGCCATACCATGGCCATCTCTGACAGCATTGCTCAATGCTGGAACTGAAAGGCACCAACTTAAAAATCCCATCTTCTTAGTAAAGATTAAAAGTTTCTCTTCAAGACAAAGGAGTGTGTTAAGTACAATGTGGTAAGCCACAAGATAAGCAGCTAAGATAAGTTGTTCCAAGGAGAAACAAGGAAGTCTGCAAGTGACTTTGGAGAATTTGGAAACTGAAACAGCAACAACAACCACAAGCTTAAATGCCCCCCATCTTCTGCAGCAACTTCAGAACCTTCTCTTCAACAATCCTCTGTTTGTGATTTTGTGATATTCTCCAACAACTTCAGAATCGTCTCGTCAGCTATCTTTTTTCCTGTGGGTTCCAGGCATCCAGATCTTCTGTACAGACTTTAGAATCTTCAACTATTTGCATGTTTCCAGACCAAGAACCTTCTCGGTGCTCAGAAGTTCATTGTTCCCCAGTGCTTCATGTTAAAGAAATGGATCCGACTTCTTGCCTCCCACTGCAACGTGGCCCAGGTCAACAAGTGGAAGATGTCTATGCCCACGGCAGCTGACTGACAGTCCTGCATTGCCATAGTTTTCACCCTCAGCAGTTGTCTAATTGTGCTCCATTTTCTCTGCGCTTGAGCAGCTGTAACATCAACAATGTCTCATATTCAATCCGGTGTTTTGTGTTTGGATGTAAGACTGAACATAAGAGTTTTCATTTTCCCCCAACATCTGAGCCACTGAGCACACAGTGGATTATTTCTATTTTTCAAGGTAATGCACCTCAAAATCTACCTAAATACATTTATGTCTACACAAATCATTTCACTCCAGACTGTTTTGTGAATGTCAAGTTGTTATATTGCTTAGCTAACGTTTTAACCTTACTTTTCGCATACATTATTATAGTATTTTAACTGATCAGCACCGCGCTGGCTGTTAGTTAGGTGGCAATAGCAAACAGTGTCCCTGTGCTGTCAAATCGATCGCAGGGCTCGGTCCATTGAGCTCAGTAACATTGTGCTGTTTTGTCCCATTTTCATTGTGTCTGGCCTCCCATATGTACAGCTGAACATCACTTCATGTCTTTTTGTCATGTTGCTTTTACCGACTGATTATTGCTGTAGGTATGCAAAGCAGAGATGTTTACATTTACATTTATTCATTTAGCAGATGCTTTTATCCAAAGCGACTTACAAGTGGGGAATACATCAACTGATTCATCCTAAAGAGGCAAATCGACATAGAAAGTGCTCATAATACCATATATCAGCCATTGTTCAGATAAGTACAAACAGATAAACAGATTTGTTTTTTGATTAAGCCAAACAGTGTTGAAAGAGATGAGTTTTCAGCAGTCGCTTGAAAATTGTCAGGGAGTCGGCATTCCGGATAGGGGTGGGAAGATCATTCCACCAGCCAGGAACGGTGAAAGAAAATGTTCTAGAAAGTGATTTTGTGCCTCTTTGTGACGGTACAACAAGGCTTCTCTCACTAGTGGATCTCAGACTTCTGGAGGGAGTGTAAATTCATAGTAGTGAGTGGAGGTAGGCGGGTGCTGAGCCTGTGGCTGTTCTTAATGCAAGCATTAGTGCCTTGAACTTGCTGCCAGCCGCAAATGGTAGCCAGTGCAGGGAGATAAAGAAAGGTGTGGGCCCTTTTGGGCTCGTTGAAGACCAGTTGTGCTGCTGCATTCTGAATCATTTGTAGAGGTTTGATTGTGCATGATAAAAGACTAGCTAAAAGAGCATTGCAGTAGTCCAGCCTAGGAATGACCAGGGCCTGGACAAAAAGTTGTGCAGCCTTCCCAATTAGAAAGGGCCTGATCTTTCTGATGTTGTGCAATGCAAACCTGCAAGATCAAGCCGTTTTAACTATGCAGTCTTTAAAAAGTCAATTGGTCATCAAAGATTACACCGAGATTTCTGGCTGAACTTGATGGGGTAATTGTTGAAGAATCTAACTGGATGGTGAAAGTGGCCGGAAGGACAAGGAGCTCAGTCTTTGCCAGGTTGCGCTGCAGGTGATGCAGGCAGCCTGAGATCCGTGCAGCTACTGTTGGATCATCTGGTTAAAATGAAAGATAGAGCTGTGTGTCATCCGCATAGCAGTGGTAAAAGAAGCCATGTGACTGTATGATGGGTCCCAGTGGTGTAGTGTATGTGGAGAAGAGTAGGGGTCCACGAACTGGTCACTGAGGAACCCCAGTGACCAGTTAATGTGTTTTGGATACCTCCCCTCCCCAGGCCACCCTGAAAGATCCACCAGCGAGAAACAGGTTTTAAACCAGCGAAGTGGAATCCCTGTAGTGCCCAGTGATGAGCTGGTGGACAGGAGGATCTGATGATTCAAAGTGTCAAAAGCAAACTAAAACAAAAAAAGTACTGATGATTTGGAATCAGCTTTTGCAATCCGCAAGACTTAAGTGACTGACAGTAGCACAGTCTCAGTTGAATGGCCACTCCTGAAACCTGACTGGTTAGCATCCAGTTGGTTGTTCTGTGAGAGAAATAATGATACCTGGTTAAACTCGTTTAAGTGTTTTTGCTATGAATGGAAGGAGAGAGACAGGTCTGTAGTTATCTATAAGTGAAGTGTATAATGTAGGTTTTTTAAGCAGTGGGGTTACCCGAGCCTGCTTGAATGCAGTGGGGAAAGTGCCTGTGAGGACAGATGTGTTGATGATGTGTGTAAGTGCTGGTAAGAGTGTAGGAGAGATTGCTTGGCGGAGGTGTGAGGGGACAGGATCTAGTGGGCATGTTGTAGGATGGCTGCCTCAGAGAGGGGACAGAAGGAGAAGAGGGGAATTTCAGCCGTGGATGTTGGTCGGTTTTAGTTCCTGTATGTGTAGAGCTGAGAACTGACCACTGATAGCTGTAGTTTTGTCTGTAAAGAATGTGGCAAAATCATCAGCTGTTATAGAAGTGGTGGGAAGTGGTGGAGGGGGACAAAGGAGAAAATTGAATGTTTTGAAGAGGTTATGTGTGTCTGGTGCATTGTTGATCTTGTTGTATGAAGATTTGGCAGTATGGACTTGAGCAGAGAAAGATGAAAGCAAAGACTGATACATACTCAAGTCAGACGGATCTTTTGATTTGCACCATTTTCTCTCTGCTGCCCTGAGTTTGGACCGATGCTCACAAAGAACGGATAACCAGGGGGTAGAATGGATCGGATAACCAGGGGGTAGAATGGGTGGCCCGTGCTGGCCTGGAAGAGAGAGGACATATATCGTTTAGGCAAGAAGTTAAAGTAGAGCATAATGTGTCAGTTGCTGTATTAGCATCCAGAGATGAGAAATGGGTTGGAGAGGGAAGAGAGGAGGACACCACAGAGGAAAGATGGGAGGGTGAAAGGGAGCGTAGGTTTCGTCTAAAAGTAACAGGCAGAGTGGTTGGAGGCACACAAGTAGCAAGAAGTAGGTAACATTTAATGAAGAAATGGTCGGAGATGTGTAGGGGTTTAACCTAAATGTTGTCTGCAAAACAATTGCGTGTGTAATTTAGGTCAAGTTGGTTGCCTGATTTGTGAGTGCTTGTACTGACAAGGCGTTTGAAATCGAATTAAGCTAGGAGTGAATGAAAGTCTGCAGCATAAGGCTTGTCCAGATGAACGTCGAAGTCACCATTCTCCGGGAATGAGGACAGCAGCCCATCCAACTCCTCTAAGAAGGTGCCCAGTTGGTAAATTACCACAACATGGAGTTTAATAGGAGCTGTTACAATAATTGCATGACATTCAAATGAGTTATGATTGCATACAGGAAAGTGGTTGAGTATTTCCAGTTGTTAGAAATGAGTATTCCAGTACCCCCCAGAGAGAGAGAAGTTATTAGACAGAGCAGCTGATTCTTCAAAAGTTAAAAAAAAATCAAACATTTTAGAAGGGAACAATGCCCTTCTAAAAAAACAAAAAAAAAACAATGAACAATGAAACCAAGGAATGTTTGATTAACATGGTAGGATTGTTTAAGATGAGCAAAATCTGTGTAAAATCAATCACTGGTGATGCATCTGGATTGCAGTAAAATGGATGGAAAACATGTCTTGGATTAAGTTTCGAAAAGCTTTGTTTCTCTTTCATGGCATTTAATATCACTGCCGTAAAACCTGTCATAAATGTGACATTTATGGTCGCTGCTGAAGATGGAAATGAAGATTGTTGAATAAAGGCTTGACTTTGAATATTTTATTCACAATTGTATGTATTCTGAAGATGTAGATTACAAAATAACACAAATAAAACTTTTGTGATATTATGATGCATTTTGGTGTGTTTTATTGTCATTCACAGCATAGGTTTGTACTTAGAAAATGGCTTTTGTGTCTCAAAGCAAATAAAATAAATATTACATGATAAGTAATGGTTACATTATTACAGATATATTATTCATTTTAAGGGTTTTAAGTGTAGACTGCAGCATTATGTAATCCTTTAAAATGAGTTGACAGCAGAAGTCACATATAAAAGAACAAGATGTTATTTCAAGTAAAATTAGTTCCATTTCTTTTAATGCAAATAAAAACATGTCATTCAACTGAAAACACTAGAATTAAAACATTATTCCACAATTTCAATATTTATAAATAATAGACATAGATAGATAGATAGATAGATAGATATATAGATAGATAGATAGATAGATAGATAGATAGAAAAACACTGTAATATTAACAAACATACTTCTCAATAGGATGAAGGTAGTGTTTTTCCAATCACATGTTGTTTTGCATTTTGTTCAGGCTTAAACACAATTATATAAAATTTAGGTGCAAATATACAAAGCAATAAACCAAAGCTTGAGGCTAAAATGGCAAATATCTCCACAGCTACAGTAAATTTTCCAGGAGAGCTGACATAAGCTGGTATAAATGTGATCCATACAGCACAGAATATGAGCATACTGAATGTGATGAATTTGGCTTCATTGAAGTTATCAGGCAGTGTGCGAGCCAGAAAAGCTAGAATGAAGCACAAAACAGCCAGTAGGCCAATATAAGCTAGCACAGCCCAAAAGCCTATAGTAGAACCCAAACTGCACTCAAGAATGATCTTTTCCTTATAATATTTCATATTTTTGTAAGGAAATGGAGGAGATATTGTTAGCCAAAGCACACAGATAAGAATCTGTATAAGTGTAAAGGCAATAACACTGAGCCGTTGCTGTAAAGGCCCAAACCATTTCATGACATTACTACCTGGAAGTGTAGCCTTGAAGGCCATTAACACCACTATTGTCTTTCCTAGAACACAGGAGATACAGACGACAAAAGTGATCCCAAACACTGTGTGACGCAGCATACAGGACCACTCAGTGGGACGACCAATGAAAGTAAGTGAACAGAGGAAACACAGAGTCAGTGAAAAGAGCAGCAGAAAGCTCAGCTCTGAGTTGTTGGCTTTTACTATGGGGGTGTCCTTCTTTCTGTAAAACAGGATGGCCATCAGCACAGTTATTCCTACCCCAAACAGTGAGAAAAAAACTAGCACTATACCCATAACTTCTGTGAAGGACAGAAACTCTACAGCCTTTAGCACACATTTATTTTTCTCAGCATTAGACCAGTATTCCCCTGGACACTGCTTGCAGTTATTTGAATCTAGAAGGGAAGTTGTATTAACTAGTTAGAGACAAACGGAAACAATTCCATTCAACAAAAATAAGAAACCAACTTTTCTTTGAAACTGTAAGATGGGCTGAAGATTACCTGTCTCATTGCTGATTTCTCCTTCTGCACATGGAATACAGTCATAACAGCAGACAGGTCTTCCTTTCTGAGCAGCCTTCCTAGTGCCCGGAGGACAGCTCTCACTGCACACAGACCTTGGCTTCTACATGTGTGTATATTCAAATATTTATAGTGACTCTGAAGAATAAGGATTAGTATCTCAATAACACATTGATAATATATATACATTCAAATCATGTAAATTAACACTGCAATATATTGTGAGCTAATGTATTGTGAATGCTAAGGAAGTGGTATTATAAAACTGAGAACAATTATTTAGCATTTTACTGTCACTTTGTTCAACACTCACATAGCATCATGTTCCCTCCAGGAATAATTTTAGAATTTTTATCATATAGTAAGTTAAAAGACTGTAATTGTTATTGCTATAATTTTTGTTCTGTCAGGACCACTGCCGTCAAAATGATAGACAGTTAGCATACAGTTTGGTTTGGTGGCATGGTTTTGTTCTGAGCAAAAAAACTCCTTTCTCATCCATGCAGCATGTCATGAATGAGCAGGGAGTGCAGAAATAATAACCCCCGAACACAACTGATGGCATATCTGAAAGAAGTATGTCCTTCTGGAATAACAGAGACTGGGGCAGCAGCAAGTCCCTTTAATGTGGTACCTGCCTGGGGCATTTAACATTCTAACCTGTATAGAATGCTAGAATTTTTTTTTTTTTTTTTAATTGTATGTCATCTTTTATGTCATATTCTTAACATTCTATTAAGTGTATTATTAATATACGAAAGAAAACAGTAAATGATGACCAAATTAAACGATACTTGTAGATTTACACTAAAATCGCCAGTAGGTGGAAGCAGTCACTGTCTTAATGAGCAAGGCGTCGCCTCTTTCATTCATTCATTCAGCAAGGAAGTGGCTGTATTTATGAATGGGCTATTCATTGGAACTATAGTTTGTTGTAAAATACCAAAAAATATTGACAATATTGTGTTTAAAATGTAGGCTACATTTAAAATGTTCACTTAATATTACCGTTTGCTGAACTGTTATAAATAGTCAACATTTGCAAACTTTTGGATATTCAGAGAAAATTGCGTTCTTGCTTGTATTTTAAACATGAAAACTCGCACGGGGCATGTTTCTGAATCAAAGAGTTTCTTAAATTGATCTCTATTTATAGTCTGTGTCATTATTTGTTCTTCATGCTATTTAAGTGCTACAAATCTACTTAAAAATACAATGAACAGCAGCGCGATTTGCTAAAGCAGTATACTTTGTGGGCATCCCATCATACACACACTGCTGTTGTGGATGCAGTCAGTTCTGAAGCAAAAGATGAGGTAATTTGATGTGATTTGACCATTTACGACACTCCAATTTCCTATTTTTTTACTAAAAGCTGTATTTTGCTTATCAGAAATACATACTCCGTTTTAATGTTGCTTTAAATTGGGGTAGAATTAAACAAATGGCAAAGCTCAGCATTTTGTTTGCGTACCAGCAGGTATGTACAAGCAAGTCTAGCACAAACATGATACTGAACACTAGATAAGCCTTAACAAGCAAGCAAAATCACAATATCGTAATTCCATTAAAGCAAGACCTTCTAAAATAGCTTAGACTGGGGCAGCATGCCCTTTACAGAAGTGGAAAAGCAGCGAAGGATGCTCTTCTTTATTAAGAAGCTGAGAAGAGCAGCATGCCCCTTTAATTCAGTAATTACAGCGTATCGTGCAACAGGCATGTTGCCATTATCCAAATAATCGTTAGCTTTAATAACGAGTTTGTTTTTTTTAGTTGCAAAATCTAAATATAGCGCGTTAAGTATCATATTAACACACTAAATATACTAGATAGCTTTAATCAACAGCATATCAACGACTTAATACTGTACAGCCGCCTTGTCACAATTCTGTATTGTTAAAGGCGGTATATAAATAAAGGTGACTTGACTTGACTTGACTAAAACACAGCGTTTTGGAAATAATAGTTGGATACATTAATGAAACCGCATTTCCAATAAAACAGCAAGCCTGTTTCACATCCGACAGCCTTGACAACAGATTTGAAAAAGAGCCTTGCGGATTTGAAAAATTGCGGGCATCGTGGGCAAAGTGTTTACATCATGATGTGTCGTTGCGAGAAGCAGTGCTTGCTCAGGTCACTTCTGAGTCCATCAGCTTATATCAATCAACACGGCAAATTCGGGTTCGAGTTCAAGAACTCGAATCTGGTGAGAAATCCTGATTGAACGCTTATAGAGAACGAAATCGCTGACTATCTGCTTTGCTCCTGAGCAAGCAACAAAGCTGCCGAATAATACTGAATAGAGCTTATATAGAAATGCCGTGATAGGTGTCGTATTCCTATAGGTAGATGTGATCAGCTGAGAGTCAGCTGATGCGAGCTTGACTAACGTGACCTGCCAGAACTAACGCTATATGTTTAATTTATTGTTAATATTAGGCTTCAAAGGAGAGTTTAAAGAGTTGAAAGGAGTCCTACTATGGTTTTTCACTTTTTGAATTTTAGTCAGTGTGCATGTTTGGGCATCTACAAAGTTACAAATCTCAAAGTCCACTCCAAAAGGATATATTATGTTTTTGTTTTTTTTTTTAAATCCCTTTTCAAGAACTACAGGGAATGGCTCATTTGGACTACAGTGTTGTTTTCTGGGTGTTGTGATGTCACAAAGCTAATTAGAATATCATTAAAATAAATCCCGCCTGTGGAAATTCGAATGATTGGGGGGTGGGTAGGGACGGGGTGGGGGATTAGCCTAACTTTAGCGATGCAGCGTGGAGAGAGCCGCTTCTAGGATGCTTCATCAAGCCATCAGATCTGCTCAGATCAGGCTGCGTCAGAGCCGTAACGTGCCACAGACGTGTGTACTATATAGGGTCTAAACACATGCTGAGGCGCGGCTAGTATAAACACAAGCATTGACTACTAGAGTGGCCATGATCTGCTCCAGTGGCCATGTCGGAGCCGTAATGCACCGTAGACGTGTGCAGTGTTTGGTAAGAGATTTATTCATCATACAGTGTAGATAGCTTCACTTATAACATGAGTGTTTTTTAAAATGCATAAACTTGCACTAGACTAGGCTAGGCTAATCAGTGATGATGTTCTTTGATAATGTTAATGTTCTTTACTCGTTTTCTGTAGCTGCTTTTTGAAAAACTAAGGAAAAGTAACCATTATAATTAGTAACTTACAGTTGTTTTTATTCAATTGTTATCATGTTAAATACAAATTAAGTCATTAAAAACATTAGGCTGCTTTCAGCCTTATGCTGGTGCTGGTTTCGGGCAAGGAAACTAAGTATGCAAATAATTCAATAAATCAGCACGATAATATCATGTATCGGCAATCTCGTAGGCTTACGATAGGACCCAACACTACCTTAGCATCAACTATACCTTAATATATCCATAACTATAATGGAGCAGACAGAACTTGCTGCTTTGGCAAGGGGAGTGGCAGTATTGAAACACTGTCTGTTCACAAATCACAACGCACTAGGACAGCTAACCAATCACAACACATTTTGTTTTTCGGAAGCCAGGCCTTCATCAAACCCGGAACTAGTCGAGCCATTTGTGCCAGGCTGGAGAGAAAGGTATTGTAATAATGTAAATTATGTAAAAAAAAAAAATGCATTTTTCAAACCACCAAGCATGAGAGCATGTTCTAGTACACCCCCTTAAATAAGCCCCCTAGTGTCAGTACATCGGCACAACCTCAAAGTGACTGACAAATATGGAACATTAGTTAATGTGGTAACCAGTGTTGGTCCTGGATGTCTGGGGGCCTAAGCAAAACTTTGTCAGGGGGCTTGCATACTTTGTGTACAGGGAAGATCGGCACTAGATGGTAACACTTTTTCGATAAACCACTTTAGACATTCTACTAATTATAAGTAACATGCATGTTTTACATGTCTAAAGCATATAAAGTGAATGGAATAATCTTCATCAGCTCACCTTTTACATAAACAATGAGAAACCTTAAAGACATTAATTTCGCCCCTTTATTCAACTTGGTTCACGCATGCACATATCACCAGCTTATCAGTCTTCAGTTTAGTTTCTTGCACAAACCGATCACTTCGCTTCATAAGATCTCAACATATTGCCAGGATTTTCAAAAATGGACAGCTGAATCACCAAGGACCGCGGTTTCAGCTGATAATCTCTTTTACTGTTACCAAGAAAAAGTTATCTACATATTGGATGGCCTGAGGGTTAGTAAATTAGTTTTTGGGTAAAGATGCATTTAATATCTGCTAACATTTCACTTGGATGGTCGCCAGACACTGTACTGACTATAAGTAACTTTGCAAAAACATGTCAACTATACCTAACTTAAAAATCTACTAATAGTTGACATACAGTTGCAAAGTTACTTATAGTTAGTAGAATGTCTAAGTGGACTAGGACTGAATAAAGTGTAACTTTTGAGGTATAATAAACAAGAATTAAAAATAAACAAAAGCAAACTTAAAAATTAAGCAAAATTTTAAAATGCTGTAAAAAAGTTGTTTGCCATTTATTATTAGTTAGTTTGTTTTTCCATACATGATCTCTTTACTTGCATTAATGAATTGAATTGTAAAGGTTTTGCCTGAGAATTTAAGGCATATTAGCTTCTTTTAGACCAAATTATAGTCATAAAGAACACAAATGTAATCATTTTGAGCAGTGAAATATATGTTCGCTTTCCTAATCTAATAGTTCATGCCTTTCATCTAACGATTTACTGTTTTACTTTATGGGAATAAGTTCCTTCAGTCTGAACAAACCATTAAGGACAAAAAGGTTACTACCAGTTACCTGCACCTGTCCTCCAGCCCAGATTATGTTTTCAGTGTTGAGCAGAAAGTGCTGGTTAGGGGGCAGTGAGGCGTCATAGTATCCCACTGATTTAAATTCGATAGCCCCATCTGAATCCTGCTGCCAGTTGACAACTTCATACTGGGCTACTGCTCCACCAGTGCTGTCAAACCACACACTATCCCCCATCTTAATGGTGAAATGTACCTTTTTCAGAGCCTCAACCACCTAGTGGGGGGAAATAAAATAAAATAATTTAAATATTGACATTATCATTGAAGCATTTAATGTATTGTTGCCTCTTTTTCTTTCTTTTATCTTTTACCTGCTGTGGTTTTATTGTCAGGCCTTTTTCACAACCTTCTTGTTCTTTGCACTTGAGCAGATGGTGTAGTGAATGAGCCACAGCATAAACTGCTTTATAGATATAGCTTAGAAATCTTTGTTCAGGCACATCTTCATTGTAGTTTTTTAGCGCAAGTAGATCCTCATATCTGCTGTAACCCAATGCATATTGAGAAGAATTTCCCTCAGTCTGTGAGTGTGGAAAAGTTGTTTCCCAGAATGCTTTTGTAACATAATCTGAAAAACCTTCAATATCACTTTTTCTCACTGCAAACCCCAGTGACCCTCCCATCACATGAAAACTGTTTGGAGTGATCAAACTCTTCACAGTTATCCATGATTTCACACCAATCATTTGGAGGCCTGTAATGTTCTGAATATTTAACTGATCAATAAGTAAGCCCATCTCAAGAAGTGAAGCAAATGCGACAATCACTTTTGCTGTGCCTTGTTTAATTGTGTCTACCACTTTCTGGAGTTTCTCCATCTCTGTTCGGGAGAATTTCACAGAGTACTCAACACAAATCCCCTCCTCCTGGGCTATTTTCAGAAATGTGGCCATTCCATTGTTTCCATAGTCATTGTCGCTGTTCACAGCTCCCACCCAAGACCAGTCTAAATGCTTGATTATGTATGCAAGTGCTTTGCTCTGGTGGTAATCACTAGCCATAGTCCTAAAGAAAGACGGGTATTCTTTTCTATTACTGAGACATTCACATGAAGCTGAGTGACTTATCTGAAAAATGGAAAACAGGAAACAATGAAACAATCACCAGAATACTTAATTGTATCAAATAGTTAGTGTAATTGTTCCTTACCACTGGAATTTTAAAAGGTCCTGTAGTTCTGGACAGAATCACTGTGGCTAAAGATTCTGTTTCTCCTATGATAGCATGTATAGGAAACTGTCCATTGCATCTATCTCCTGCTGCAATCACATCACCATTCATCAATGCCATAGTAGCACTTATGGTAGACACTCTTGAACCACAGGTATCATAGATTCGATAACCAATAGAAACATTTGGGAGCAAATGTTCACTTCTGTTAATCTCCTCAGTGGCAAAGATCATGACTTGAGCCAGTCGAAAGTCTCTCAGATTCACGCTGTGAAAGTAAATTTTAAGTCAATATGCTAAATAGCAACTAAATTAACAAACAGATACATAAATTGGAAAAGTAAAGAATATTATTTGCTTTCACTTTTTTCCTGCATTAAAAAATCTGTTTTGTAACTATAAATTACTTGAAACATCATAATATTCCAGATGTCACAATAGTTTATTCTAATAAAATTAATTTTTTGATATTATGCAGTTTAATTTTAAAAATCTGTTTCAAGTACATTATCTGCACTAATGATAATTTTCATTGTAACAAACCTGGAGCATGATAACAGCTGAGGTTTTTGTGTAAACTCAAATGAAGATAAGGTTTCTTTGCTGTGGACTGGAAAAAGTGCTCCAATGGTTATGTCTCCATCCCTGGAAAACAGTGGGTACTTAGGGTCTCCCATTGTTCGGCAAAGGGTGTTTCCTGCCTTGAAATGAAGTTGATGGAAAAGCAGGAGTATGTAAAAAAAGAGAAGCATCCCAGAGATCGGGCTCAACTGTGGCTGCCAAATGCAATGACTTGATACAGCATTTTTATATGCATAATTAGTATGGATGAAAGCCAGTGACATCATAGGGCAGGGCTGATTAAGTAGACTCAATCAGGAGGCAGAAAGAATGAAACTTATTTTCTGATGTCATCAGAAGGTAGCGAAGTGTAAAACGGTGAAGAATAGATTGTTCAGTTTATGCTTTCCACTAGGGCTGGATGGTATATTGAGTTTGTGTGATATATTTTTACGATATGGAATGAGGCAATACCGGTCAATGTCAGTATGGGCCTACAGTAGTTTAATACAAGCTAATCTGAAAAATAATGGAGGACACATTGTCATCTGCTCTGGGAAATGTACATCATCCAGTTTGTCCTAAACATGAGAAATGTTTTATATGAAGGGCTCTAAAATAACTTGTAAGATATAGTTAACACATATAGTTTAAAGGTAACATATGATAAAAATCTGATTCTTTTTTTTTCCATGTTTAAAGGGGTCTTATTATGCTTTTTCACTTTCTGAATTTTAGTCATTGTGTGGTGTGTATGTTTAGGCATTAAAAAGATTTACAAAGCTACAAATCTCAAAGTCCACTCCAAAGGGAGATATTTAGTTTTTAAAAATGTTGATGTTTAAAAGATGTTATGATGTCACATTAGAATATCACATCAGAAAAAAATCCCACCTACTGAAATTCGAATGGTTGGGGGGTGGGTAGGGACGAGGTGGGGGATTAGCCTAACTTTAGCGATGCAGAGCCACTTCTGGGATGCTTCAACGAGCCGCGGCACAGCACATATAAACACAAGCATTGACTAGAGTGGCCGCGATCATCTCCGGTGGCCGTCTTGGAGCCGTGCCGTAGACGTATGCAGTATGCAGCATTGACCAGAGTGACCGTGATTATTAAAACATTAGGCTGATTTTAGCCTTATGCTGGAGCTGGTTTCGGCCAGTTCCTAAGTATGTAAATAATTAAATAAATTAGCATGATAATATCATGTATCCGCGATCTCGTAGGCTGACGACAGGACCCAACATTACTGCAGCGTATTATTTACTCACCCTCCATGCATCCTAGGTGTATATGACTTCCTTCTTTCAGACGAATGTAGTCGGAGTTATATTAAAAATTATCCTGGCACTCCCAAGCTTTAGAAAGGTATAGACGGGTGTTTCTCTTTATCAGTCCAAAACAAGTTTAATAAAGTGCATCCATCCATAATAAAAAGGGGATCAATAAATGCCTCCTGTAGCAAAATCAATGCATTTTTGTAAGAAAAATATCCATATTTAAAATGTAAGAATGGGACAGCTAGCCAATCACAATACATTCCATTTTTCAGAAAAGCCGGGCCATCATCAAACCCGGAATCAAGCCATTTGTGCCAGGCTGGGAAGAAAGATATGTGAAAAAAATAATGCATTTTTTGAACCACCAAGCATGAGAGCATGTTTTAGTACATCCCCAAAACAAAAACCAACACTTCGTAAAAGAGCATAATAGGACCCCTTTAAGTCATATAATCAGGTCCTCTGTGCATCTACTAAACCAAAAAACGTCAAAATAACAACCCAGTAAATTTCTTTTTGGTGAGCCTGTCTCTGCAAGCTTGTGAAAAGAACGAGATTTTGCTCCCCTGTGACATAGAAAGGGGATTTTATTATAATATTGCGGCCCCTCTAATCGTAGGTTACCACCCGGGGTGCCACCACTGTGTACCAGCTCCAACGCCATGGCGAAAATTCAAGCAAAGCATTCATGTTCTGTCACTGGCTGCGCAGATGAGCACAGAACACTATTTAGAGTGTTTTTGTAACTCATGTGTGTTTTTAACATAAACTTGTGTGTATTTATTACTTTAAGTGCAATAAGACATGAAAGAGAACTTAGTTTAGTACTCACATACCATGGCCACTTTCTGTGCACGTGCTTCGGATGTGTGCACACAGAAAACTGTATGTCAGAAGTTTAAGATATGGCTTTAAAACGCACCATTTTTGTGCTATTGTAGTGGACAGCACATTCCAGGGCCCAGTTTATGGCAGGAGCCCTCCCTGACCACAATACTGGACATAGGTTTGCTACATTTTGATTGGATCTTGGTGAACTAACATAAACAGACTGTCCAACCGCATCAGATAAAGATGCCAGGACAACAGCCAGACACCTCTTAGAGCACAAGAAGACCACCTTTGGTGCAAAGCCCGGGAAGGACAGAACTTCCTATTGGTCAAAATGCAGTTTGTGCCCTTCACCCACCTTGAGACTGTTCCTAAGGGTTTGGCCTGTGACCGACCATAAAAATTCCTTAGGACCTCCAGATACAGCAGCAGTGGGTGAAACTAAGAGAGATCATGGAGATCCATCCAAATCCATTCATAACTGTTTTCAAACCTTAAAACTGATGCACACTACAACACACACATTTTATACTTATTCAGAGAAATAAGTATTCCTTGTGACAGCAACATGTAGTGCAACGTCTTACACAAACTCAGCTATTAATGGACAAATGAATGCATGCATGACAGTTCAATCTTTTCCTATGATGTTTGGACTTAATGTGTTCGTAACATTGCCAAATGCATTCTGGTTATGGTTTGAGAAGTGAGAAAGGCACCAGTAAAACTTTAGTGACACTTTTCTAGTTTGTGTTTGGACTATGCAAATAAATTCCACAGGAGGACAGAAGGGTGGGCCACCACGTCCCCCCCCCCACTCTGATGGAACCAGCCAATCACAGCATGGAAATGGAGAAGCACCAAATTGCAATCTCGTCCTCATCGGAAAGGGATAAAGGTACCCTTCCAAAAGACACTCCTTGTTCTGAGTCTGAGACCCGCAAAGGAAAGGACTGTAACAGAACAACAACAACTTTCTCTCCCGTTCAGAGAGACAGTAACAGATATGAAGTTCCGAGTCTCGGTTCTGTAAGGGACTATAGCAGGATACACAGTTCTGAGTCTGCCACCCGTCAGGGTGAGACCATAGCAGAAACACCTCCGTTCTGAGTCTAAGTCCTGTAAGGGATGAGACAGAAACAGATCACCTTCGTTCTGAGTCTCCCATCCGGTGAGACGATAGCAGATCAACCTTCGTTCTGAGTCTGAGACCTGTGAAGGAATACACACCAACAGAAAAAAAAACAGTTCTGAGTCTGCTACCCACAAGGGAAGGGACTGTAACAGAAACACCCCATTCTGAGTCTGAGTCTTGTAAAAGAAAGGACACTAACAGAGCAACAAAGTTCTGAGTCTCCGGCATGTCTAAGAGACACAAACAGAGCACCAAAGTTCTGAGTCTGTGGCTGGTCGAGGAAACACACCAGTTCTGAGTCTGCCGTCCGTTAAGAGAAGAGACTGCAACAGGACAACCAACGTTCTGAGTCTCCGGCCTGCAAAGGTGAGACAACAACAGATACCAAGTCTAAGTCTCCAGCTTTTGAGGCAGCAACAGATACGACCACGTTCTGAAGCTCTAGCCTGCGAGGAAAGAGATAAGCTACGTTCAGAGTCTTCGTCCAGCGAGACAACAATTGATGCAGCATCCTGAGTCTCCATCCTAGAGAGACAAAGCGGATTGACCAAGTTCTGAGTCTCTAGCCCAGAGAGGCAGAAGACACACAGACATTTGCAACAAGGTTAAGCTCCGGCGAGCAAACCTTCACTTCAGGTACTTTTGCTTGCGTGTTCCAAGCTAAGGACCTTCAGCACCTACTCCAGGGCCACATCTGCGTGTTCCAGATCTTAGGACTCTTGGTGCTCCAGGAGATCAGCATCCTACAGTGCTTCATCTTCAAGGCTGTCAAAACGGCTTCCTGCTCCTTTCCCCACTGTACTGCCACCAGCGCAACCAGTGGAAGTCGCCGCCACCAGACTGCTCACTCAACCACAGCGAACGTAAATATCACTTCCAAACCTCTTCCAGAGACCTTGGCATTGTTGTATATTATCAGTATATGATTTTCTAAGTTACATTAGGTATTATATAGCTGATTGCAGTTAATAACAAATTACACATATTTGTTTGATGCATAGTAAGGTTATTCACCTTATTTGTTTCAGAGTAGCAACAGTTTATCTTTCCAGATGACGTAGCTCTGATATAGCAACTCCCAACATAATCACTTGCTTTTTATGCATCTTATGCACTTTATTCCCTCTTCATTCATGGTATTCATTTAGTAGTTGTTGATTACTTTTGTCTATCTTGTTAATAAAATTTATTTTATTACAACTTGTGTCTTCCTTGTGTTGATAATACAGAAGAGGTTCTGCAAGTTAGAGATCCCACCAATCTTTCTTATGTGATGTACTCATAACCACACATTAATTGACACGTGATCCAAGAATCATAACATCAGCTGTGACATGAGTACCCATCACTACCGTATTTCACCTCCCTAGGTTGGCGAAAGCTAAATTCACTGCCTTAATTGGCGTCCCTAGGTTGGTGAAAGCGAAATTTATTACACTATAGACATGATCCAAACAGATGTTTTTTGGCAGAATATCTGAGGTAAGAGCTGTAAAGGCACAGCTCTCTTCTACAAAAGGGGGTGGGGAGCAGCAGCAGCTCAGCTGCATTTAAAGGTGCAGTGTGTAATTTTTAGCGGTATCTAGCGGTGTGGATTCGAATTTCAACCAACGGCTAAGTCAGAGGCATACAGAAGCTACGGAAGCTGACACAGGACAAAAATGTTGTCGTCTGTTACACCTGACAGTAGCCAATCAAGCGATGAGGTTTCTGTACAAAGGTAAGTCAAAGAATTATATTTACTTAATTATTCAGTAAACCAATATGTTATTGCAAATATTATTGTTACTCATTGATCATTGTCTCAGGTTTATTCGCTGACTTTAGTTAGATTTTTTGTATGACAGTTAGTAGGGTTGGGCGACGTCTACCAAATTGGTATCGGACGAAGTCTACAGTGAAACATCATGATGAAAAGTGAAAGTGATCGTGCATACGAAATCAGTTTCAATGCCATGCACATTACTAGCGGCCCCCTGATGCCTGCAATTTATATACAGTATAATTACTTAACGATATAACTGCGAGAGAAAGTAATGATATATATATATTTTTCCATCTAATGTTTATTGCCTTTAAAACACAACTTTCTTTCCGAACACGGCATTGGGATGCAGTGGCTTGTGGGAGGGGAAAGGGAGGAGGGGGTGCGATGGAATCACGATGCCGGCTCAACATTGTTTCAACATTTCAACGTGGTGACGACACGAGCGGCCTCTTAAAACACCAACGAAGAAGTAGAACAATGTACTGACGAAACGCGCTCTGTAGAAGTTTGTCCGTTTAGGGCTACTATAGAAACATGGCGGCACTAAATGGCGACTTCCATGTAAGGGGACCCACACAGCAGGAGATTCCTACGCGGATCCGCCTTCAAGTCGCCAAACCCGCGTGACTGTCACCTTCGTTTTGACTCCCCCCAGAAGACCAGCTCCGCCTCCGCGCGGCGCTGTAAATTCTACTGTCAATCAGCGGATCCTGACAGCACCCATGTCGGATGCGCGGACGCGGACGCGCCTTTACTGTACGGTTGAGTACGCCAAGAGCCGAGACGAAATCATATCACTGGAGACTGGGACACGGTTGCGCTGAACCCTCTTGAGTAAGTTTATTGATGTATCGATATCATCATGTATATTAATGACTGTAATGACGTTGTTTGATAGTAGGACAACTTTAGCATGTTCACTCGTGGATAATGGTAGCGCTAGCTTCTAGCTAGCTGTGCATTGTTAAGTTTGCATTTTGGCAATTTTGGTCTCATAGTATCTATCTGCCATCCTCTTTATAATGAAAATTAAACTTCGGCATTTTAATCACCGTTTGAGTCGGTTCAGACAAATAATTTGTATTGGCGCCTGTTTGAACGTCAAAAAGCTAATTAGCTACCGGCTATTAACGGCGCCAAAAGTGTAAGCGCGGAAAAATAAAAAAGTCAGAAGAATATAGATCAAATAAAAGATCTATATAAAAGAAAAAAAGATACAAATAAAAAAAAAACAGTGCTTTAAAAAAAATACTGAATACTTTTATGCAAGTCTAAAGTAGTCTAACAATACTACAGAGATTGAATGTAGTTAGATGAATGTAAAATAAAACGGTGTCTTTACTGTAATAGTTAAACATGCTTTGTTTCTGATTAAAACTACAAACGTCATTCATTCAAGAGCAGTGAGTGATTTGTACATTTTATTCATATGAGGCACAGAGACGGCAGAAGGAATATTATGTGTTGCCGCTTTAACCACACGGGTCCAATATACTGTTGCACACGGATTTTCATTCTCAACTGTTTCTAATCATTTAAGACAGAACTGACTAGCGTTTACGTGAACAATCACCAAGCGCCTCATTTTGAAATATTCTTGCATGTATTTGAGCGTTTAGGCGCCTTAAAAGATAACTTTACATGTCCGTCTCTGAGCGCATACACAGAACAGCACACGTTTCTTATGCACTTTTAAAAACACAACATCAAAGAAACATTAATAAATCAAACACGTCCTGTGTTATGGAAGTCGCGTTACATGATTTTGCTGAAATTAGACTTGTGTAAACTTATGAAGGAGTGAAATCGCACCACTGGTAAAGGGGGCGGAATGGGGCGCAATAATCGTTTCATCTCGATTACTGCATTTTCATGATCGTTTGAAGCAGAAATCGAAATTGAAACTGAATTTCGATGAATTGCACAGCCCAAACGTACAGTATTGTGACCTGCAGCACTCACTCCACACCGTAGACACCGCAATTCTTTCGCGCGAAAGGGAAACACACTGACGTCACGTCACGTCACGTGAACCGTCGAACCGTGCGACGCATGCGTGCTCCGAACCGAGACAAGCGGTTTTTTTTCATGAACCGTGCCACCCCTAATGTAAGTACCCCATGTTTTTTTTTTTTTATTATTATTATTATTATTGAAATTCACTTTGGGAAAAATTTATGAGACTTGCATGTTAAGGACCTGAAAATAACCTAAATAAAAAACTGAATGTCTGATCATGTTTTGGTTCAAATTTGAGGATTCTCTCAGAAATGTAGCTTCTGTAAGCTTTTATGTCAAGAAAAGTCCAGGCGTCCTTTCAAAAAGGCGTTTTATTTCAGGACATTTGTAATTGTAAAGATTAGTTTTTCATTCATGCTCTATTTATCTGTTCTTGTCTAGTTTTATAGCAATGAAACAGACAACACCACCATCAACAATGTATTTATTTAAATACAACATTAGAAACAATGATCGATTTTACACATCTGATTTCAACCTGTCTTCCTGAAATGTTTCTTAGAACAAAGATGAATAGAAAGACCGGGCCTGTCTCCTTATCATCCTTAAGACGAAGGACACGTGTAGATGTTCAAAAAAGGCTTCATCAAATTAGGACAGACATGACTGATATGGACATGACAGGAATAGGGGCAGATGACAGAGTTCTTTCTGAGAACACTGTCCCACCCTCTTCAGCTACACATGCAATGCCAGAGGTGCAAGTTGTTACTGAAGAGGACATGGAATTGGAGGGAGATTTTGATGATGTGTATTGTGATTGGTGTGATGGGAATGGGACATCAGGTTCGGATTCAGAAAATGATGATGACCTAACATCACTTTCCGATAACATTGCCAACTGGGCAGTGAGTTTTGGCATTTCTATCGTTGCCCTGACTGCACTGTTGAGTATACTCCATGCAACCCATCCTGATCTGCCAAAGGATGGTAGGACACTTCTCAAGACGAAAACGCATTATGCTATTCAGGAGAAGGCTGGGGGGAACTACCATCACTTTGGCATCCTTTCCTCCTTGAAGACCACTATAAGCAAATATGCCAAAACACTGGCAGAGGGCATGACATTGGGGCTGCAGATTAATATAGATGGTCTACCTTTATTTAAAAGTTCCACTGTACAGCTGTGGCCCATCCTTGGCTTACTGGTTACCGTCCCCATGAAGGAACCTGTGGTCATTGGGGCGTACTGTGGACCAAAAAAACCTAGTTCGGCCACAGAGTTCTTATCTGATTTTGTCAATGAACTACAGGAGCTAGAGGCTGGGTTTTGCTTTGGAGATAAGAACCTTAAAATTGAGCTTCACACGGTAGTCTGTGATGCCCCTGCACGGGCCTTTGTGAAAAAAACAAAGGCCCATAATGCTTACCATGGGTGCGATAAGTGCCTACACCCAGGGCAATACCAGAACCGGCGCATGACGTTCCCTGGACCAGAGCACCCCCAGAGAACTGACATCTCATTCAACCTGATGGTTGATGAACTACACCACCACGAGGGGCCACATCCATTTAAAAACGTCAAGGTTGGCATGATATCGCAGTTTCCCTTGGATTATATGCACCAAGTGTGTTTGGGCGTTGTAAGGAAACTGCTCCTGACCTGGCTCCGGGGTCCGTTAACAGTAAGACTGCCAGCATTAATAGTAGACAGGATGTCAGGCAAACTCCAGGCAATGAGGCCCTACGTGCCAATTGAGTTTGCCCGGAGACCACGGTCACTTAGGGAGTTGGACCGTTGGAAGGCGACTGAATTCCGACAGTTTTTACTGTACACTGGCCCTGTGATGCTGGCGGGTTTCCTGGACCGGAACATGTACTACAATTTCATGCTCCTGTCAACTGCTATATCCATGTTGGTAAGCCCTGAACATCTCAACCTTGCTGACTATGCTGGGCAAATGCTAAAATCTTTTGTAAACCATTTTGGGGAGCTGTATGGGACAGACCAGATTGTGTACAATGTCCACTGTCTGGTCCACCTGGCAGACGAGGTGAAGAGGCATGGCTGCCTGGACTCTTTTTCAGCGTTTCCATATGAGAACCACCTCGGGAAAATAAAAAAACTCATTAGAAAACCTGAGTTCCCTCTAGCTCAGCTCATTCGGCGCCTTTCGGAGGTTACAGCTACCAAATTGGTTGATGATGCAGACATTACACTGAAAAGGGAGCATTTTGTGGGCCCAATTGTTGTTGGCATGGGAGTTAATGCGCAATATGGGGAAATGCGATGTGAAAGGTGGACCGTCAAATTAACAACAGGGGACAACATGTTTCTGGTGGGGGATAAAGTCTGCCTTATCAAAAACATTATCCAAAATGATAATGGTGTGTACGCTATTTACACTGAATTTTCCCAGCAGTCTCCATTCTATACCTACCCCTTCAACTCTGACAGAATGAACATATTTGTTGTAAAAGATGCATCTGACGAGCTGAAGTCAGTCGAGGTGTCAGCGCTGCGACAGAAATGTGTAGCCTTGCCGTACAGAGATGGTTTTGTGGCCATACCCCTCCTCCACTAAATGAGAAAAAAATAAAAAATCAGTTCAGTCAATCAGTTCAAGTTAAAAACTCTAATATAGTTGACTACTGACTTCTGACTATGACTTCTATTACTCTGGATGACAATTTGCTGTAAGTATTTCCCAAAAGTTGGTATTTTTCCATACACAGCACCCATAATTTCATGTTTTCAAAATATGAGATATATTATCCCTCAAAATGCCAGGGGAAATTATATTTTATGCTGAATTTAACATGCATTGATACATGTCCCACCTTTCTCAATACCATGGACTGTACATAGTCTACTATATTATTAGCATTAATAATTATTAGTCATTATTAGTCCATGTTATTCCTTTTTTGATGAGGAATAAATACTCCTTTTCTTTCTTTCTACATTAAGGATGCCTTTTCATCTAATTGAATTTCAAGCAAGCGAGGACATTGCTGTTGTGCCAATTGACTGGTATGATGATGGGATGGTGTACTGGCCCAACTTTAAGAGCACTGAACGTGTGAAAAGGGCAGCTGCTAACGAGGAGAAGCATGAGCCAAACTGGCCAAGATATGACGTAAAGGTCGTCAGAACTTGTGGTATGCCAATTCATAAAATTCTTGTTTAAAAATGTAATGGTTGCATCTCTTTCTGCTTGGAATAACCTATTCATTCTATATTCTGAAAATGCACATGAAATTGAGCAATGACACTCATGTTAATTTTTTTAGACAACTACAAAGACGCCGTTAGGCTTATGAATCAATATCAGACCGGCTGCAACACCTCTGAGCTACAGTCTGATGCAGAGCAGGAGTGTGAACTGCCAGAGAAAAGAGTCAGAAAGCCAGTGTAAGTGTGTTCTATCTTGTTTTTGTTATGTTTCTACAGTAATATGAAGTTTTTTTTTCCCATAGCATTCAAAAATAGACAGAGATGCTTGCACTATATGTATAGTTGGAAATTTTGGGATTGCAATAACCGTAATGATATGGGTACTTAACAGCCATCGTTTCGGGGACTCCGATGAGAGTGAAGAAGAGCCAGAAAATGGTGACTTTGCATCTCTGAGGTCATCACGACCTTTCAGTTTGCCTGGTGTCTCAGTTGAAGCCTCAAGCTCAAGCCAGTTGCACCGGCAGAGTAAGAAATAATCTCTTAACATCAAAAGAACAAATCATAATATTATTTTAGAGATATGGTTAACATTCTTAGTGCTAAAGATATTCCCCTCTCCTTGTATCATTCCTCCAGCTCAACCATCTCGCCGAGTGCCAGGCAGCAGAGTAACTACTCCTCAGCGTGGAGAAAACTGTCTAGGTAAAGACTGATCTCCGAAATAATATTGAATACAGTGGCCCCATCAATATTAACACAGCAAGGGTCACTGTTTCAAATCAATAGATTGCATCTGCATTGCCATCTCAGATTTTCAATGTCAATCCATTCTTGGGGTTGAAATAGGTAGTGTACCAAAATGTTAAAACATACAAATTAATGTTCAGCATGACCAGATATTTTTGGTTTGCCATTGTTTGGCCCTGTAGCTCACAGCCTGCCATGGTTAACAGATCACAACCATTTAATACAAATTTCTCTTCCTTAGCATCTGACCATGGGGCAGGACAGCAACACCCTTCACCACCTCAACTCCCTGCACCCGCATTTAACATGCGGAGAGTTACTCAAGGTAGGAACTGATTTCTGAAATATTAGTGAATAGAAAGGCCCCATGTGTATTATCAGTCATGGTTAACAGATGACTACCATTTAAAGGGATGGTTCAGAGTAGATTTGACTTCATTTCTATGCACTCCGAAGCCCATGTAAATACCCCATCCGAAGTTTTTTTTTTTACCTTAGTCAAACATTGAGGGAGATATCAGAGTTTTTCGAATGGCTTGCTACATATGTACATGGAACATGTGATGTATCTCGTAAATTGCACCACTAAACGTGCAAGTAATCTGACCAAACTTCTACAGTAGTGTAAATAGGGTATGTACTCACAAAACGCTGCATCGGAAAATTTGTAAGTTCACCGTGAGTGTTTTAAAAACAACTGTTACGCGATCCCTCAGTAGTCTCAAAAACTACAAATGGCGACACGTCTACGTCACTTCCCTGGTTTGGGAAAAGCACGTAAAAGTCCTCCTACTACGTCTGTGTGCATGTCAACTTGTAGAGATACATCACATGTACCATGAAAAATAAAACTTCGGATGGGGTATGAAGTCAAATCTACTCCGAACCATCCCTTTAATAAAAAAATTTCACCCTCTTGCACACCACCCACCTCACTATGGGCCAGGAACGGCAGGCCCTCCACAACTCCCTCCACCCCCCGCACCAGCCCTCAACATGCGGCGAACAGAGGAGCCCTGTTCAAGCCTGACCTACAGACCAACATGGCGAGGGGGAAGAATGACTGATACCATTCCCTGCTCTGGTGAGCAATAACTGACAAATACTGGAGGGTCATTCTGTGCCACAACAAAACTTTGTCAATAACTTTTGTCAATAACTAATGTCAGTATTTTGAATAATGAGGATAAACGCTGTAACGTGATATATTTTTTGCACTACATTTTAGCTATATTTCATGTTTGTCAACAGCGGCTGAGGTCCACATCCTTAGCCTGCTGGAAACCATTAAACAGCAGCAAGACCAGCTTGTGGCAAAGGTGAACTACCTCAGCAGCAGGCTGAACAGCACCCCGGGGCCAGATGTTGAGATGCCCAACAATATCCATTTTCCCCTGGAAAATTTGGAGGCAGTGGAGGCATTTGAAATGTTTTTAAAGGAACCGTCGAATGGCCCAGCTCGACAGAAAGTGGTGAGTTTTCTTACTTAATATGAATGGTGCCATTAGGTTTATTGATTGTCCATGATTATTGCAAATATTCTATTGAAGCAGCCCTGAACAGGCCTGTCCTGAAATGCCTTTTCCCAGTGGTAAGATTCTGTCAGTGAGCAACAATCTCCCTGGTTTGACAGGTCATGAGGGTGTGAGCCAAGTACATGTTTAGGAAAAAAAAAAAAATTCTTTACACAAAAAGAAGAAACATAAGTTTTCTATCTTTTTGTACATTTCTGAACGCTTTCAACAGGAACAAAAACATTTTGAATGCAGCTTTAGATGCAACTTAAGCTTAATGTTTACCTTGCTTTTTATTTAAAAAAGATGTCTTTGCCTTTTAGATTTCTTCTTTAGCCACCATTGGAGGCCAGGATGTGAAGAGAGTGACCTGGAACATCTTGGGCAGGCTCTTCACAGATGAGGTGTCTCATCAGATCAACTGGAAGGGTGTTAATAACAAAAAGCCCTTCAGTAGGATGGCAACGAAGACCTTGCTTTTCAGTAAGTATATAATTCAAAGATATATTAAATACGTTCAAAGTCAATAGTTTGTAAATGTTGGGGCAGCCTTAAAAATTGTAGCAACCATCATACCAATATGACTGTGTAGCCTTTTTTAGACTGGCTACTATACCATATACCACATACTATACCGACTTTTTTGTCGTTTAATGTCTTGTTTTTTTTTTAATTTTCAATCAGGTAGGCCTATATGCCTGATGTTATGTTTAACACAGTGCATCAGTGAAAATCTGACAAGGTCACTTAATTAGTAGGGAAAATAGGCTACTAAAAAATTCCTGTTCACTATCAGGCAGTGCAATAATGATAATAATAAAAAAGCCTACCTTTCTGACATGCAGTAAATCTTCAAAATTGCTGTGGGATCCCCACTGCTGTGAGACTGCCTCGTTTTGATTCCTTCAGTTTGTTGCTGGCACTGAAAATGGCGTTGACCATTGGTGCGCTTCTAGAAAGTGGAGATACCTACTTCCGGCACAATCTTAGGTGAAACAGTGGCGTACCTGCACTTGTTTGTAAGAGTGCAACTATGGTCAAAGTTTGGGGATTGGAATCACAGTGGATTGTCATGTCAAGAGAAACGCACCCTAGGTGTGGGTAACAGGCCATCATGTTATTAAAGTAAATGCACTCAAACGTATTGGCTGCCTGGTGGTTGCGATAGCTTCGCTCGTGTACATTTGTCTAAATAAATAAATAAATTATAATAATAATAATACACACTGATGGAATGCAGTTTTGTGTGGGTTGTAAATTACCATGTGAGATGTATTTTAATTTAGTGTTGCTTTCGGAATGGTTAACCTAAAACTGAGGTCTCTGATGCAACATGTAGCTTGATTAAGCCGCTTTGGATAAAAGCATCTGCTAATACCTTGATGTAATGTTAACCAGGGCTGTAGTGGAGACTAAACGCAAGTAAATGGAGTTTACCCACCGCTCAAATGTCAGAAATATAGTTTATCCACCTGTTAAGAGTTTATGTAATGTAATGTAAAGAGTTTACCTCCAAATAGAATGTATGCATTACCCTAACAAACTTAAAACATTACAAAACCACACTGATTTATCCACATACAATATGTGCACTGATCAAGGAACCATTTAATACCACTGATATTATTTGAACATTTTGGATGTCTTTTTTAAATATCCAATAGTGAAAGGTGCAGTACACCTTACCCTGATCACAAATTCGTAGTTTACCCACCACAACCCTGTTTATAACTTTGTAAGTCATGTCATGAAACAAGTCATGTAAGTCATGTCTTACTTTGTAAGTTTCATGTTTCTCCTTAATGCCTATCTCATATATTGTATTGTGTAAGCATACTTGGCTTTGGATGTTATACACTCCAAAAAATGATTCGGTCTAAATTAATTTACTAATCACTTTGTGCGCAAGTTTTCATCTGCAGCAATACAAAGACCACAGACCTCAAAAATCAGTATATGAATCTCAACAATGGTGAGTCAAACAGCTTCATATTGCAATGCATGCTGGGTACCAGCATAGTTCATGACTCGCCCATGTATCCCAGCATGCACTGAGCATGAAGCATTTTTTTTGACTGTCACCATTGTTGATGGTAAGGTACTGATTCATACACTGAAACTTAATGTCTATGGTGTTTGCAATGCTGCAGATGAAAACTTTTTTGTGCACAAAATGATTTGTAAATTATTCAAATTATCATTTTTTACAGTACTACAAGATCTGAAGTTATTAACAAATCTAAAGCAATACAATATCAATATATAAAGATATTGGACTTGAAATGAAGTCGGTGGATAATTTTTTTTCACAACTCTTCTTCATTTGGCTTTGCTGGTTAAGCTTAATGTGTTCTACATAAAAACACCAAAATGTCAAGGGTCAAGAGCCCAACAACAGGAAACACTGGTCTCTTTGATGGTGATTTCAAACAAAACAATAAAACATCTAAACCTCTGTTAATTCACAATAAGAGCTTCTCTAGAAGTCTGATGTGAAGCTGATAAAGCTGTTTTAAGAGTTGTTTAATCAGATCTTAAATGATTTAATGTCTTTATTTCAGTTGATTTCTTCGGCTGTGGCTGAAGTTGTAGTTCTCGTGTTTCTCTTTCCTTCGGTGATTCTGCTTGATGATAACATCAGCTGTTCATCATTTATGATCAATCATCACATAATCTCATTAACTCTTTGCTGGGAATTATTACATAAATCTTACCTGTTTCATTCATGGTTGACTGATGTATACGAATCACATTAAGTTTATTGAAATGTTTTATGTTAAAACTAAGTAATCTAAACGGATGGAAAATTGTTAAGCAATTGAATTAAATAATGCAAATTTAGACTCACTTTTTTGAGTGTACATATCATAACATAAACACATCTGTCTGTTTGATTACAGGTGCTGTGAGGAAAAACACGCTGACACAGTCAGCCACGGAGGCGGAGGTCACCAAGCACGCAATCAGGTGGTTCAACCTGGCGACGGATCGGGCAACGAGGAGACGTGTCCTGCCTCCATCCACACAAATGGAGTAATAGGAGAAATAAGCAATAAAAAACCTTTTTATTGAACTTCTTTTTGTTCACCAGTTATTCATTTTCTGATATTTTAGCTGTGCATACAGCATTTCATTGAAGTTGTAGCCTAATAGATCAAATATTTTATGTTTGCATACATGTGACACCTATAAGGTTGCTCAATAAAGTGTTAACAACATTTCATCAGTTGTGTGTACATCATTCAGTAGGCTACTTAAAAACAGAATAGGCTATAACCTATAACTGTCCATAAATTTAAATATCAATGTTATGTTTCCATTGAGTAGTGATTAGTGATTGCTTTTGTACAATAAATTGATGTCTTGACTTGAACATTTTTTTAGGCCTATTTTCAATAGTTAGGTTAAAAATACAAGCTTAGGCCTGTATTGCTGTAGTAGCCTAGGGCTATTGATGGTTTTAGTTATATCCTATTTTATCCTAAAGCAAGAACAAAAGGGATTTTGAAAATTAGATAAACCGGTCCAAAACGGATCCGGGCCAGATGAGCCAGGATTTTTATGAGTCCGTTGCGAGTCTGCGGCGGATGTATGTATGAATTTGCGGGCCCAAAACGGACCCGCCGCGGAGGTAAGGTTTTAATCGCGGATGCGGAGCGGATGCAGCGCGGAGCCAAGGCGGATCCGCGACCCGCCTTCGTTGCGGATCCGTCACTGCGCGCAAGTGGACGCCGATACGGGGCCGTTTCGCGGGTACGTTTCGGAAGCCGCGATACCTCCGCGGCGGATCTGCCCATATACTGTCCTTTTGCTGTGTGGGGACCCACGGTTTATGTAGATATAAATTGCTCGTTCTAAGGTTATAAAATCATAACGGCTTATTATGTAAGGTCTTTACACACCTCTGAAAACATAGTTTTGTATGTTATATTGCATTTCTGCCAATAAATTCTCCTAAATATTACACACTGCACCTTTAAAGAGACATGCACGAAAATATCGTATTTCCGCCTCCACTCAAAATATGCATTTTTAAAATGATATGCTTAATGATTTGTGGGGTATTTTGAGCTGAAACTTCACAGGTATTATAATGCATTTAAGATGTGGGTTTTTTTTTGTGAACTTACACTTGCCTTACAGGTACTTTCATTTGTAAATGTTAGAAAGTTATCAAAATAGTTCTATTTTGTTGTCAGAAGTAGATGAGCCTTCTGCATGCAAATCAGCACTACACTTCACAGATTTCAGTGAACCACATATGTAGTGATTACCTATTTCACTATTAATTGCTTTTCAAAATGCCATGGTTAATCCATTGTAAAGGCTCTGCTACACAGAGTGTTTCTAGTGCACAGAACAGAACTGTTGCAACTTGTACAAAACGAAAACAAAGTTAAACCAGCGGTGCACCATCTTAAATTGTTGTGCTTATCAGAAACACAGAGGCTATAAAAATGTTGCTGCTAAAGGTTAGTGCCAATAGCGCGTCGACATATAGTGCCATTGTGCTGCGGGCGACCCGAGTTTGAATCCTGGCTCGTGGACCTTTGCCGATCCCACTCTCTTCACTTCCTGCCAAACTACACTGTTCTATCTAAATAAAGGCATACAAATGCCAAAAAAAAAATCTTTAAAAAAATAAAATAAAATGTTGCTGCTAAAGGAGCGAATACATCAAATTTTATGCAGCACCTGCAGGATCACCACTAGCTTTTCACACCCAAGTAAAGGTAATACAAGTAAAGGTAAGTTTTATTATGTGGCAAGTTACTTAATGAAATGTTAAGTTGGTAGGGAATTAAATACACTCTAAAAAATGCTGGGTTAAAAACAACCCAATTTGGGTTATTTTGGCAACCCAGCGCTGGGTAAAAAAGGGACGAACCCAACGCTGGGTTGTTTTGACCCAGCAAGTTGGGTTGAATTATTGACCCAGCATGCTGGGTTGCTTTTTTTATGGTTTAAATTTACTACACTGCTAGGCTAAAATGAACCCAAAATTGAGCTAGGCATTAAATCTACAAATCTTGATCATTATAAAATCACTTTAACACACACAGAATGACTATCAAAAGATAAATGTTTATTAAAAACTACAACAAGAGAAAACATTCAAAAGTAACATGCATGTGAAAAGAAATGCAGAAAAAGTGGCATTAGCAGGTACTGAGTTTATAAATGAAGCAATGAATATCTGCTGACTATTTTGTCTGGTAAATTCTGTATTTTGTATAAAACTACTGTACAAAAACACTACTTTACAATAATTGTACAATTAGTTAATAGTTACTTTTTTTTTTTTTTTTAAACACAAACTAAAAATAAAACCACAACATTAACACTGACATTATAACATTTAACACAAGCAAATGTGTGAAATATTGTGAGCATGTGTATGAATGAATGTGAACTCCATTTCTACTGAACAACACAGAACAAGCATTTGACAATTTGTTTTTACAGACTATACACTTACGGTTTGTTTCATAGTCCATGATCACATACAGAAAATGCATCACTGCCAATTTTCATTATCTCTTTAAGATAATTGATGTAGTCATGAAGTCCCATCAGCTCAGCAAAGGCGTGCAACATCTTTGACATTATCCAGGGCGGCCTCCTCCTTTAAAACCACTGTTGCATCAGTTTGGGGGAAGATCATTTCTCCTCTTTGTCCAGCATTCATCCCAGTCACCACCTGCTCTTCATCAGTGGCCTAAAAGAGAAAAACATTTAAAAAAGAAAACATTTAGTTCAAATGTAACCATTTTCAAACAGAGGTGCATCCAATTCTGTAAGGATGGGTAACTAGACTGTTTTATAATTTCAACCATATTGTGTGGTTGTTTATTGTCTTTGTCTACCACAGTGCTTTAGAATACTACAGTAGCAGACAACGGTAACATTTATTTTCTAAAACATAATTCCCATCAATCTTAAAAGAATGAAGCTCTCTTATGTCTCTGGCCTTTTAACCTCTACATAAAACATTATTTTACACTTAGTCAAACAAACAAACAAAAAAAAAAATTATGACCTTTACTTGCCTTAAACCACCTTTCCCTCTCTTATGAACGAGCTGAGAATATCACCTCCTCACACAAGCAGGATTCTGTGTCATTAACTCCAAAGTTGGTTTAGGTTCTGCAATTAAAAACACAGACATCAGTAGTTTAATTAAAATGTGAACAAGTCATCATACTGTTCAAAATGTTAAGTAAACAAGCAGGAGACAACAGAAACATGTATTTTCTACAAATAAACTGCATCAATCTCAAAAGAATTAAGCGCTCACCTATGTCTTTGGCTCACCTACATAAAATGTTTTTTTACTCTTAGACAAAAAAAAAAACTGATAACATGACATTATGACCTTTACTTGCCTTAAACCGCCTTTCCCTCTCTTATGAAGCAGCTGAGAAGATCACCTCCTCACACAAGTAGGCTTCTGTGTTGTTAACTCCAAAGTTGGTTTGAGTTCTGCAATGAAAAACACGGACACCAATGGTTTAAATAAAATGTGAACAAGTCATCATACTGTTCAAATTGTGAAGCAAACAGGCAGAAGATAACAGAAGCATGTATTTTCAAAAATAACTCACATCAATCCTGAAAGAATGAAGCTCTCCTATGTCTCCGGCTTTCAACATCTACAAAAAAGTAAACATTCTTTTACTACTAGTCAAAAAAATATATAATATGGAATTATGACATTATGACCTTTACTTGCCTTATACTGTCTTTCCCTCTCTTCTGAAGAAGCTGAGGAGATCGCCTACTCTCACACGCGGCCTTCTGTGCCGTTAACTCCAGAGCTGGTTTGAGTTCTGCAATGAAAAATACGCACATCAATTATTTAATTAAAATGTGAACAAGTAATCATACTATTTTTGCATCAAAATATTAAGTAAACAGGCAGAAGACAATGGAAACATTTATTTTCTACAAATAGCTTGTATCAATCAAAAAAAGAATGAATCTATCCTGATTCTGGCTTTGAACATCTACATAAAACATATTTTTACTCTTAGACAAATAAATAAATCAAATAAAAGATAACATTAAATTATTACCTTTACTTGCCTTAAATCACCTTTCCCTCTTTTCTAAAGCTCAGAAAAATTGCCTCCTCACACAAGTAGGTGCCTGTGGTGTTAGCCTCAAAGTCGAGTTCTGCAAAAAACAGACATCAATGGTTTAAATAAAATGTGAACAAGTCATCATACTGTTGTTGTATCAAAATGTGAAGTAAACAGGCAGGAGACAACAGAAACATGCATTTTCTAAAAATTTCTAATAAATAAGCATTAATCCTGAAAGAATGAAGCTCTCCTATGTCTCTGGCTTTCAATCTCTAAAAAATGCAACCATTATTTTACTAATAGTCAAAAAAAGGGTGATATTATATGGAATTATGACCTTTACTTGCCTTATACCGTCTTTCCCGCTCTTCTGAAGAAGCGGAGCCGATCGCCTCCTCTCACACGCGGTCTTCCGTGTCGTTAACTCCCGGCGCGGGCACAGTGAAGATTCAAAGTTCAACAAGTCTGAAATATTACATGCAAAACATTACTTTTAACAATTAAAACTTAATGAGCCTTAAAATAATTAAGATAGTCTTCATTACACGACGCCGTTTTCTTTAGGAAACTACTTTCAGTTTAATCGCGGAAAAAAAGTTCACGAATTAACATGTAAATCGGTTAACGCTCCTCTATTAACACCTAAATCCTGTGTAAATATGACATATGAAACTCACAGACGTTGTATTAAAGGTATCTCTTCTGTTCAGTAGAAGAGGCCGTTAAGACTATTTCTGAGGCGAAAACGGCGTCAGCGTATTTTACAATAAAAGCTCTTTTCCGACTTTTCCCGCGTTCCATTAAGTCTCAAAATATTCCCGGACACACATGATGAATGATGACTTTACATTTTTAATCTTTACTTACCGAAAATCGTCCTTCACTCGCTTCCATCTGCAGACGCTGAGAAAATGGCCGCTTCTCGCACTTTTTGACGTATGGTGGACACGACGTGCCTGCTCTCTCTCGAGTCCGCGTTCCTAACCCAGCACCGCTGGGTTATAAATTAAGACCAGTTTTAACCCAAAATTGGGTTAAATTAACCCAACTTTCTTACCCAGCGGTCTCAACCCAGCATTTGGGTTGAAAAAACAACCCAGCGTTTTTTAGAGTGTATAAACTTGTAACATAAACAAGCAAAGCAGCATGTAACTTTAGCCTATGGATTATGCAGTAGTTGATTTTTGCTTAGTCCCGTCTGTGTTGAGTAAAAGTTAAGTTTTGTAGGTTAATATGCCAGGTTTAAAACAATAACGTAACATCAGAATCTTAACACTGCGTGAGAGATGTTCTCAATTTTTTTCTATAATTTTTACTAAAAGTAATCAAAATAATAGACATGACTTACTCCACATGTAAATTAGATTAATTAAGTTAATACTGGTCACATATAATTAATAATAACACTCAATTACTATAGAAACATAATTGCTAATGTAATTAAATATTGAAAATCAACTTAAGTCATAATTGCAAGTCTAGTCACAGTTTAACTTGGTATGGCTTATTTATTTTTATTTTTTTTATTTACTGTAGCTTAAGACTTTTGGTTCTGTTGCTGCAAGTTAACAACCAACTGTTGCAAAATCCTTTACAAAGTGTGTGACCTGTGCTCCCACTTCAAAGTTTTAACAAGACGCTACTTCTCCACAAACAAAATCCCAGCCATGTACAAGGAGGTATGAGTGAGAATGGAGGAATAACTGTGGGGTGCTAGCAGGAGACAGAAGCACCTGGCATCTTATGCCTAAAGACAATGTCCTGACTGTCCTGGAGAAAGTAAGCTAGTTCCTTTGTCCTCTCCGTGATTTCACTGATGTCCTGGCCTCAAAGAGACAAGTCACACTCTAATTCCTGAATCCAGGAGGACATTAACAATGATATATTTCAAGATCAAGAGAAAGACTGCACTCTCTCTAAACAACTGAAACATGTAATAGGAAAAGACCTGCTGATGCAGCTAAACAAAGGAAATTAAATATATTCTGAACATATCCAGTTTTGTAGATCCCAGGTTCAAAGGAAGCTTTGGTGAGAATCTGGATGACATAAACAAGGCATGCAGTGATGAAGCAATGGCACTTGAATCACATCCAGACACAGAAAATCATCTAACAGCAACCACACAGAACACACTGAAAAAAATAACTTGTAGGATTTACTTTAAAAAATCTTCATAACAATTTGCTTCAACACATTTTAAGTGAATTTTACTGCTACTGCTCTGTACAATCTACTTACTATTGAACTTAACATTCATAAGAAAAATTAAGTAAATATTAGATAATGATATGTAATTTCACTTACAGAATTAGAAAATAAGTAACTTTACCTCAGTGAACATTCAGTATAATTTTATAATTATATTTTATTGGCCACACAAAATAACTTTCTTGAAGTACAGTACTATTGCATTAGAGCATGTAGCTCGGATCGGAATCGTAAAGGGACATTAATTTACAAGGCAGAATCAGAATTAAAACTCATGTAATTTGTGCACAAGAGTTTTATTAACGAAGGACTAACACATAACTAATTTGAACAAACAAACATGAAATCACTCATACATGGGGGAAGGGCCAGTGAAAAGCCATTAGAGGTTTGGAGCAGTGGTGGTTTTGGAATCACGATCACGTTCTTCTGGGTCCGAAGAGTGATGAACTCCAAAGATGTTCTGACTCGATGGTGACTGGGAGTTTCTTCCCATGTGAAAAGTGAAGAAGAACCAAGAGCTGAGAGGGACCCAGCTGAAGCCCTGTGATCTTTGAAGAATGGAAAGACAGGGCCGCAAGGCCTGGCGCAAGCTTAGGGAAGTCCCGAAGAGTTCTAGCTCATCTTCTTAGGTTCTAAAAGAACCACTGACTGACTGAGGCGAGTCACTCATGTGAGACGAGTGAAGAAACTAAAAAAGAAAACACACAAAACTTTGTGTTCGAGAGCCACAGCTCTATATGTTGGGGCCTGCCGGGCATGCCCTGTGCTGGCTCAGGCTTGCCGTGAGTCCTTCCACACAGGCAGCAATCGGAAGATTTTGCAGAAGAGAGTGGGGGAAAAAAAGAGAAGAGAGAAGAAGCTCATCAGATGCATTTAAGGTTTCTGGAGGCTACACCTCCAGGAGGTCCAAGAACCAATAGTGCTTCCGATCAGCTGTCGTACATGCATGGGTTACAATTCACTTGTGTTATGTGTATTGTCAGAGCTAGATTACTTTCTTAAAAATCTTTGTGTTTATGTCAAGAAAGAAAGTCATATACATCTGGAATGGCATGAAGGTGAATAACCCAAAAAAACATTTTTGGGGGTGGATTATCCCTGTAAAGACTAATATTGCACTCCACTACATAACATACACTGTTTTGTAACTTTTACTGTAACAGGAACTGTTGAAAGGTTCATTGCAGTGTTTAAAACATATAATGAATTTTAAACATTCTTTATGTTCTTGTGCAATTTGTATAGTAATGTAAATTATGAGAATACTGTATTACATGAGAATACTGTGCATTACATGTATACTTTGCAGTAAGTGTTTTGTGGATTCTGGTCTTTGCCAGACTCTGCCAACAAACATTAATGTTCAAACAGCATGTAAAAGTGAACTTAGCATCCGATGACCCCTTTAAACCTCAATATGACAATATTTCTTTTCTCTCGCGTTTGATCTCCCGCACTCTTTAAAGCTTATGTTGACAGAATAGTAGCAACAGATAAATACGGATTGAATTAAAAAACAAAACTCCTAACTATATCATTAAAATTAAATAGAGCATGGGAACGTGACGTCAGCAACGCACAGCATTCTGGGACTTTCGGACACGGACACTACAGTCTACACTGGGTAATATTGGAGGTAGATGTTAAAATTTATATTGTACATTTAAAAACACATTAGAATGGAGAACGCTTGCTGTGACATAAACTCCCATATCTGCTGTCATGACCGGAGTGGAGAACAGATCTAAAATGAAGCGCAATTTTATGCTTTTCAGCTTGAAACAACACAATGGAGAAAGCAGCTCAATGAAAATAAACAACTTCAAAATCTGGCTTTGTCATTTGTATTTCTTATTAATTACAGATTCATAATTTCCGATCCACATGAATTTGTAAGTGCTCACGGTATGAATAACATGTTTGGAAATGTAATTTAATCTGTGATATGACTTGTTGCGATCACTGCACTCAAACAAAGGATACGTTGGCATTACTTAACTTTTTTATGTCAACAGGTTCCACGTAACTGAGTTACGTTGCCTTTAAGAAAGAATATTTATTTCAGTGAACTTAAGTTAATTACATAAAGTTAATGTAATTTTGTTTAGTTCAATCAGTGTAACATTCATTATTTTGTATTAATCTATTTAGTTAATTAAGTTCAATTACTCTAAAATTAATATTATGTTAAAAATGAGATAGGAAAAAAGTTTCAGTTTCATTGTTTATTAAATAACATTTTTACAATGTTTTACAAAGAACACTTTCTATCGTTTTTCCAACAATAAAATGTTTTTCAAAATCTACATGCTGTCTTAACAAAATAGTATTAAAATACTAATAAAAATATAAAGTAGAATAAAAGCATGCAGCCTTTAAATGAAAGGATTGACAAAAATGCTTTTTAAACTTGGAAAAAATTAACAGCCTTCTTTAACGGTATAAAGTACACCTTCTTGAAAAATCAGCTAACACCTGTTATTCAAAGGATGATTGACATTTGAAAGCAAAATAATATTTTTACAATGTTTACAAAATCTAAATACTGTCTTCACTTTTCAAAATAAAACGTATCTTTACTCATTACAAGACGTAACAAAAATAATATTACCAATAAAAAGTAAAATACAAGAATACTGTCTTTAAATTAAATGATTTTCAAAAATATACTTGGGGAAAAATCTTCTTTAGTAAACTATACCTTATTGAAACTTGGAAAAAAAAAAAAAAGCAGTAAACAACATTGCAGTTAATCAATTGAAGATTAACAAAGATGAAGTAAATATTATTAAAGATATCACCTGGTTAGCAGTGAAAAAAAAAGTGCTACAACAGCTAGTGCAACATTATGGACAAAACAGGTCCTGCCTCTTAACCCTCGTTTCAAGTTACAGTGCCTATGAAAGAAGTTTATTTTTTAAGACCTGGACTTTGTTTGACAGCTTGGTGGCATCGAGTTCCATGAAAATCTTTTGAAACATTTCAAAAGTATATTTCAGATCCTGGGGGTAAGCCAAGTTTAATGCATAAATTAGACCAACCATCATGGAACAAGCATTAGCTACATTGTCCAAGTTTTCAAGTACTTGGATGCCTTCGATGATGACACCAACATCTTCGTATGGGTCTGCAACATCTGCCCCTTCACGTTTGATGGCATAGATTCCGAGAGTGGTTTTGGTCATCAAAATTTGGGCTTCATCATGTTCAGTGTCCTAAAAATAACAAAAGACAAGTACAAATATTAAGTAAAAAATAAAACAATTACCAATAGATCAATGGTAACAATAGGAACTGGTTTTAGAGAAAAATATGAAAAGTTTCTTTAAACAAAACAAAACAAAAAAAAAAAAAAAAAATAGCTTACCATGTACTCCTTCACTAGGTTTGAAGGATCTTCATTTAGGTAGACCACTAAGGCTTTCGGGATGCATTCACGCTTTTTTTCAATGGTGATGCTCTAATCAAAATGAAATGAGAATTAATACTTTTTGCTGTTCATCTTAAATTTAAGTAGCATTACGCAAATTATCCCACTGCTTTATTTTACGAAAGTCAAGTGGTCCCAAATCAGAAGCACTGCATGGGATACACAATTATCTTGAACATCTGAGCTGTTCTAATTGTAGTTGCAAAAATAACTCTGTTAAAGTATAACAGAGGCAGAAAGTGATGCTTCAAAAGAAAAAAAAAATCATGAAATCATGATATTTGGAGCTTTAGAATGAAAATTCACCTTTAACTTTTAATCCATAATTTTAGTATAAAACGATTGAATGAAGGATGAGTTAAAAATAACAAAATAATTATATTTGGATAAAATATTAGTTTGGCCTATTATGAATTATGAGAATTGATGATGAATTTATAGAACATACCTGATCCAAAACTGACAGGATGTCTGTGATCTTCTGTGCAGCTACTCCTCCTTTCTTTTTGAAATTTTTGAGGAGCTGAGAGGAGAAATGATCAAGCTGACCCATGAATTTGGACACCAAAGGAATTGTTGTAATCCTGCTGAATTCCGCAGATACCTGGCACAATTTTCAAACAAAACAAAACAAAAAGAGAGGGAGAGAGACAAATCAGGGCGCTGATAAATTTTTGACAGGACATCATCATCCACTTCCTTTACCAGCTCTCACAGATAATATACATTTACTATAAATGAACAAACCTGAATTACATCTAAAGTACTTCCAATCATAGTTTAGAATTATAACAACATCCAAGCAATTAATCAGATGACATGACATTAAAGACATACCTCTCGCTCAGTAAAGAGTGCTGGCCATCTGTTCTTGAATTCAGCAATGAAAGGGGAGTGTTCTACCACCTCGTGCCTCCGTAGAGCAAATGTTCTGTCCATCAGCCCCTTGATAACCTGCTCGTTGTTTCTTTTAGTCACCTCCGATAGTAGTGTAATCCTCTGATTTTCAAGAGTTTCTTTTGTTTCACCCATTGGGTAATCTGGACAGTAATTTACCTCAGCTTTTCTCGGTTTCTTCACTTGGTTAGGACTTCCAATGGATCCTTTTCGCTTATGGGAATTGATGTTTAGCTCAGAACATCCTATGTTTCTCAATTTTGTTCTGTAGTTTGCCATCTTATATTTTAAACTAATTTTCCAGCCATAGTAGCCACTCACAGAGCCCTTTTCTTTTAGGCAAGGATGCTTCTGTATCAAAGCAGCAGCTACATCATCAAGATCTGCACCTTAAGGGTATGCCTTGAACTTTATTATTTCTGAGGCTAAAGCATCCAAAATGTCAGACTTTAGCTTGGAATTGGGACTCAGCAATGTTCCATCAGTTTGATAAGCAAGTTGAGCTTTTTGCAGTTGTATTTCTGCATCAAAACTAAACTGTGGTATTGAGAAAGTATGAGGCCAAGCTTGACTTCTGACAGAGGATGCAGATTCTGGAGTCGACAGTACAGATGACGGTGAGGATGAAATTATGTCTGTATCACAGGAAGATACTGAAGAGGTCTCGTTGTGTTTTGGCACAGATGAAGAAGAGGTACTTGGAGATGTCGGCAAAAAAATAATTTTGATTGTAGCTCTGTCTTGTAGGTCTGAAGTTGAACTGAGGTTGACAAATTCATTAAAATCCAGATCTTTGAGCTGAAGTCGAAAATCTTCTAACACACCAAGTTGTGTTTGGATTTCTTTTTTAAGGTCATTCAATGAATCTGGTATACCAGCTGGGAGATTTAACCTTTCACAATTATTTTCTCCTAAGATTACTAGGAGTTTGGCTGAGGTTGCCATTGCGTCAAACTTGTCTGGAAGAGAGAAGGGGATGAATATTACTAGAATGTCAGCAGACCAATTTTAAGTAATTACAATAAAACAGAAATAAAAAAATATTAAATGAAATTTGATTTTTGAAACATCATACAAAGATAAGACCATAACGGTGTAACATGATCTTATGCTTTAAAACCTACACTCTTAACCCAATAGTTGACTTTACTATAAAACGTAGTAGAACATTAAAGAAGATTTTTAGCTGAATCTGTGGTCCTTGGTGATTCATATAATGGCAGTTAATGGTGACAGGTTTTTTATTAAAAATAAACACATACAAACAAGTCCAAATTAATAGCCATGGCTCCTGATGACACACCGAGGTCTTGTGAAGTGAAACGATCCGTGTAAAACAAATCTGTTTGACGAGGCTGTGGATTAAAGGGAATAATATTGTATGTAATGTTCAATTTATTTACACGGACCAATTGTTTCGCTTCACAAGACCTCAGTGTGTCATCAGGAGCCATGGATATTGATTTGGACTCGTTTGTATGTTTAATCTAAAAAAAAACTTTCACTATTCACCACCATTACATGAATCACCAAGGATTCAGCTAAAAATATTCTTTAACACGCTACTGAAGAAAAAAAGTCACCTACATTGTGGATGACCTGTGGGGGAGTAAATTAACAGGAAATATTCATTTTGGGTTAACTACCCCTTTCAGAATGTAAGTTGTTATGCATAAGATCATAGTATGCAGTGACAGTCTTATCTTTGTATAAAGTTTTAAAAGTCAAATTTTAAAACTTTGCAAACGGAGTGCAAAAGGAGTATTACATATAGTACCAGGTATGACAGTATAGTGCTGAAACAGATTAATACACCACAATGTCACACAGGACTTCAGTGGAGGTTGTTACTCCTCATCTATAAGTATGTGTCTTTTTAGAGTAATCATTCGGACTCCTGCAACCATATAGTCAGCAAGAGGGTATGGGTCTTTCAAGTCAGAGTATGAAATCAAGCAAATTTCTTGAGATGGTACCAGTTCAAAGGCCCTGAAGTGTTCTCGATACCATGCGCACATTTTTTTGGCTATGAAAGCCAGTTTGTCTTCAACTATACAAATCTGAGAAATTTCTGCAAATTCTGGAAGGCCACAAAGAGATCCGTGGGCAATTATCATGCCATTTCGGTACATAATGCCATCACAAGAGACATTTTGTGCAACACTGACAGTGGTCATACCAGGATACCTAGATTTAAGGCAATGTACAACATTCTCTTTCATGACCTCAACAGTAACAGCAGAGACCCGTGTGACCTGTAAGGTATTTTTTTCAGGGTGGAGTATGTGGTGGTTATACCCAAGCATCAGTTGGTGTTTACTTGCCAAAGTCAGGGTAATGTTCTTGAAGCAATTTGTGTGCCTAACTACTTTTTTAAAGTAGCTATGCTTTGCTTCGAAACGCAATGTCCAAAGAAAAATTAAAGGACCAAAGCAGCGAATCATTTCTGGATAGTGTTCCAGGAAGTGATGCTTTGGAAGCAGTTGTTTAAGAGGGAACAGCTCCTGGTATTTCTGACGGTGTTCAGAGATCTTGCATTCCAAAAATGCAATGGTCTCATCTGTATGAGCTGAAGAAACAACCAGTTCGACAATATCCTTCAAGTCTAAAATCAAATGCCACACAGGTTCATCTGCAGGTACCAAATGCCCAATAATTAATGGCAGTAATCTTAAAAGACACCAATTTTCATGTGCATTGCCACCAACTGATCTTCTGCTTGCAAATATCCGTGGCACCAACTGAGGTCGATTTGTTTTATCACCCCACTTGTATGGAAAATTATGGATGAGTTCATTGAGCCCATCAAGAGACAAAATCTTCTTTGAAATAAGTACAGCAAAGCACTCTGCTAGCTCAACTGGTACTATGCCTTCAAAAAGATCATGAGCCAAATCAGGAGGATAGCCTGTTGTAACATTAAAGTAGCTAAGGTTTTCACTGAAAACGCATGGTTTTTTTACACCCATGACATTTACCTCTTTCTCTGTACCAAGTTTCACGTGTTCTTGGTGCTCTTCTGCAGTCCGAAGTTTGAATTTACCCTCCTTCACTTCAGTGGTCTGAGAATTTGCACGAGAAGCTGTACAAAACCGACAACAGTACTCGCCTGAAAAGTTCTCAGTGAATCCAGCCATGGAATGTGCGGCAAGATTATCAGCCACAACACATTGTATTGTTCCTTTAAGGAATGTTCCCAGTTGTTGGACATACACACCTTGCTGTTCCAAAGTTTGGAGATCTTGCAAAAGGGGTCGCAAGATTTTCTCAAATCCGTATGCTTTCACATCTTCTGTTTTGCATAAAATTGCAAGAAAAATTGAAGACAGTGTTGACTGAAACACTGATGGTACATTACCCAAAATCCAGTAGACTGCACACAACTTGTGCTTTTTCCTTGATGTCCCAAGAGGGTTGCAAATTTCAAAGTCATCAACGTATAAGCACACAGATATCCTCAGCTCCTCTGAGAAGAAATCATTTGCTTTAAAATACAAACCATCCTGAATTGACCTATACTCTTGAGCATCTCTTAACTGTTGAGAACTGTGACTTTCAACCATTTTGTCAAGCAAGTCATTCTGGCACAGCAGATTCTGCAAAGACTCTAGTATTGGAACATACTGAAAAGTTCTGTTTCCCTTGGCTTCAAGAACATACTCTACAGGGTCTACAATTTTAAAATTTTCCCTGTAATATTGTTTGCGCTTAAATGCAGAAGCTAGTGGACCACCATGCTTTAAAGCAGAGAGTAAAGGGTTTGCTGTACTTAAAGATGTAACCAGGTCTTTGATTAGTACTGCATCATTGTCAATTCTGTGCCTTTGTAAGGTGTCTACAATGATTCTGTGAGACAAAGGGAGAGAAGCATCACTCAGCAAATAATGCAAGTCCCCACACAACTCATCTACAGCTGAGCCTGGAACATGGTAGTGATTTTCCAGTTTTAACAGCAAGGAAGCAAATTTAAGCTCTACCAACTTTGGCAGGTTCTCTGAAATCTCTTCTGTATCAGTAGAAGAGGAATCGTCTTCTAACATAGATGTTTCAGTTTCTTCATTTGAAGTAGGGTCATTAGATGTTTCTCTAACCTCTGGTGTTTTCACAATTCCTTCCTTAAAATCTGTTACTGAAAACTGACAATGCTTTCGGCTCTTGTGTGATTTGAATGTACCATACACGTTTGTTTTAAATGAGCAGCCCTTAAACATACAACTAACTGTCTCATGACTGCGCAAGTGATTATTTATATGGAGAAAATAATCATTTACTGATGGAATGTCAGTAACAGCACAAACATGACAATTTATCACTGTAGTTTGACTAGAATTTTGTGGTAGCTGCTCACTGCCATGTGATCTGTTTAAGTGGGACCGCAGTGCATTCCAGGTTTTAAAAGTGCATGGACAGTTAGAATATGCACATGGATATTTGTGTTTACGGCCATAATGTCCATGTACCAACCTGAAGTGCTTTAAAAGCTTTGATCTGGAGGCCTGACTGTGCGTTCACACCAGACGCGACTTGCACGAATAAATTGCGCTATTCGCGCGTAGTTGGATGCTTGAACATTTTGAGTTTACTCGCTTCATTCGCGCGTGAAATTCTCTTCATTCGCGCGTGAAATTCACTTCACAACAGACGCGAATTCGCGTCATGGGAGTGGCTTCTGCCAGGCGGCTCCAGTCTCCTTGCGAAATGGCTGACATGGATTTTGTTAAGACGGTAGCTGCGCTTGATGTGCTATAGAAGGCTGAAAAACGGCGTAGACTCGTTCGGCGCCGTGTCTGGGTCCATCAGATCAGTCCGTCAATATGTATATAGCTCAAACTGAGTAAAGAGCGTTATTTACAACTTACCAGATTGTCTAACCTCCTCACTCACGTTCTTCCAAGCAGGATTCTTTTTATTCCTGTTTCTATAAAAGTACGAAGATGTATCGTACAGCTCCGGGTATCCATATACAGGGACGATGATTTTGTCCTCCATTGTTGTTTCGGATTTCTCCCTCCGCTTGCTATGTCGTAATCACGTCACTACTAGAGCAAGCTTCTGATTGGTTAACGCGGCGCGAATTTTCGCCAAAGTTCAGATTTTTCAACTCGTGCGAATCACGCGTTCAAGCGTCAAACGCCCAAAGCGCTCCATTCGCGCCGCGTCATTCGCGCCGCGCCATTCGCGCGAATCGCGCCGCAGGATGTCTATTCGCATCTTTGCATTGACTTAACATGTAAATCACTCGCGCTTAACGCTTCATTCGCGTCTAGTGTGAACGCACCTTGAGACGATCCACAACCTCTGCACAGCCACATACAGGACTCTACAGGCCTTCAAATTTCAAAACTCTGTAAGGGAGAAAAAGAATGGGAGTCACCAAACAATAATAACAAAATATGAAAAACTGCAAACTACTAAACTTAAGTTACAATGTGTTAGATGTCCAAACAAACAAGCTTACATTGCTTATTGACTTTTTTTATTGGGGCTAGCAGGCTTGAATAATAAAACGAGATATTACAATGTGCCAACACCACCTTTTAAGATTATTAATTAAGTTATTCAAACTGACATTAGAAGGTGATAAAACTGCTGTACAAGCACAAAACAATCGGTAACAAACTAGTAATTTAATGTCATTTACATTTATTATGGGTGATGTAATGTATATAAAAGTTCAACAAGTATAAAATTTCACATAAATGCATAAAACAAAAATGTATCTAACTATAATGTGAAAGAAGACACGAGGCATATGGCAACTTCGTGACCATGCTATACACAACACGGTATTACAAGTGAGTAATGATTCAAATGTTGTCATAGTCTCAATATAAATGCATAAAAAGTGAAAATCTCACCTGTCTGTTCACATAGAGGAAAACACGTTGTCGTTTTGCAGTGTAATTCTCCGTGTTTGATTCTCATAAAATGGCGCCGATCTAAATGAGCTGAAGAGTGATCTTATGCTCACCTGTGCTTCATTCCTTCTTGTGGTGTTTTCCAACTGCGCATGTGCAGATTTTACTCCACCTACTGACCGATGTGCGGTACTGCAGAAGCAACACAACTCTGTTGCATTCATTTTAATTAACTGAGTTGTGTAAATTTGAAGAATTACTTCTTTTAATTCTGTCAACACAACTCTTTTAATTTTAATGCACAAACAAAATTGAATTAATTAATTTAAACATAATTACATTCTTTGGACCAACAAATGCCATGTTTCATTTTTTTGAGTGTGTCCTTGTTCATAAAGCAACTCATCTGATTTACTGTTCAGCAGCTCTTTGTTCAGTTTAAGTCCAGTAAAACGTATTGCACTTCATCCCTTAATGAAATTAGGGCGATATGATATATGATCAAATACATCAGTGCTTACTTTACTTAGGAATATTCATTAATAGATTTGCGCTACGCCACCACCTGCATCGTCTTTACACACAGACTAAACTTACTAGAGAAACGTGACATAATATACCTCTGTAAATAACTGTAATCGCACACTTTAATGCACGTTGAATGGAACATATATTTCAAGTTCGCAGGGCACTTACTTTTGAATAGAACAGACATCTGAGATACACACAAAATGTGCAGAGCGGGGGTTTACTTACATGTTCAACTGGCCTAGATCAAGCTATGGTGTGTTTATTTTATCTGGCAGATATATCAGTGCCACCTAGTAGGGTCATCAAAAGGTACCGGGTTTTGTACTTTCGGTCCTGAAATTTAAAAAGCCGCGTCTGTCAGCGGATCAGTCTATATGCAGATGTATTAGGGATCCGCTGACACACGTGGCTTTCAAGCACTCCCGTTGTGCTTATGTGTGAGCGCTCGGTGAGGAGCGTGAAGCGCTTATCATTGTAGCCAATCACAGTCATGTCTGTTGAGTGCGTGAACACTATGGCCAATCAGCGATGTTTAAAAATCAGCTCAACAGCGCTCAAATGTGGGCAGGAAATGGACGTTTTTAAAATAAAATTTCAGGACCGAAAGTACCGAACCCAGTACCGTTTGATAACCCTACCACCTAGTTATTAAAAACTGCAAAAGAGAAATTAATTTGGTCCTGTGTGTGGTACAGTAGAAGGCGGCTGTATGATTTCTGTGAGTGTGTATGTGTCGTGTTCTGGCCACACAGCTCTTAAAAACATTAATGCAAATACAGTCGGTTTTTCCTCTTGTGATTTGTGTTTATTGTCATTGTACGCTATTTAGCGTGTCCTAAAACATGGCGGCGACTACCCAGAATGCAATGCGCAGTGACGTAGATTCCCATGCTCTATAGGAAGCCGCTAACAGAAGCTCGCATCCACACTGGCGCAAGTAACGCCTTCACTTCTAGATCAAGAATCTGTCAATCAAAAATTCAGTATCCAATGAGAAAACACCGTTGCTAGCCCCACCCCCATGAGAGATTTGTGCCAGAATGGCAAAAGAAAATTTCAGAAGCGTAAAAGAAAACTCCGGAATCGCATTTATGAGTACAGATCAGCGAATGAAAGAGGAGAAAACAGTTGCAAAACTTGCAGTGTGTTAAAAACGAAGTCAAAGATTTTGTCTGCAATTTTTTTTTTTCCCAGTTTCAAAGACATTTTATTTAGATTCAATTTACATTTTCATACTTTCTTGAAACTGTACATTCATTTTAATTGGCACAAAGGTAATTCCATACCACTCAGTTTTTTTGCCACTCAGTGGGTGGAGCCGCAGCCACACCAGCTGACGGTGACGTCACATGCATACCCTCTATCGGTCTTTGTCAGGTGACGTCACACTCATCGAGAATCATTTTGGGTATCGCCGCCATTTGTAAGGTATCAAAGCCGAGGTGTTCTGTAGTTGCAGCATTGTTTTTTTGATTTGCTTCAAAATGGTACGTTTTTGTTGTGTTAACGTCAGCGATGGTAAATTACACGACAGAAAAGGTTAAAAACTGACCACGAGGAAAGATATTTTAGGTCTTCTACTTGAAGGAAACATTAGACAACATGCAGCGGAAATAACCAAGAAGCGTCGGATGGCCTGCATATCAGCGGTGATATGCAAAATCATCATATTTGCCATTTTCATGAGACATTTTCATAAAGGTAAGTAAGCGATTTTTTAGTATGTGCTTATTCTCTATTTTCTTTAGTACCTAACGTTATATTCACATGTTGTTTTGGGATATCAATGCTATTCAGTGGTGTAGTGCAGGTACACAGCCTAATGACAAGTGTGGATAAATGCAAATATTCCCTAAAAGCACCCAGTAAAGACAGTGATGCGGTCAGGAACGTGGCGCCGGATTCCTTTTAAATATGTTTGATGGTTGCACCGGCGCCGTCCCCCCACCACAGATGTTGTCTGTTCATACGCGAGAGCATGTCAGCTTAGGGGTAAAATAATTATTATTGATAACTAATTTGAATCAGTACATTATAACGAAAACAATACCTTAAGAATGAAAAGCAGGTTTTTAAACTGATGAACCAGACAGCCAGGGAGCAGAAACGCCCCACGTACCATGCAATGTCACGCAATCGTTTCATGCATAGGTGTAGAGATTTATTTTATTTCACTACTGAAATTCTTAACTAAATACTTAACTGAATACCAAACTAAAATACATTTTTAATATTTTTATTTTTTATGCATTTCTGTATTTCATATAGGTTGGTGTGACTAAACTGTAAGAAAAAAAACAACACATTGCATCCAGCCGAGATGATGACTCACCAGGCTGGAGGAGATGGTCAGCTACACACTGAAGGCTGGAGGAGATAGTTGACTTCACAAGACACCTCTTGGTGCCACAAACTGAATGTAACTTGTGTGTACACAGAAGAAAACTGACTGCTTTTCATGTCAGACATAAGGGAAATTCTCACTTCATTTTAAATACTTCTGTTAACTTCATGCACCTCAGATTGGATCTGCCTGCATGAACACTGTTTTATACAACTGTTACAGGCACAAAATTATCCCTGCTTTGAGATTTTCACAGATAATCCATTTGGTGTAAAAGTGTGTGCCAGAAAGTGTTCTACCTACAAAATATTACTTATTTGGCAGATCATCTAGCAAGAATCCATGTAGAAAGGGTCATCAGAAAGGTTTGGCAGAAGCATTAAATCATCATCACATTATTATTAATATTATTAATTTTATTATTTATTTTCATTTTATTATTATTCAACTTGTAGTACTTGCACTGTGTCCACTTAGCAGTATGTTGATGTTGATCATGCTTGTCACATCTTCTGTTTGCATTTTTAAGCAGATTTTTAACACAGTGTTGCATTTATAATAAAGTATGTATAATGACATTTTCATAAATGTGTTTTTGATTGACTCCTTATCAGTACTTGTTATCAGTCAAAAACTTTTTGAACAAACAGGGTAAAGTTTAATGGTATTAATGGTATAAGGGAATGTGCAAATCAATGGTAGACAAAAACAGAACATAAGTGTATTTGTAAGTAAATAATATACGTTTTTATACCGTAAACAAGAGCACGTCATATTTCCAACGAGGTTGAACACTGGCAGCACTTAACTTTTTGCGGTCACGTAACGTTAATATGGATCAGTGTTAATTGTTAATGACAAATTATATAAGTTACGGTTCCTAAAACTTCTGCTGAGATTATCTCGGTCCCATATCTACTTGGTTTGCTTTTGTTTCTCCAGTATGATGATTTAAACGGTCTTTACTTTACGGCTCTGTATACTTTCAGTTCACTGCTCAAAGCAACGATACCTTCAAAATGGCGCCTCGGTGACGTCACACATAATAAACACACGTGACTGACAAAGACCGATTGTTGGGCCTGCCATTAGGCTTGTTTGATATGAGCAAAATCTGTGCAGAACCGATCACCAGTGATCAGCGAAACGACTGGCTGACAACACAGCTTAACTGTGCGTTCACACCGCCGCCGGCGAGAGCGTCAAAATTCGCTCTGGCCGCCCTGCCAACAACGCTGTAGAAAGATTCGTTGACGCTCTGATGATCGAACGCTTGGTCTTGTATTTAAAGCAGCCGCAAAGCAAACAAGCATGTTGATCTTGTGCAGACTGACCACAAGTAGGGTGTAAGTTAACCTCATGATTTTTTTGAGTGAAAGTAAGAAATTGAATTTAATTGTTGTTACATGCAGTGGTGTAGTGGTGCCCGGAAAAGTGTATACGCATTAGTTATACATATGTATATACGCAAGCTTTTAACTTTCTGACATCTGGACGTGACTCTCCGCAATCCCTGACATGAACAGGCAGCATCTGGTGGAGGAGGACTGAGCGGGTGCGGGCGCATCAGGCTCAATCTTCAAACATATTTCAAATGAAGCCGGCGTCTTTACTGGGTGTTTTTAGTGAATATTTGGATTTATTCACATATGACTGGATGTGCTGGACTGTCATGACTTTGGCTAATGCAGGACCCTAGCTTACTGAATGATGCGCATCAGAGGGGATTTCAAAGGTATATGCACAGCCGACTGATAAAATGGATATATGTCGTATAGCTGCGTATACCCTCCACTACACCACATGTTTGCTAACAAAATAAACCAATTAACTATACAGCCACTGTCTGTATATATTTAAGCCTAATGACATTTATCATTATTTTTTTCTCTATTGACAATACCACAGGGGAGACCAGGTATAGAACACTTTTGTTTTTACTTGCAGAAAAAAATAGGCAGAGGTGACTGCTTTTATTTTAAAATATGTGACATACACCTCGTCTCCATCAGATGTCAAAATTTTCGCCGCAGCTCTCTATAACACCTATTTTTCGTTTAATCCAACATGTGTAGATATGTCAGAAATATTTTTCAGCAGCGACACTGTTTTGCATGCTCTGGCACTAAAGTTAGCATATGCAATTCTCGCTTATTTACAGAAAATATATAACGTTAATGCACATCAGGAACATCAACAATCTCGGACACCTTGGTCCACGCATCATTTTGCTTGGGAACTAATGTGGTCGGAACCAAAGTTTTACAGGACTGCGTTCTCTGGAATCCTCTCAGTGGGTGGACTTCTACATTCCGATTGGTTGCCGCCGAACCGCGTCATAGCTCATTACCATAAAGTTGACCTGACTTCAACTGTTCCCGACGCCCACACCGTCCAAAACGCGCCGCGCCGCGCCACGCCGCTTCTTGCCGCTTCTCGCCGGAGCTCGCCGCCGGCTCACATTGAAAATGAATGACTTCCGGCCACTTTGACGCTCCCGCCGGCGGCGGTGTGAACGCACAGTAATGCTCATTGGTTCTAAAATGTTTTGTTTTTTAATCTAATATCATGTGGTTATGTGTTTAAATTATGAATAAATATTCGCAAACACCATGACAGTGCGATCTCTGTGTGAGATTTGTGATTGTTGTCATATTTCTATACAAATTTAAAATACACGTTTGTATTAAAGTAAAAATTGATGAATACGCCTTTCAAATGGAATTAAAAAGCAAGCACTTTGAGTGTCTTGTTTATCATATTTATTTTCATATAAAAACAACAGACCTTAAATTATATCATGTTTATCAGCAACACACGTGAGTGTGATAATACTCTCGCCTACATTTCAGGCCAGGTGCATCTCAAACGAGCCTATTTTTTATTCCTTTGTAATGTAATTGGGCGCTTTGGAAAGGATAACTAATCAGGTATCAGGATATGATAAGGGGCGGGACGAACAACAAGGACAAGAGGGTAGAACGTAAGAAAGAGAGCGAGAGATGGAGGATAGACACTTTCCTGTGTATGTGTATTTTTTTTTAACACGATAATTGTAGTTCATCTCAAGGACATTAGAGTGGCCCTTGAGTGAACGTTTTTGAGTTACTGCTGGCTAAGCCTGAGTTTTTGACTAATTTAAAGTGCGTCACAGACATTAAGAGGAGAACTATTGGCGGCGAGCCAATGCATCTCGCATAAACTGTCTAGGATCGCGCGATAAGGAGAAAGATAACGTATGTGGACTGTGGTTACTGGTCTACGTCTACCGCTGACCAGAGTGAGAGGATTCTGTGTTCGGAAGGTCTTACCACAGTAGTAAGCGCCCGCGCTGCCTGGAGGATTGGATTAACGTTGACGTCTGCCGAATGTGCTTTGCGGGGATGGATTCCGATTAGAAAACCATCTGACTGTGGCTGCATACGATCCTGAGTTAAACGACTGATATCGTAAACAGGTACCTGCTTTCAATTTTATTTTATTTTGTTGTGGCTCAAGTGAGTGAAGCGGCCGTGCGTTTTTTTGGCCTCTGAGAACACAAGCAGCAAACAGGCCTGCAACAGGAACTGAAAAGTATTTTACGTGGTATTTGCCAGTGTAGCAGCCGATTCGGGTGCTCGCTGCAGAGCCAGATGAGAGGAGTTGGAGCTCTAGCTCCCCCTCGCTGGAGGTAATGGGTGGAGATAGACACCTAACCAGACCCTAACCCTACCCCTACTCCTTACCCTATCCTAAACATAACTCCACCCATTAGTTTACACAGAGGTGGAGCTGGACATCCAGAGAGGGGGAGCTGGAGGCCAGTGACTCTGCAGTGAGCAGTACTTGGCCGATTCCGTTCCTCTTTACCAGGCCCGTAGCCAGCCTAGCGTTCGTTATTTGTTTATTTATTTATTGATTTACTTACTTATATTTTTTCTCCTAAATTGGACCTTTTTCAGTTCCCACCCATTTTTTAATTATGAGGTTCAAATACTTCATTTTGATGACTTGTCATGCACCAATTTGTGCCAGATTAGGATGTCTGTTGGTATTTTAATAAGCATGTTTTTGATGCACCAAAAAAAAAACATTTACTACAATATTGTCAAACTGCTTATCAAGATCATGTATCACCTTCTTCAGTAAATATACACAAATACCTAAAGCAATAAGTTAATTAAGAGCCGTGTGTGATATGGTTAATGCAATAAATGCACAGATCCTTTATACTGACACACATCCAATTTAGTTTATGACCAGGGGCGTTTGTAGGAACATCTATGGCTGCAGCAAAACTTCAGGGGGTAATGGTGGTGGTTAGGGGCTCACATCATGGTGATGTAAGATTTTGTGAGACAGTGGTCGGTGGATGTGTAACCCTGTAGGGGGGTCTGTGGGCATGCCCCCCAGGAGAAAATGTAATACATTTTAAAGTTAAATGTATTAATTTGGTGCACTTTGAGAGTTCAAAAATAAGAGCTCCAACCATATCCAGTGTGCAAATTGAACAAACGAAAAAGGGTCTAGAACTGCCCCTGGTCAGAATGTACTGAGTTCTTCCTTGACCCATGCTACAACCCTCCATTCTGGGCCCCTTTCAACCTCTGGGCCCTATGCAGTCTGTCCTTCTTTTCAAAACACAAATATCAACAAATATGAAGTAAGGATTTTTAACTATTTAGGCCTACATGGTATCTGCAGGAATTTAAGGCTTTTTGTTATTTGTATTTTTAAGACCTGTAGAAATAGAATTAATATGGAATGAGCAGGATAGAGCAATGTCTAGTAACATATTAAACCGATATCATGATTTACAGCTCAGATATTGTTCATTATCAAAAACAGTAACATCTGTAAAAATTGTAACAACCTCATTTTCATATGGTGAAATTAGGGTTGGGTACCGAAACCCGGTGCCAATACGGCACCGGTACCCATGTGACCGGTATGTACCGGACCGAATCAGAACGCGAATTTCGGTGCCTCATTTCGGTGCCACTTAAATGCCTGAACTGTCGATTGAAATATTTGTCTTCTGGTGCTATGACACGGATGTAGAAGCATTGATTCATCAACATGCATGATCGCTAGTTAAATTTAAATACTGCATTCATGGGGTGTCAGAATGATCAGAAAATGTATTTACTGAATGAGAACACTCACGTGAACGTCGGAAAGCTTTGATGATAGAAATCTAAGACATCTTTGTAGTTACTATCCACTTCACATTTCGAACTAAAAGCACAAATCGTCTGGAAATGAGACCATCCGAGAAGCGCGTGAATGCTGCAACTATCGTTACACTTGCTCTGACTGCAGCAGGTGGTTTGCCGTTAGCTTAGCTAGCTACATTAAACGCGTCTAACTTAAAATGCCAAAAACTAAACACTCTAAAGTGTGGCTATATTTCATGAGAAATGATTCAGACACTGCGACGTGCAGCAAATGTTTTACACCAGTTGTGTGAAGGGGAAAACGCGTCAAACCTAATGAAACATTTGATGGTATGTGGAATAAACTTGAAAGCGGAGGGATGCACCGTGTTTGACAGTTTGCAGACATCAGCTGGAGAGGTGTCGTATTTTGCCAGAGACGGCAAATACGATCTAGGAAAACCTGCATGGTGAAATTTTACCTTTTTTAGGTTTTGACACCATATGAAAGCTGAGTTCAGGCCCCTTTCCAAAACTTTTATTTTTTACATAACCTACGTTATGGCTATCTTAGGTTGGCTGATAGCGATGATTTTCAGGAATGGGATTTTGAGAAAAACGGCTTTAAAGTGAGACGGCTTTCACTTTCACTTTACGGGTTTAACGAGAGCTGTCTGTCAAGTTAGGAGCGCTACTGCATCATTAGACAAACAGACTAACGTTTGTTTTCCGTTGATCACCCATTTTATGTTTAGTAAATAATGCAGCCTACCTTGTAGTAAAAGCGAGCGCAGCGCAACTGTTCGCGCACTGTGCATAAAACAGACTGTCATCGGACGACTCCTCTTTAGTAACTTCATCATCCGATCCTTCATCTCTGGATGTGAAATAGCCCGTAACATCATTTAGGGCACTGACATCACCAAAACTGAGCAGATTGAGACGAGGTAAGATAGGTTAAGTGAGCAGCTGCAGTACTTTAGACGGCGTTGTTGTGCTCCGCCATCTCACGATATTAAAATAAATAAATAAATAAATAAATACATAAATAAATAAATAACTTTGCTTGCCGTACTTTACACAGGACTGGTGGAGAATGTGAACTGATACGCCTTTACTAAATATGTTACGTGGTTTATTCTGATAGGTTAACTGTTTTTGTGGTGTTAAGGGAAAGCACCTCCGCAGCGCATTCTTAACATAGGAGAAAGACAGTCATTTCTGCTTGCTGCAATAAATGTCTATTTTTCTGCACTAAACAAGTGAATTTCGAAGAGATATTTTCAGAGATGATAGCCAAGATGTTATAGAATAATAATTTAATGAAAAACGAATTTCCTGAAAACGTCCCACCGCGACATCCGACGGGTTTTCCCAGATCTCATCACATATAGTCATATTTCTGCAAAAGAATTGCTGAAATTTTAAGCTGTTAAATTATTGTAGTTGGGTTAGGTGGCTTAGGTTTTATTGTTGTTGCGTTTTGCATTGACTTAATAATGTATAGTACTACTTTTTTTTTTTTACTTTTAATACATTGTTCAATTTAAAGAACTTTTTCTTGTGTCATCCACCACTTTGTGGCTTTTTTAAAAGTATCGGTTCAGGCACCGTTTTGGCACCGGTATACCGTTTTAAAAGTATCGATTTGGCACCGGTATCGAAAAAACCCCAAACGATACCCAACCCTAGGTGAAATTGAATTGTACTGACTGTTTGAGTTATTAAAATTTACCCTTGGTCTTCCATAGTAGCATACGTGATGATAACCAGTAAAAACACACACACACATAGGCCTATAGCACCATGGTATAAAAATTAACTACATGGTTTAGGTATTTGTATGAAGAACAGTGGTCTTAGTATAAATGCACAAACACTAGAGATCAATCACAAAATACTGTTTTGGATACTAATTATATTCCATTACTCCTTTAATAAATTTAATTCATGTCTACATTAATAATATAATACAATTCGAAATATACCACATTTCTGCCACAATACCATGGTGCAGCAGTAAAGTAAATCCATGGTAAATGATTCTGACTGTATCGTTGTGCACAGTGTTTCACCTGTTTGTCAGCGCTGTTTCACCTGTTTAAAATCACCGAGTCATTGTGTTCTTCACCGAATTCAAGCGCTTCAATCTGGATCTCACAGCGCTGTTTAGTGCTCGCAAGTAAATGCATCTGCTCTAGTAAACTTGCGCTCCGCTGCGGTTTGAACTGTGATCCGAGCGGATAAATAGTTTGTGTGGCACGCTTCAAATGACTAGCTCATTTATCCACATCGTCTTTCAGTCCGCAAATTTAAGACCTCTTGAAAATATAATTAAGACTTTTCTTATACTAAATAAGGCATTTCATACTCAATTTATTTTTTTTTTTTATTACTTTAAATGTTGTTATTTAAAAGAACACTTGTTTATTAAAAAAAAAAACAAACAAAAAAAAAACAAAACATAAATTATGGACCTTTAGCAATATGGGGTGGGTCGTTTGAACCACCCAAACCCCCCCTGGCTACTGGGATGTTTACGCAATCATAGTTGCCGAATTACCATACGTATTATCAGAACTAACTTACTCATGAAGCACAACTCGATGTACGGGATGCAAAATGGTTCAAAACGTACCATCTTTTCTCCGAAACTTAAAAGTGGATTTGAGAAGTGAAGTTCTCCTTACAACTGATTTAACCTACCCCACCGTGCCCGGCGCGAAGGTCCTTTTGGCTGCACAGGGCGCTTCTGCTGCACAGAGGGGTGGCGGCCGTGCGGCGGTTCCGCGCTTGCCGCGTCCTGGAGCGAACGTTACCCCAAAAGTCGAAATGACGCCACACTTTACACCGAGGCGGGAGCAGGAACTATTCTTTCATTTTCCATTAATGCTAACATTAGTGGCGTGCCCATATGCTAGTATTTCCTGTCACTGTTTAAGTTCAGAGATAAGAAGACTGCAATCTAGCGGTCAGGATATAAGCTCGAAACGAAGCAACTGTCCTGAATCTTGTATGATTGTTTTTTTTTTTCGAATATTGATATTCTATTTTTGAGAATCGATACAGTATCGGCAAACAAAATATCGCGATACACACGTGTATCGATATTTTTCTTACACCCCTATCTATTTGAAACACAATGTTTGTCATGGGTGTTTTAAAATATAACTTGATTTTATGAGTGAAATAAACAACAAATAAAAAATCCAGCAGGTATAACAATTTGCAAAAAAAGAAAACATTAAAACTACAAAAACAATGGGTTCAAAATTCAGTTTGATTTATTTCAAGAAAAGCATTTGTATTCTTTTACTGTGGATGGATTCTTAACACCACCAATATGGAACCATCGCCCACAGTCAAGTTAATAAACACATTTGTCTCTCAGCAGGACTTGTTGTTTTCCCCATTATATTTTGCTTTGTATTTTCTTCAGGCTTGAATAGGATGATATAACATTTAGGTGCAAATATGCAGAACAGTAAACCAAAGCTTGAGGCTAAAATGGCAAATATCTCCACAGCTACAGTAAATTTTCCAGGAGAACTGACATAAGCTGGGATAAATGTGATCCATACAGCACAGAATATGAGCATACTGAATGTGATGAATTTGGCTTCATTGAAGTTATCAGGCAATGTGCGAGCCAAAAAAGCCAGAATGAAGCACAAGACAGCCAGTAGGCCAATATAACCCAGCACAGACCAGAAACCTATAACAGAACCCAGACTGCACTCAAGAACAACCTTTTCCTTATAATATTTCATATTTTTAAGAGGAAATGGAGGTGATATTGTTAGCCAAAGGACACAAATAAGAACCTGTACAAGTGTAAAGGCAAGAACACTGAGTCGTTGTTGTGCAGGCCCAAACCATTTCATGACATTACTTCCTGGAAGTGTAGCCTTGAAGGCCATTAACACAACTATTGTTTTGCTCAGAACACAGGAAATACAGAGTACGAAAGTGATCCCAAAAACTGTGTGACACAACATACAGGACCACTCAGTGGGCCGGCCAATGAAAGTAAGTGAACAGAGGAAACAAAGAGTCAATGAGAAGAGCAGCAGGAAGCTCAGCTCTGAGTTGTTTGCTTTTATTATAGGGGTGTTCTTCTTTCTGTAAAACAGGATGGCCACCATGACGGTTAATCCTACCCCCAACAGTGAGAAAAAGACTAGCACTATACCCATAACTTCTGTGAATGACAGAAACTCTACAGCCTTTAACACACATTTATTTTTCTCAGCATTAGACCAGTATTCCCTTGGACACTGCTTGCAGTTAATTGAATCTGGAAAGAAAGTTGGAATTACTAGTAGGATACAAAAGGAGAACAATTTACATGAATGAGATGGGCGGTAAGATTACCTGTCTCATTACTGATTTCTCCTTCTGCACATGGAATACAGTCATAACAGCAGACAGGTCTTCCTTTCTGAGCAGCCTTCCTAGTGCCTGGAGGACAGTTCTCACTGCACACAGACTTTGGCTTCTGCATGTAGAAAAATAAATGATAGTGTTTAAACATTTTTATTTGCATAATGATGTAGCAACATTTTTGAGCCTTGTTTGTGAACAAATCCATAGTCAAATTAAATGAACAAAAGACTGAGTTCTGGATCTTCATTAAAAATCAAGTTTGTTCACGCTTTCCTAATGTTGGGATCAAAAGGAAGTCAATGCAAAGACTTTTTCCACAGCTTGGCACTGCCCAGCATTTTGTTGTCAGTGCCATCTTTATCAATTTGATTTCTGCATAGACCATCGCATTTACCTCTCTGGTAAACACTACGTGTGTGAATCGGCGGGTTTGGCTAAACAGACATTCATATTGATTTTTCTGCAGAGGCTGCGCTTGTCTACACTATTACATCATAGAGTAGGACATTCCAAAAGCTGCAGTTTTTCAGACTTCCTTGAATATAAGCGTTTTTTTAGTGTAACAACAAAGTTTTGAAGTTGAGTTCTGAAACTTACAGGATGTTTTTATAGTACAATGACCTCTTATATGTCAACAGATCAATGGAATTTTGTTGTTTTAGTTCATGACCCCTTTAATTAGGGCTGCATGATAAATCGAAATGAAATCATGATTAACCAAAAGGTGCGATTGTCATGCACATCATGTCAGGGAAGCGTGGTTCTGTGATAAGTGGTAAATCCTTATCCGAAGGCCAGAGAGTGCTCTCGTGTGGAAACTCCAAATAAGCCCCAAAGAAGAAACCCAGGAAATCCCTATAGCGGTTGCTGAATAAACAGAAGATTTAAATGCTTTCATTCATTCAAATAAAAAATCACACAACTATGACAATATATGGTTTTTCTTGGAGTTCTTCTTATAATAAAATATATATTAGTACAGTGCTTTTATTACTGCTTCGAATGAAATATGTTGTGTGCACACTCGACTGATGTTATGAAGTAAGTTTGGAGTAAAAACATTTGTGGTGTTTTCACATGCTTTTAGATGGAGCAGCATATACTACACAGAGCCGTAGTTAACTGAGAAGCTATGCAAACAGCTGTCATTATTGCAGAATGATATATTCGATTTCATTGTCGTGCGATTAAATCATCTGGGACAATGAACGTGATATTGCGTAGCTTGTCAGTGAACTACTGCTCTGTGTAGTAAATGCTGCTCCATCTGAAAGCACATGCTGGAGATTTACTACTGATTACAGAACTGGCTTTACTGACAAAATGCACGTAACAATCGCCTTCGATTAATCATGCAGACCTACCTTTAATGTATAAAGTATAAAAAACAAATGGTAAATAAGTCTGTTTGACTGTTTAAACAGACCTATGTCTGTATTGTTGTGAAAATCGCTACACAAACCATGTACATCCATAAATACATTTTTTTAAAAATAATAATTAAGTTGTCAGCTAACTTTAATGTATTATGAACAAACATAAATTAACAATGAAAAGTGAATTTAAAGTAATCTAAATTAATACAGTCTATTAAAAGTATTATTGTTTGTCATTTATTATTAGCTGTTTCTGTGTGAGCAATACAAGATTTATTTATTTATTTATTTATTTATTAATTATTGATTGATTGATTGTGATCATCATTCCTCAGTTTAAACAAACCACGAAGGACAAACCTATTACTGCCAATTACCTCCAGCTGTCCTCCAGCCCAGATTATGTTTTCTGTGTTGAGCACAAAGCGTTGGTGAGGGGGCAGTGATGCATCATAGTATCCCACTGATTTAAATTGTATTGAACCATCTGAGTCCTGCTGCCAATTAATAATGTCATATTGGGCTACTGCACCACCAGTGCTGTCAAACCACACACGACCTCCCATCTTTATGGTGAAATTTACCTTTTTCAGAGCCTCAACAATCTAGTGAAAAAAGACACTGACATTATCACAGAGGTATGAACAGATGGCTCGCTCATTTTCTCTCTTCCTATTCACCTTTCCTTCATCTTTTATTGTACCTGCTGTGGTTGTATTGTCAGGTTTTTCTCACAGCCTTCTTTTTCTTTGCATTTGAGTAGACTGTGTAGTGAATGAGCCACGGCATAAACTGCTTTGTAGACGTAGCTTGCATATCTTTGTTCAGGCACATCTTTGTTGTAATGTTTTAGTAAAAGTAGTTCCTTATATCTGCTGCAACTTAATGCATATTGAGAAGAATTTCCCTCACTCTGTGAACATGGAAAAGCTGCGTTCCAGAAATCTTTTATGACATAATCTGCAAACCCTTCAACATTGATTTTTCTCACTGCAAACCCCAGTGACCCCCCAAGCACTCGAAAACTGTTTGGAGTGATCAGACTCTTTACAGTTATCCATGACTTCACTCCAATTATTTGGAAGCCTGTAATATTCTCAATACTTAACTGATCAATAAGTAAGCCCATCTCAGGAAGTGAAGTAAATGCAATAATCACTTTTGCTGTGCTTTTTCTTATTGTGTCTACCACTTTCTGGAGTTTTTCTTTCTCTGTTCGGTAGAACTTGACAGAGTACTCTACACAAATCCCATTCTCCTGGGCTATTTTCAAAAATATTGCCATTCCATAGTTTCCATATTCATTGTCACTGTTCACAGCTCCCACCCAAGACCAGCCTAAGTCCTTGACTATGGATGCTAGTGCTCTGCTCTGGTAGTAATCACTAGCCATAGTCCTGAAGACTGTAGGGTGTTCTTTCCTATTACTGAGACATTCACATGAGGCTGAGTGACTTATCTGAAAAAGAAAGAAGAAACAGTCATATTGTCATCTGCATCTGTGATTGTGCTAAGCATTCAGTGTTATTGCTCTTACCACTGGAATTTTAAAAGGTCCTGTAGTTTTGGACAGAATCACTGTAGCAGAAGACTCTGATTCACCAATGATAGCATGTAAAGGAGACTGTCCATTGCATCTGTATCCTGCTCCAAACTCCTGACCATTCATCAGTCCCAAAGTTGCACTCATGGTAGACAGTCTTGACCCACAGGTATCATAGATTCTATAGCCAATAGAAACATTTGGGAGCAATCTTTCACTTCTGTTAATCTCCTCAATGGCGAAGATCATGATTTGCGCCAGTCGAAAATCTCTCAGATACACACTGCAAAATTAATCATTAAATCAGTAGGCTAAATAGAAACTATATTTTAAAAAGACAATGGAACATGTTTTTTTTTTTTTTTTATTCGATCTAATGTTTTCTGATCTAATGTTTCAAATTTAAGAAATGTAACAACCTGGAGCAAGATAGAAGCTGAGGTTTTTGTGTAAACTCAAATAAAGGTAATGTTTCTATGCTGTGGACTGGAAAAAGTGCTCCAATGGTTATGTCTCCATCCTTGGAAAGCAGCGGATACTGAGGGTCTCCCATTATTCGGCAAAGAGTGTTTCCTGCCTTGGTATGAAGCTGATGGAAAAGCAACAATGTGTAAAGAAAGAGGAACATCCTAAAGACTGAGCTCAACTGTGACTGCCAAATGCAAATGATATGATATAGTATTTGCACTTTTATATATGTAATTATTATGGAAGAATGATTAAGAATGTGGCCAATAGCATCACAGGACAGGACATGAGTCAGGTAAAATGGGGTGGAATAAAGGCAAGCTAATTAGCCAGATTTTCTCACATTTTCAGACAGTAGTATATTTTTAATATTGGGCTAGTGGAGATTAGATAATATCCAGTTAAGCCTTTGAAAATACTACTCAAAATATATTTTACATAGCCGTTGTTTCATCTGTTGGTTTGGATATATGCCCATGTAGATTATTGTTTGTTTTAAAAAGTATAAAAATTAAAAAATGCATTTGTAACTATTTATTTTATTATATAGACCTAACACTAGTTTGTCTTTTTTGCTAGTAATTAATTTAAATTGAGAAGGTGAAACACTCCAAGGCACTCGTATAAGGGCTAAATCATTAAAACAGTTAAAAGTGTAGATCTATGCGTTAATTAATTTAAATGTCTGAAACCTAAAAATAAGTTATGTGGTTGAAAACACTGAATCATTGTGATATAGGCTATGAAAAGCATTGAGCATATCTATTTCTGGCTCAGCACCAGACAAAGTACATTTGAATTTAGCAGTGAATGTTCTAAATGCAGCAGTGATCGTCCACATCGAATGTTTAAAATCGACACTTGGAAGGGGTCAAATTGAATCTGATGTGGCACAAATCAAATCCAAGGGGTGCCCCTCGGCTGAAATCGTGTTCAGTTTAGATTGCGTTCCGCATTTAAAAATCATATTCTGGAGTGGAGTGGTGGTTCCTTCAGATCATTGTGAACCCCCCTACCCCGACACCAGGCCTGGAAGCATCTGACCCTGACCCACCACTACTATCATGCGTTGTCTAGCTCATACGATACACACACCTTTACTGGTGTGCTGGTGTGCATTACAGTCGTTTAATTACCGTTCTGTATTCATTCGCTGCTTATTGACAAATACACACATAAATATTGGAGATCACGCACCTCGCACATCCAGGAGCAAAGAAATTGTCAATGCTGCCCTGTGACTTTTATTAAAAAATAGTTAAAAATACTGAATCGCTATATGATATTTTCATATAAAGTTTTCGTTGTAATGCTTACATTTATTGGGCGTCTTGTTTGCTTGAGCAGCTATTGCTGCTGTAGCTAGTTTATACTGAGATAATTCTCATACCCCTTTGTTTGAAGTGTGGTTTTAAAAAATCGTTGTTTGAAGGGCTATCTGGCCCTTCCTCTTCCCCCTACCCCTCCAACCAAAAGAGAATCGAGATACCCCTACCCCTACAAGTGAATACGGCCAAAAATTGCCAAAGGATTGGGCTAAAGAATGCTTCTTACAATATCATTCATGTCACATCTTATGTCAGTTCTTTCAGACATATTTGCATTACACTGGCTCATTTACCAGTAGTGGTATGTAAAATATTCTATGTTCACCTTTGAATACAAGGTGTTAATGATGCTGTTAACAGGACGCTAAAACTAATCACCTAATCAGAGCGATCAGACCAGTGCTGCTTCCTCAAGAAAGTTCTTTCTACGTGTTTTACGCCTTGTCAGTTTAAATATTAAAGTGTTTTAAGCCATTCAAGTGCAAGACAATACAAATAATTAATAAAACAAAGATTGTAATGCTGTATTGGATGTATAATGTAAACTTCACTGTCTGTTTTACCTTTACATTAATGTCAATGTAGTTGTCACAGTACAGCTTGCCTTTGAGGGACAATCATTAGACCAAGGTCTTCCCGTTTGGGCCGTTCCTGTCACTTTTTCAAGAAATCACTTTTTTGATTGTACAAAGCACAGGTAGATTGACTTGGGCTACATTCAGCATGGATACTCTGACACACAGTGTATCCTATGGCTTACACAAATATGCCTCTCTCCCACTGAGTCTGATTGTTCAGACACTGCAAAGTCAGGGAGGACGGAGACCCAGTCTTGCCAGGTGCACTGTATTAGCCCACCCAGAGTTGGTTCTTGGAGCTCCTTGTGATACCTCTTTCTTTGGAAATTTCCCTGAGGAAAGACTATCTTTCTCAGGAGCAGGGCACAATTTGGCACCGGTGCCCAGACCTCTGGAGTCTCCACATCTGGCCCCTGAACCTGAGTGCACTATCACCAGTGCTGAAAAACACCATCACTCAAGCCAGAGCCCCCTCTACGAGACCCACAGAGATGTGCAGTTGGGTTAGTGCTTTCCTTCATGCCGGAAAGGTTGGAGAGGCAGTTATCCCCCTCCACCTTGAAAGTGTGTGTGTGTGTGTGTGTGTGTAGTAGCACATCATGACATAGTGGACAGTCCATAGGGAATTTCACATCATCCTGGGCACTAGAGATCATTGCGTCTCTAACAGACATCTGCAGAGCAGTGGGCTAGGCTACACCCCATATCTTTGCAAGATTTTATGATCTCTGGGTTGAGACAGTTTTGTCCTAAGTGTTATTTTGTATGCTAAGGCAAAATTTCAGTCAAATGGCTGGGGATATCTTTTGCATTACAGCACCTTCCCCTTTCTAAAGTGTTAATGAGAGCTTCATTGGCCATGTGAGTTCCCATTGTCCGGTGAACCCAGAAAACTTACTTACTCTACAGCACTCATTAGTAGCCCAATTTGGCAAAGGAATTTAATATCAGGCTCATTACTCGTTGTATGCCCCTTTTCAAGTAAGCTTGAACTTGGGTTCAGCCTGCTTGTATCTGCCCCACCAAACTCATAACGCCTGACTGAAAGGTAGATATTTTGAACACTGTACACCTTTATTTTCTTTTAGTTTTCACTGTATGTGTTCGAGAAAAACAAAAGAAACAGTAGAAAGACTGTATGATGCATGTTATTGATGAGTGTTATTTTGTCAGACCAGTGCAGCAGCACTTTTTATTGATTCATTCTTTTTTTTTTTTTTAATATACATGTAGAAAACACAAGAAAGTTATACAATTAGCTGGCAAAATCAATAAATTGGATTTTCAAACTCAAAGACCACATTAGCTCAAAAAAGGATATTTAAATTGAATCAAACAGCACATTTCTTATGCAAATTTTGTTTCAGTAGGACTTAGAAGTCCCCATCATATTTTGCTTTGTATTCTGTTCAGGCTTAAGGAGGATGATATAACATTTAGGTACAAATATGCAAAATAGTAAACCAAAGCTTGAGGCTAAAATGGCAAATATCTCCACAGCTACAGTAAATTTTCCAGGAGAACTGACATAAGCTGGAATAAACGTTATCCATACAGCACAGAATATCAGCATACTGAATGTGATGAATTTTGCTTCATTAAAGTTATCAGGCAGCTTACGAGCCAGAAAAGACAGAATGAAGCACCAGATAGCCAGCAGGCCGATATAACCCAGCACAGCCCAGAAACCTATAATCGAACCCAGACTGCACTCAAGAATAATCTTTTCCTTATAATATTTCATATTTTTGTGAGGAAATGGAGGGGATATTGTTAGCCAAAGCACACATATAAGAACCTGTGTAAGTGTAAAGGTAAAAACACTGAGTCGTTGTTGTTTAGGCCCAAACCATTTCATGACATTACTTCCTGGAAGTGTAGCCTTGAAGGCCATTAACACCACTATTGTTTTCCCCAGAACACACGAGATACAGAGGACAAAAGTGATCCCAAATGCTGTGTGACGCAACATACAGGACCACTCAGTGGGCCGACCAATAAAAGTAAGTGAACAAAGGAAACACAGAGTCAATGAGAAGAGCAGCAGGAAGCTCAGCTCTGAGTTGTTGGCTTTAACTATGGGGGTGTCCTTCTTGCTGTAAAACAGGATGGCCACCAGTGCAGTTATTCCTACTCCAAACAGTGAGAAAAAGACTAGCACTATACCCATAAATTCTGTGAATGACAGAAACTCTACAGTCTTTAACACACAATTATTTTTCTCAGCATTAGACCAGTATTCCCCTGGACACTGCTTGCAGTTAATTGAATCTGGAAAGGAATTTATAAGCACTAGTTAGAGAAAAAGGGGAGGTTAAAAGTTTCTCTTTTAACAATAAAAGAGCAACTAAACAGTTTTCTTCACAATTTTAATATGGGGTGAAGGTTACCTGTTTCATTAGTGAATTCTCCTTCTGCACATGGAATACAGTCATAGCAACAGACAGGTCTTCCTTTTTGTGCAGCCTTTCTAGTGCCTGGAGGACAGCTCTCACTGCACACAGAACTTGGCTTCTGTACGTATATACACACAACGGGTAAAATAAGTATTGAACACGTCACCATCTTTTCTGGTAAATATATTTCTGAAGGTGCTGTTGACATGAAAGTTTCACGAGATGTCGATAACAACCCAAGCAATCCATACATACAAATAAAACAAAACAAATAATTTCAGAAATTAAGTTATGTGTAATAAAATGGAATGACATGGGGGAAAAGTATTTACTTACTGAAATTTATTTAATACTTTGTACAAAAGCCTTTGTTGGTAATGACAGCTTCAAGACGCTTCCTGTATGGAGAAACTAGTTGCGTGCATTGCTCAGGTGTGATTTTGGCCAATAATTCCGCAGTCTTCAAATCTTGAAGGTTCTGTGGGCCTCTTCTATGAACTCTGATCTTTATTTTCTATTGGTTTCAAGTGAGGTGATTAGCTGGGCCATTCTAGCAGCTTTATTTTCTTTTTCTAAAACCAATTGAGAGTTTCCTTGACTCTGTTTGGGATCATTGTTTTGCTGAAATGTCCACTAGTGATCGACCGATACTGATTTTTTTTTTTTTTATATATGTATATATATATAACCGATACCGATATCGATTATTTGCACAATTATGTGTTACTTTTATAAAGTAAATCAGTGACTGAGTGAAGTAAGTCCATACTTGGAAAGTAAGTCATCTTAAAAAGTGTTACAAATTAGCAGTCTTTCGTGTTAAATTTAATCTTCATATTACAAAAATAAAAACATTTTATTTATAAAGCGCATCAGCTGCAACACTAATAAGCAAAATAAATGTAGAATGTAGAATGTTTTCAAATGGAGAAAATAAATAAAGGACAGGAATTATATCAACTTGTTTTAAACTACAGTTTATGAGCTGTTTAATAGGCTTTACCGATTATGGTAAACCGATTATGGTAAAATGCTTAAATATCGGGACAAATATTGGTAAATCGATATATTGGTCGATCTCTAATGTCCACCCTTGTTTCATCTTGATTTTGGTACTGTAGGTGTTGGGACTCAACCAGCTAATATTAATTCCACTGACAAGGGGCAGGAATGCTTTCTATTTACTGATCTATTTCAGCTGGTGTCTTTGGCTTTCCATGCCTTTTTGCAGCTCCTTTTCATAATGTGTTCAATACATTTTCCCCATATCATTTGATGTTATTACGCATAACTTAATTAATGAACTTATTAACTTATTTGTTTTGTTTTCTTTGTATGTATGGATTGCACAGATACTGACATCTGGTGCAAATTTCATTCCTCATCATTCCTCACAAATTTCAACAGCACCTTTGGAAATAGATTTACACAGAAAAATGGTGACGTGTTGAATACTTATTTTACCTGCTGTGTGTGTGTATATATATGTATGTATATGTATATGTGTGTGTGTGTGTGTGTGTGTGTGTGTGTGTGTATGTATATGTGATGCGATCTGGAAAAACCCTTCAGATGTCGCGCTGTTTTCAGGAAATTCGAAAAATAGGTTGAATGTAATTATTTTGTCAAAATTAGGTTTTCAATAAATTATTATTCTTTAATATCTTGGCTATCATCTCTGAAAATATCTTGGTGAAATTCACTTGTTTAGTGCAGAAAAATAGCGATTTATTGCAGCAAGCAGAAATGACTGTGTCTTTCTCTTATGTTAAGAATGTGCTGCTGAGGTGCTTTCTGTGAAAACCACGAAAACAGTTAATCTATCAAAATAAACCACGTAATATATTTAGTAAAGGCATATCAATTCACATTCTCCGCCAGTCCTGTGTAAACTACAGCACGCAAAGTTTTTTTTATTTATTTCCTTATTTTTTAAATTGTGAGATGGCGGAGCGTAACAGCGCCGTCTAATGTACTGCAGCTGCTCACTTAACCGATTTTACTCGTCTCAATCTGCTCAGTCTTGGTGATGTCAGTGCCCTAAACGAAGTTATAACGTACTATTTCACATCCAAAGATGAAGGATCGGATGATGAAGTTATTAAAGAGGAGGAGTCCAATGACAGTCTGTTTTATGCACAGTGTGCAAACAGTTGCGCTGCACTCGCTTTTACTACAAGGTAGGCTGCATTATTCATGCTATCCAAACATAAAATGGGTGATCAAAAGTTCGGAGACTATGCCCATAATAAACAACAGAAAACAGACGTTAGTCCCTTTGTTTAATGATGCAGTGTAGCGCTCCTAACTTGACCGACAGCTCTCGTTAAACCCGTAAAGTGAAAGTAAAAGCCGTCTCACTTTAAAGCCGTTTTTCTCAGAATTCCATTCCTGAAAATCGTCGCTATCAGCAAACTTAAGATAGCCATAACTTTGGTTGCGTTCAAGCTATGGACAAAATAAAAACAATTTTGGAAAGGGCTTGAAAAAAGGTACAATTTGACCATATGTTGGGCTTTCTTAGATCGCATCACACACACACGTATTATTTATATATATATATATATATATATATATATATATATATATATATATATAATACATACACACGCACACACACACACACAAGCATGAAAGGTGTACTGTAAACATGAGAGGCAGCAGCATTGCAACAAACCAATATATATAGAATTAATATATATATAGTAATACTATACATTAATTAAGACTATTCTATTTGTAAGAACTCTCGTTGTCTTTTATGTTTCACTCATAATGTTCCTTAAACCGGTATAAAAGTTTAAAGTTGTACTGTCCTTCAATTTGTGTCATGGAGTCATAAAATGTAGTCTAATAAGCAGAATGTTCATCGATATTAATTATAAATTAATGTAAAATCTGTTTTCCAAACAATTCAGGAACACTCTACAAAAAGGTACAATAAGGCATTATTTAATGCATTAAGTATGATGGGCTACCCATGATACATTTAATTGTGTGTGTCATTTTTTTTGTGTATTATTCATGCGTTTTATAAAGGTCAGCACAAGCATTTTTGTTGTGACCCCTAATATAGATAACCCTATTACAGAAACAGGTTATTGACATTTACCTTCAGCTGTCCTCCAGCCCAAATGATCTTTTTAGTATCAAGCTGTAAGCGCTGGTGAGGGGGAAGTGAGGCATCATAGTATCCCACAGATTTAAACTGGAATGATCCATCAGAGTCCTGTTGCCAGTTCACAACTTCATATTGGGCTACTGCACCACCACTGCTGTCAAACCACACATGATCTCCCATTTTTGTGATGAAATTTACTTTTTTCATAGCCTCAACCATCTTAAAAAAAAAGGAAGAAGATATTATCACTAAGGCATTTAAAATACTGTCAAATAAAAACATGTCTCTCTCTTTTTTCTTTTACCTGCTGTGGTTGTATTGTCAGGCTTTTTTCACAACCTTTGAGTTCTGTGCACTTTAGAAGACTGTGTAGTGCATGAGCTACAGCATAAACTGCTTTGTAGACATTATATTCATATCTTAGTTCAGGTACATTTTCATTGTTTGTTTTTAGTGCAAGTAGCTCCTCATATCTGCTGCAACTTAACACATATTGAGAAAAATTCCCCTCCCTCTGTGAGCATGGAAAAGCTGTATCCCAGAATGCTTGTAAAAGATAATCTGCAAAGCCTTCAATATTGATTTTTCTCACTGCAAATCCCAGGGACCCTCCCAGCGAATGAAAACTGTTTGGAGTGATGTAGTTTGTTGTAGCTATCCATGACTCCACGCCAATCATTTGAAAGCCTGCAATATTTTGGATACTTAACTGATCAATAAGTAAGCCCATCTCAACAAATGAAACAAATGCAACAACAACTTTTGCTGTGCCTTTTTTAATGGTGTCTACCACTTTTTTGAGTTTTTCTGTCTCTGTTCGGTAGAATTTCACAGAGTACTCTACACAAATTCCCTCCTCCTGGGCTATTTTTAGAAAAACAGCCATTCCATTGTTTCCATAGTCAGTGTCACTGTTTACAGCTCCCACCCAAGACCAGCCAAAGTGCTTGACTATATTTACAAGTGCGCTACTCTGGTGGTAATCACTAGCAATAGTCCTGAAGAAAGAGGGGTAATCTTTCCTATTACTGAGACATACACATGTGGCCGAGGGACTAATCTGAAAAAGAAAGGAAAAAATAATGCAGTCATCAGTATGGTAACTGCCAAATGGTTAGTGTTTTTGCTCCTTACCACTGGAATTTTAAAAGGTCCTGTAGTTCTGGACAGAATGACTGTGGCAGAAGACTCTGTTTCTCCTATGATAGCAGGTAAAGGAGGTTGTCCATTGCATGTGTCACCTGATCCGAAATCCGGACCATTCATGAGTCCCATAGTTGCACTCATAGTAGACAGTCTTGAACTACAGGTATCATAAATTCGATATCCAATAGAAACATTTGGAAGCAAAGTTTCATTTCTGTTAATCTCCTCAATTGTGAAGATCATGACTTGCGCCAGAAGAAGATTTCTCAGATTCACACTGTAAAAAATAAACAAAATACAGATTTTTGTAAAACTTTTTTTAGCAAATTTGAAACTTGATAAAATTCCAGATGTTAGTAGATGTGTGAAAATAAGTTCCTAGATATGATGCTTCTAGAGGTCTTACTTAAATAACATCAATAATAATAATAATTATAATAATGAATATAACATTTTAAATAATTTACAAAATTTTACATTTAAAATAATTATACAAATTTTGTGACAAACCTTGAGCATAACAGAAGTTGAGGTTTTTCTATAAACTCAAAAGAAGGTAATGTTTCCTTTCTGTGGATCGGAAATATTCCTCCAATTGTTACATCTCCATCCTTGAAAAGCAGCGGGTAGTTAGGGTCCCCCATTGTTTGACAAGGAGTGTTTTCCACCTCTGCATGATGCTGATGGAAAAGCAGGAGTGCGTACAGAAAGAGAAGCATCCCAATGATTGGGCTCCACAGCAAATACCAAATGCAAATGATCTGATACAGCATTTGTACTCTTATAGACATAACTGATATGGTTGAATGATTGAGAACATAGCCAATGACCTCACAGGAAAGAAGATGAACCAAGTCAAGCCGACCTGTAATAAAGTTATTTGTAATTTGGGAAAGCTAGATTTTTTTTTCGTGCTGTCAGTAGGTAGTGATTGATTGATTGATTGATTGATTGATTGTTTAGCAGTGCAAAAACAATTCATTAGGTTGACTGATGTAGTAAACTGGAATTTGTCATCATTTATTTTCATTCATTATTATTGTAATCGTAAACTATTTTGTAGTGCAAACTGGTTTTACTCTCAACTACACCTTGCTGTGCTGGAAATGAGTAGCACATTAGTTTAGTGACCAGTTCTCACTAGTAACTAGTTGCTTATTAGCATCCATATTACTAGCATATTGGCTGTTTATTAGTACTTATAAAGTGCACATTCTGCATGACCATATTCTACATCTCTTTATCCTATCCAATACCTAAACTTACCAACTACCTTATTAGCTATTAATACGCAGTAGTTAGGAGTTTACTGAGGCAGAAGTCGTAGTTAATAGTAGGACTGTCCTCGGCTAAAGATTTTTCCGGTCGACTAGTAGTCGTTCATTTTAAGCATTAGTCGATTAATCACACGTTTTTTAATAAACCATTTAAATGAGCCTTTAATTGCTCATATGCACACATAAAATTTACCACAGCACACCGGCAGAATTAATGGTTATGAATGTGTCAGGGAAAAACAGGAGGTTGCATTAACATTTAAATAATTTGATAAACCTTTCTGCTTTCTTTGTTTTTGTGTGTGTTTCTTTGTATTTTGATACCACAGTAAAACCTACTAGCCTAACAAATATGAAGTTCAAACATTATTTGTTTGTTCAAAAATTCTTTAATTATTATTAATATTTTATTACAAATGAAAAGATGCTTTAGGGAAAAACAGCAGACAGACTGAAAGAACGCAAACTCAGTCTCTGCCAGCAGGTGGCGCTTATGGAATAACAGTGATCTTACGTTTCTTTGGTTACCGCTGTAAACAAAGCAGCCGGGTGCTTATGAAAGCTACTTTAAATGCATCATACAGAGGCAGATGAAAAGAAAATGCCATGTAAACTTTTCTTAAAACAGTCAGTTCCCCTCAGAGATACATTTATATAACCCCCGTTTCAATATTTAAAATAATATTTCTAATATTTTGCGCATTGTAAACCGTGATCTTGTGCTGCCTGCTATAGTACTTTTTCCTCTTTGTGTTCGTTTTCTTTTTCATAGTCTCAAAGCTTCTGGACTACAGAATCCAGTTCTCAACCACCAAAATTTAATGGACCCCAAATAGGTTTGGGTAATGGAACAAGAAGTTTAATCTCTCTCAGCAAAGGAGGCCACAGAGAGGGAGAGAGATTCTGGCATCTACAGCTGGTACTTTATATTCCTGAAGAAGAAATGGGGGGTGGGGTTGTACATCAGGGGGAGAGCTACATCAGTCTACTCTGAGGAGATGACAAGGGGGCTAGATTCAATGGAACAGGGAATGAGGGATATTGACAGAATGGCTCTCCTGGCCGTGACTGGGGAATTTCTTTCCATTGAAGAAGGGATGGCTCTCCAGGCCGTGACGTGGGAACTTAATCTAATTGAAGACATAGTGGCACTCCTGGCTGCAATGAGGGAACTAGACTTAATAAATACGATAACTAGAACTAATCCAAACGTTGGAACAAGTCTTGAGCAAGGTTCTTATGTTGACATAAGAAGATACGGTGAACTGGGATGAGAGGAGTTTACAAATGGAGAATGTGGGACTAGACTAGGTTCTGGAACTGATACTGGGACTGGACAGGGCATTGGAGTCATGCCAGGGACTGGAGAAGGTTTGGGAAGGTACACACAGGCTGGATTGGACACTGAGAAAGGCTCTGGGATGGCGCCCATTTTGAATAGACTCTGTACTGCTGGCCTTAACAGGTACTGCTTCTGGAACAGCAGCCATAATGTGTGATGTCTGACGATCAGCAGCCATGATTGGTGATGACTGACGGTCAGCAGCGATGATGGGTGATGTCTGAAGTTCAGCGACCATAATGGGTGAAAACTCAGGATCGGCGGCCATAATGGGTGAGGACTGGTGGTTAGCGGCCATGATAGATGTACACTGACGACCAGCAGCCAAAATGGGTGATGACCAGAGATTGGTGACCCTGTTGAGTGATGACTAAAGGTTGGCGGCCATTTTGTATGCGGACTCAGGACTGGTGACCGTGATGGGTGAGGACTGCACATCGTCAGCCACTTCATCTACAGTGAATGCCATAGGCATGATGAACCGGATATCAGCTAGCGTGTACCAAAATCCCTCAATTAAAGTAAGGTCATCACCAGCTGCCCAGCTGCAGCAGTTGAGAAAGGACATATATTCTGGACATATAATTCCAGATCCCAGCCATTCTGAAAGAGGAACTGGGTGATGGTAGACTGGTTGCAGTCATTACTCCAAGGAATTATGTTGACGAAGGCTCGTTGTCCTCGCATACTGTTTTAAGTTCGGTCTGGTCTTATGTCAGGGAACAGACCGGTAGAAAAAACAGGTAAGGTAATTCAATCCTTTATTCTTTATTTTTATTTTAAAAGGGACAATGCACATTAATTAACAGACTGGAATTAACCATGCAATTATTAATTAAATATTAATTAACAATGTAGATTTATTCAACAAAAGGAGTCCAGCGAAACAAAAAGGTCAGAAAGCAATAATCATCATAACTAAACTGAGGAAGATATAACTGAATGTTTCTGATTACTTTTCAGCAACTTGGATGAGCAGATCACTTATCTTGATAATAATGTTTCTTTTCTCTTTTCCAGGTTCATGGAGTTAAGGACAGACAGGAAGAGCGATAGTAGGACAGGTGTCCTATTGCTTCAGAGGGTTAGAAGACAGGTGAAGAGATGAGCTGGAGGACTGAAGAGGGTTGCCAGACGTGAGGATACAGGAGATTCATGGCAGTAGGAATGGTGTAGGGGAAACCACAGGCGAGACCAGATGATGAGGGAGTGAATAGTGACTGCTTATATGTGATGCGATTTAGAAAAACCCAACACATGGTGAAATTTAACCTTTTTTAGGTTTTGATACCATACGAAGCCCTTTCCAAAACTGTTGTTATTTTGTTCATAGATTGAACGTAACCAAAGTTATGGCTATCTTAATTTGGCTGATAGCGATGATGTTCAGGAATGGAATTTCGAGACAAATGGCTTTAAAGTGAGACGGCTTTCACTTTCACTTTACGGGTTTAACGAGAGCTGTCTGTCAAGTTCAGAGCGCTATACTGCATCATTACACAAACAGACTAACGTCTGTTTCCATCATGTGCATAGTCTACGAACATCTGATCACCCATTTTATGTTTAGATGGCACAAGTAATGCAGCCTACCTTGTAGTAAAAGCGAGCGCAGCGCAACTGTTCACGCACTGTGCATAAAACAGACTGTCATCGGACTCCACCTCCTCTTAAGTAAATTCATCATCCGATTCTTCATCTCTGGATGTGAAATAGTCCGTTATAACATTGTTTAGGGCACTGACATCACCAAGATTGAGCAGATTGAGACGAGTAAGATCGGTTAGGTGAGCAGCTGCAGTACTTTAGACGGCGTTGTTGTGCTCCGCCCTCTCACGATTTAAAAATAAATAAATAAATAAAAAACTTTGCGTCCCATAGTTTACACAGGACTGGCAGAGAATGTGAATTGATAGCCTTTACTAAATATGTTAAGTGGTTTATTTTGATAGGTTAACCTCAGCAGCGTGTTCTTAGCATAAGAGAAAGACACAGTCATTTCTGCTTGCTGCAATAAATGGCTATTTTTCTGCACTAAACAAGTGAATTTCGCCAAGATATTTTCAGAGATGATAGACAAGATGTTATAGAATAATAATTTAATGAAAACCTAATTTTGGCAAAAAAAAATTCCATGAATCCATTTTCTTTCGTCACGGCCAGGAGTGCTGTTCCCTGCTCCAGTGAATCTAGTTCCTTCCATAAAATTCAAATCCCAAACCTTGACTCCTGTACTCTTGTGGTTGTCCACTCCTGAATGCCCTCCAGCGTCCACTCCTTTAGAGCGCCTTCCAGAGCTCACTCCAGAATTGCCTCCATGTCCACCTGAATGGCCAGTGCCTTCATGGCCTCCCTTCTGGTCACGCGTCTTCAGTCCTCCAGCCCATCTTTTCACCCGCCTTCTACCCTCTGAAGGAATAGGACTCTGTGGATACATACCCGTGTACTCACCTGGCCTACCGCCACTCTGCCTGTCTGCCCTTAACTCCATAAGTGAAACCATCTTGTTTTTGTTTGCCCCTGGCTTCGTCCTATTCCGTTCCTGAAAATTAATCAGAGACTTTCAATTATATCTTCCTCAGTTTAGTTATGATGATGATTGCTTTTTGAACTTGCCTGTTTTGTTTTGCTGGACTCCTTTTATTGAATAAATCTGCATTGAGTTTCCTTTACTGTTGTTTTTACCGCCCTGTTCCCTGACATTACACTAAGTGAAAATAACAGTATTTTTTTTATCAATATGCTGTTACACTAAGTGAAAATAGCGATAGATGTTATTTACACTGTTTTAAAATAGCAGGATTTTCTTCTGTTTATACTATTTAATGCAAATACTGTCAACTATCTGCATCTCAGTATTTTATTACATTATAAAACAGTATGCAATAATAATATATTGTGTGAATTATAATTTTAATTCAAATTATTAAATGGATGCCACCTTATTGGGACAATAAAGCCCTCCTTACACCTACCCTTACCCTACCCGATACTTTATTTTCAACTTTTTGATTATTTCTATCATTTTTATTGAACATAAATGCCTTTCTGATGTGGTATGACATTTGAAAAGGGAGGAAAAAGGTGGATTTGAACCCGGGTCGATCGCATCAAAAAGACTATGACCAGAGGTGGGCAGAGTAGCCAAAAATTGTACTCAAGTAAAAGTGCAAGTACTTATATAAATAATTACTCCAGTAAAAGTAACAATCCTAACAGTTACTTGAGTAAGAGTAAAAAAAGTATCCAATGAAAAATCTACTCAAGTATTGAGTTACTAGTTACTTTGGATGTATAGCCTATATAGCTGAAATTAACTGATTTCCCCAGGGGCATTTCTTCATCTCTCATTAAAGGGTGTAGCTGTGATGTCATGGAAAAAAAAAAAACAATTCTTATTGTTATAATATTGTAATAATGATCATTAATGTCGATTAGACCTAATAAAGGGGGAAATCATGAATGGTTTATGAATGCCTTTTTACAGATTAGACAATCAAGACTTCACATATTGTTATTTCAGTAGTATGAAAAACAAAACCGTTATTCAAACTGGGAGTAAACGATGTAGAGAAACACAGAAGCACACCATGACTACGGTCTAAAACTGTTTTCACATTTTCTTGTTACAATTACTGAGGTTGTTTAGGCTGATGAGAGAATGCAAATGCATATTCATCAGAATTCAGTCAATGAGTGCGCACAGTGAGCAACTCCGGAGTTCTCTGCAGTGACGAATCAAAACGTCTCTGCTTAGATATTGCATTTATATGCTTAACAGAAACGGGATTGGTTATAATGCTCAATGCTGCAGACCGTGTTTAAAAAAAAAACTGATGCAACGTAATAAAGCTACACTCCTCTAACTATGACACACACTTTACCACTTACGCCACTGAAGCTGTTATTTGACTACCGTCTTTTGTATACCTGACTACCCCAGTGAAATGTTGGTGGGCGGCGTTAAGCCCAAAGTATACTTTTGTACTTTTACACTAATGTATGAAGTATACTCCATTTGATGTTGTGGGCGAACGTGAATTGTCGAAACATGCGCTCTCGAAAGCTTTATCCATGTCCAGTGTCTGCTCTTTATTCTCCTGTAAATTATGACGGATAACATATATATTTTTCAGAATCAGAAAGAGCTGTATTGCCAGGTATGTTCACACATACAAGAAATTTGTTTTGGTGACAGAGGCTTCCACAGCACAACAGAATGACAGTGACAAGACAAAATGTATAGCATGGTGTATTTTTATTTATTTTGTTAATAAATGAATCATTCTATGTTTAATATGAGTTTGTCTCACTGTTTTATCAATTGACGCAGAATCGCCACTAATTTGAAAGTGAAAGTAAAATGTGCACATGCATTTACAAGCTATTGAAAATCGAGGAATAGAGGGAAAGCTCTAGCGAACTATAGCTATAGCTATAAAGCTTTTATTAGACAATCTAAGGCTTCTAAGGCAATCTAAGATTTCCAAGGCATTAAATGTTCCTAGAGACACAGCTGGCAGCCTTTTTACTTGGTTTAAAGTGTGTTGTATCAAAAAACCTTTGAGGGTGTTGAACAAAAAAAAGTACAATATCATAAAATGTTTGATCAGAGCAACACAGAAAAACCTGCAATGTACAGCAAAGAACTTGCAAGATGACCCGACAAAAGGAAGAGAAACATTTCACTGCAGTGTATAAAAAGAACACTAGACAAGTATGGCCACCTTGTTGAGGCATCTTGACAAATACTGCTCTGGATCAAAAATAACAAAAAGGCCAACTTGAAGATGCTAAAATTCTATTGGATAGACCTGTCGAGTTCTGGAAGAATGTTTTATGGAGTAGTGTGACTCAACTGGAACTTTTTGGACCTGTGGACCAGCAGTATGTCTGGTGCAAAAAAGGCAAAGCTTATAAGCAGAAGCACAAACTCCATCGTCAAATGGGAAGTGGAAATCATGACTGTATGAAGGATATCATAGATTCTTTGAAGTATCAGGCCATTTTGGCAAGAATTGTAATGCCTCTCTTGCAATGACTGAAGCTAATGATCAAAGGACTTTCCTGCAGGACAATCATCCCAAAGTATACATCCAAAATCTGCTTATGTTTGGTTCAGGAATCAGTCATAGAATGTTCCCCTTCAGGAACTCGAGCCGCGTCGAAACGCTATGGGAACGCCTTCAGCGTGACCGCGCTCTGAATCACGTGTGTAATCAAACCGATGGAAGAGCGAGACGTCATAGGCAGGTGACGTCACTGACCAGGAAGCATAAAAGCACATGCGCCAGAATGAGTGTCAGCTTCTGTCTTTCAGCAGCGCTCTGTGTGTTTGTCTGTTTGTACTCGTTTGGTTGCTAGTTTGCACCAATTTCTTTTTGAGTACAATGTCTAAGAAGGCAGAGAAAACCAAGCATGTTAGCAAGCCAGGTTTTAGAGCGTGTGTTCCTCCCTGCTCTCGTTACATCACGAGCGGGGATACACACGCTCTATGCGTGGCTTGCTTGGGAGCGGAGCACGCAGCGTCGGCTCTCGAGGGGGCCGACTGCCCGCACTGCGAGCGTCTTCCTCTGCGACACCGAGGTGTCGAGATCATGGAATTCGCCCTTCTCGTCCCGCTTGTTCATCCCCGCTTCCTGTAACTACAGTTACGTGGCAGGGCTGGATGAGCGTGGGTATAGAGCGATGCCCCGGGTGGAACAGACGTGTGCGAGCTATCTGTCCCCCGAGTCGGCATCGTCTCTGAAGGCTCCTGTCTTGCCCTCCAAGCCGCTGCGAGTCACCTCAGCGTTGGTGGGCAAGGGGTATACGGCTGCGGGTCAGGCTGGTGCGTGTCTGCACACCATGTCGGTGTTACAGGCGTACCAGGCTGACCTGCTCAAAGAGTTGGATGAAGGCGAAGAGATCAAAGATAGCGATATCTCTGAGCTCAGGAGGACCGCTGATTTGTCTCTCCGTGCCACCAAGGAGACCGCCCGTGCTATTGGGCGGTCTATGGCAGCCCTTGTGGCCGGGGAGAGACATCTTTGGTTGACCCTGTCCGATATGAAGGAAAAGGACAGGGTCTTCCTTCTGGACGCCCCGCTTTCGCCTTCTGGTCTGTTCGGCGACGCCGTCAATTCCGTCGTCGACAGATACCAGGAGGCTTGTAAGCAAGCGGCGGCGTTCCAGCGGTTCCTCCCTCGCCGCCATCCAGCTCACGGGGTTGCTGGGCGGGAGCAGCCCCGGCCGTCTACCAGCTCCTCTTATAGGGAAACACAGAAACAGAGCGTGGCCACTCGCTCTCGATGGGTCAAACGCTCTAGGTCAAGGGCTTCCCAGGCTAAGCCCGACCTGAGGGTTGTGCTTCAGTCGAAGAAGTCCTCGACAGCCCCATCCGGGGAGAGGCGGGGCACACCGCATTATTCGGTGTCCGTCTCTTCCCTGTGCCCTCGGGAGGCCGTTCTGCCAACCCTGCCGGTGCTTCAGGGCGCAGTGGTCTCCAGCAAGCTTTCCCCCCAGTCTCTTCCGCCCGGCGACGTAGCGGAGCTGGGGAGCTCACCACCCCTGCGGGGGTCTCTTGGGCCGTTAGTTCAGGTGCTTCCTGCCGGGGAACCGTTTCAGGACACCATTCTAGGGGCCCACACAACACCAGAGGCCAGTCTCGAGAGACTGGTTCCCTTAGTAGATCATTTGGCAGCGTGGAAACTACTGCCCAATGTGTCTGCTTGGGTCCTGCACACTGTAGAGCGAGGCTATCGCATTCACTACCTCCGCCTCTCCCACGCTGGTGGGCCCTGAGCAGGGTCTGGTAATGGAACAGGAAGTAGCCACTCTCCTGAGGAAGGACACCATTGAGGTGGTCCCTCCTCACGACAGAGAGTCCGGGTTCTACAGCCGGTACTTCATTGTTCCGAAGAAGGATGGGGGCCTGCGTCCCATTTTAGATCTGCGTCTGCTGAACCGCTCAGTCATGCGACTGAAGTTCAAGATGCTCACTATCAAACAAGTCGTGTCTCAGATCAGGTCCGAGGACTGGTTTGTCACGATAGATCTAAAAAACGCATACTTCCACGTCTCCATCCTTCCTCAACACAGGAAGTTCCTCAGGTTTGCTTTCAGGGGCGAAGCTTACCAATACCGGGTTCTTCCGTTCGGCCTAGCACTCTCCCCCCGCACTTTTACGAATTGTGTGGATGCAGCTCTGGCTCCTCTGCGACTCCAGGGCATCCGCATACTCAACTACATCGACGACCGGCTGATCCTGGCCTATTCGGAGATGGTGGCGGTTCGGCATCGAGATGCCGTTCTCGCTCACATGAAAGAGCTGGGGTTGAGACTGAACGCCAAGAAGAGTGTGCTTTCTCCATTACAGAGAACCACTTATCTAGGCGTGGTGTGGGATTCGACCACGATGCAGGCACGTTTGTCTCCTGCTCGGATCGAGTCGATCCTCACTGCAGTCGCGAGAGTGAAAGAGGGCCAGTCACTCACAGTCAAGCAGTTTCAACGACTGCTGGGTCTCATGGCAGCTGCGTCCAACGTGATACCTTTTGGCCTGCTGTACATGAGACCCCTACAGTGGTGGCTCAAGACCAGGGGGTTCTCCCCGAGGGGAAACCCACTCCGCATGATCAAGGTGACGCGGCGATGCCTACGTGCCTTAGACATGTGGAGGAGACCCTGGTTCTTGTCTCAGGGCCCGGTGCTGGGAGCTCCTTGTCGCCGCGTAACGCTAGCGATAGACGCATCTCTCACCGGTTGGGGAGCGGTCATGAACGGACACCCTGCCCGCGGTCTGTGGAGCGGTCACCAACTCACGTGGCACATAAATTGCCTGGAGATGCTGGCCGTGTTTCTAGCTCTGAAACACATCCTCCCAGACCTGAGAGACCGCCATGTGTTGGTCCGCACCGACAACACAGCGGTAGTCTCTTACATCAACCACCAGGGAGGTCTGCGTTCGCGCCCCTTGTACAAGCTGGAGCACCAGATCCTTGTGTGGTCCCAGGGCAAACTCCTCTCGCTGAGAGCAGTTTATGTACCTGGGCATCTCAACTTGGGAGCAGACATCCTGTCAAGGCAGGGGCCGAGGCCCGGGGAATGGATGCTTCACCCCGAGGTGGTGAAGCAGATCTGGAGTTTGGTGTTTGGTCCAGCCCAGGTGGATCTTCTTGCCACGAGGGAGAACACGCAATGTCCCCTCTGGTACTCTCTAGTTCATCCAGCTCCCCTGGGGCTGGATGCCATGGTACAGACGTGGCGGAGGCTTCGTCTGTACGGCTTTCCCCCGATTGCTCTGCTCCCGGGAGTTCTAGAGAGAGTGCGCCGGGACGGGGTGTCCCTTCTTCTAGTAGCCCCGTTCTGGCCGGGCCGAGTGTGGTTCTCGGACCTGATTTCTCTCCTCGACGGCTCTCCTTGGGAGATTCCCGTCAGGAGAGATCTCCTCTCACAGGCAGGGGGTTCCATTCTTCACCCCTGGCCGGAGCTGTGGAAACTTTGGGTGTGGTCTCTGAGGGGGCGCACCTCTTAGCTTCCGGTCTCTCAACCGAGGTTGTTGAGACCATCCTCCAATCTAGAGCTCCCTCTACGAGGAAACTGTACGCCTTGAAGTGGAAGCTTTTCACTTCTTGGTGCGGACGCCACCAGCAAGACCCAGTTAACTGCCCAGTTGGCTCAGTGCTGTAGTTCCTGCAGGATCGGCTATCCGCAGGGTTAACCCACTCCACCTTGAAGGTTTACGTGGCGGCCATTGCGGCCTACCACGCCCCTCTTGGTGGTCTTTCAGTGGGTAAGAACCCCCTTGTTACACGTTTCCTCCGCAGTGCATTGAGGCTGAGGCCTCCGGTACGACCCCGTGTCCCTACTTGGGACCTGTCCGTGGTGTTAGAGGCTCTCTGCAGGCCTCCCTTCAAGCCTGTTGAGGAAATTTCTGACAGATTTCTCTCTATAAAAACTGTCCTTCTTCTTGCCCTTTCCTCCCTAAAGAGAGTTGGGGATCTTCAGGCCCTCTCTGTGGCCCCTTCTTTCCTGGAATTTGCTCCAGGTCTTTCTAAAGCCTTCCTTTACCCTCGTCCGGGTTATGTCCCTAAAGTCCCCTCCTCGACACCACGGCCTGTCATACTTCAGGCCTTTTGTCCTCCTCCCTTCCGGGATTCTGACCAGCAGAAGCTTAACTGTATGTGTCCGGTGCGTACGTTGGACACAAACGTCCACAGAGCTGCCAGGTGGAGAAAGTCAGACCAACTTTTTGTCTGCTATGGCCCCCCTAAGAAGGGCCTCCCTGCTTCTAAGCAGACCTTAAGCCGCTGGATAGTGGATGCTATTTGTTCAGCTTATGAGTCCTCTGATCTCCCTCCTCCTTTAGGGGTCAGAGCTCATTCGACTCGGAGCATGGCTGCCTCCAAGGCCTTTCTTGCTGGAGTGCCCATGCAAGATATTTGTAACGCTGCGGGGTGGTCCACGCCCCTTACTTTTGTAAGGTTTTATGACCTCGACTTGCGAGTCTCTCCTGGTTCCTCTGTCCTTCGCCCTAGCACTTCCTAGGCAGGGACTGGGGTCTGGCGGTGTGGGCATCTCGTTTCCCATAGCGTTTCGACGCGGCTCGAGTTCCTGAAGAGGAACGTCTCAGGTTACGTATGTAACCCCGGTTCCCCGAAGGGAACGTGACGCTGCTTCTCGTGGCCAGCCTCCTGCGTCCCTGCGAGCGCTGCTTCTCTCCTGGAAGTTGATGCTCGTTCTGGCGCACATGTTTTTATGCTTCCTGGTCAGTGACGTCACCCGCCTATGACGTCTCGCTCTTCCATTGGTTTGATTACACACGTGATTCAGAGCGCGGTCACGCTGAAGGCGTTCCCATAGCGTTTCGACGCGGCGTCTCGTTCCCTTCAGGGAACATACATAACCTGAGACGTTCTTGAGTGGCACATTCAGTCTCCTGATTTAATTCTCATTGAAATTTTTTGGTTGAATTTGAAGAAAGCAGTGGCAAAGTGAAAACCAAATATTATCAGTGATCTGAAAGTTTTTTTCAGGTGAGGAATGGGCCAAGATTGCAGTAGAGAGGTGACAGAAGCTTCTACGTACTTCCAAGCAGCATTTATTGGTGGTTATAAAGAATAAAACATTCTTCACCAAATGTTACTTTTGGGGGTTAAATCATTTTAAACATAAACGTTTAGAGCCAATTAGATTTTTTTCCCCCATTATTCCTCAACTTGCGTTCTCAGAATTACTCAAATGTGTATTAATAAACTTCCTCTAATAGTGTACTGATGCGTTTGTTGAATTGTTTTCACAAATTTTGTTCTCCGCAGCAAAATGTCTTGCAGGTCAAGGGGGTTGAATAATTTTGATCGCAACTGTAGTATTCTATACAGTGATAAAGGCTATGTTGATTAGCATTGCATTATAAATATAGTTTCTTCATTTAAAAATACCCGAGATGGCTTGAAGAGCAGAGACAAACCATTTTGATGCAATCGTATGTTTACGGTCATATTTCATGTCTCTATGCATTTTATTCAGCTACAGCGATAGCACACTGTATGCCTTTGACCATGCTAGGGATTTCCTTGAACATCTTATATGATCCTATGATTTCTATGAGATTCATTTATGGATTTATTGTGCAAGGGTGCCCTCTGGCTACCAGTAAGAATGAAACAGACATTGCATTGCATGTGTGCGCTCACTGATGCTCACAACACCTTATCTCTCTCTCTCTCTCTCTCTCTCTCTCTCTCTCTCAGTGGATGCCTAAGTTCCCCTTCTCGTTCGACGTACATTGGAACTGACCGACAAATTGGGGATTGCTTTGGGAGACCAGTCTACTTTGATTGTAAGAAAACGAGCCAATGTCTATTGGCATGCGATAATTGCACCAGCTGCTCTACGCTGCAGCGCGAGTATTTAATGAGCAGCAGGTGCATCACATATTTGCTTTTGCTTTTCTTGGGGCAGCCCGGGCTGGTTCTCAGCTCCCCGCCCCAGTTCCTTTCTTTCTGGAAGTGCATGAGGAAGTGACCAAGTCATGGACGGCACCTTTTTCTGCCCGAAGCCAATCCGGTCCTTTCTCCATCCTCACTGCCCTCGATGGCGGTGTGGCGAAGGGATGCGTGGAGCTCCCCCCAGTGGAGCGGTCTGTGGCGATGCAGTTGTGTCCCAAGACCGCTAACTCTTGGCGGGGTAATCCGCGTCTCTTCTCCCGGGTGTGTAAGTTCTCGTCCTCCTTGGCAGGCAAGGCTTACACAGCTTGTGGAGAAGCCGCCTCCGCCCTGCATGCCATGGCGCTCCTGCAGGTCCGGCCACCCTCGCCCCTGCTCAGCCTAAGCAGCAGCCTCCATCTAGGCGACAGGTGGCTGGCCGCAGGGGGAGCGCCCAGCCCATCCAGCCCCCCGCCAAACCAGGCAGCAGGCGTAGGGGTAAGCGACCCTGAGACAGGAGGATCTGCTCTCCAGGTGATGGTGTCGGCACCACTCCCTCCCCCGAGGAGGGCCGGGTGGAGAATCTTTTGTTTCCTTTTGTTTTTGTTCCACCGCTGGCTCTTCGGAGTCCAGCGGTACCCACATTTTCAAAAAAACAGCAATTTCCTCTATCTCTGGGTCACAAGAGGGCACGGTTGGCAGTGTGCGACTTGTCACTCCCTTCCCCCTCTCTCTTCGCCAGCAGGCAGCAGTGTGTGGTTCGAGGACGCCACCAAGCCTTCTCACACATCCTCTGCCCCACCCTGGAACCAGGTAAGTGTGGCACAGCACACACAGACTCCACTTTGAGCCGCCTCAGTGCCTCCTGGGTCGGGTCCCTGTGTTCCACCTCGCTGCCCCACCCCGGGTAAGTCAGTGGTACCATTGGTCCCACTTGCACGGTATCTGGGAGCCTGGTTAGTGCTCCCCAGGCCATCTTGCTGGCTAATCTGTATCATCAGACTCGGCTATGCGATTCAGTTCGCCCGGCGTCCACCCAAGTTCAGGATCATTCACTTCACCTCTGTGCGGAGCAGCGATGCCCCTGTCTTGCGAACAGAGATCGGCGTCCTGCTGGCGAAGGACGCGATCGAGCCGGTCCCTCCAGCTGACATGAAGACTGGGTTCTACAGCCCCTACTTTGTCATTGTGCCCAAGAAAGGCGGTGGGTTACGGCCAATCTTGGACCTGCGAACCTTGAATCGGGCCCTGCACAAGCTCCCGTTCAAGATGTTAACGCTGAAGCGCATTCTCGAGTGCGTCCGTCCCCGAGATTGGTTTGCAGCGATCGACCTGAAGAATGCTTACTTTCATGTCTCGATTCTCCCTCGAAACAGGCCGTTCCTATGGTTTGCGTTCGAAGGTCGGGCGTATCAGTATAAGGTCCTTTCCTTCGGACTGTCCCTGTTGCCTCGCGTCTTTACGAAGGTCACAGAGGCAGCCATTGTTCCACTCAGAGAACGTGGCTTTCACACTCTCAACTCGATGACTGGCTGATACTGGCACAGTCTCGGGACCAGTTGTGCGAACACAGGGACATGGTGCTCCAACACTTTAGCCTGCTGGGACTCCGGGTCAACTGGGAAAAGAGCAAACTCTCCCCGGTGCAGGGGATCTCTTTTCTCGGTCTGGAGTTGCGAGACAGCGCGACTCACAAAGGAACATGTCCGGTCGGTGCTAAACTGTTTGAATTTGTTCAGAGGCAGGACAGCAGCCCCACTGAAACTTTTCCAGAGGCTCCTGGGGCATATGGCAACCACAGCCGCAGTAACGCCGCTCGGGTTGCTTCATATGAGGCCCCTTCAGCACTGGCTTCACGGCCGAGCCCCGAGATGGGCGTGACAGAGCAGCATGCACCAGGTACCCATCACCCCATACTGTCGCCAAACCTTCGGCCCATGGTCGGACCCTTCTTTTCTACGGGTGGGAGTCCCTCTAGATCAGGTGTCCAGGCATGCTGTGGTGTTCACGGATGCCTCGGCCAAGGGCTGGGGGGCCACGTACAACAGGCATGCAGTTTCGGGTCTGTGGACGGGACCTCAACTGCAGTGGCACATCAACTGCCTTGAGTTGCTAGCAGTACGTCTTGCGTTGGGCCGCCTCAAGAAGCTGCTACATGGCAAGCACATGCTGGTCCGTACAGACAACACTGCGACCGTTGCGTACATCAACCATCAGGGTGGTCTATGCTCTCGTCGCATGTGTCAACTTGCCCGCCATCTCCTTCTCTGGAGTCAGAAGCATCTGAGGTCGCTTTGGGCCATTCATATCCCCAGCGTGCTCAATCGTGCAGCCGATGAGCTCTCACGAAAGCCTGTGCTTCTGGGAGAATTGCGACTCCATCCTCAGGTGGTCCAGCTGATTTGGGACTTCTTCTGAGCCGCACAGGTAGACCTGTTTGCCTCTCCGGACTCGACCCATTGCCAGTTATTTTACTCGCTGACCGAGGGCACCCTCGGCACGGATGCGCTGGTGCACAGCTGGCCCCAGGCCCTTCACAAATATGCGTTTCCCCCATTGAGCCTTCTACCACAGACAGGGAAGTCGGGGAGGACGGGGAGCAGGTCCTGTTAGTTGTGCCATACTGGCCCAACCGGACCTGGTTTTCAGAACTTATGCTCCTCACGACAGCCCCTCCTTGGCCCATTCCTCTGAGGAAGGATCTGCTTTCTCAGAGACGGGGCACTCTCTGGCACCCGCATCCAGACCTCTGGAAACTTCATGTCTGGTCCCTGGATGGGACGCAGAGGTTCTAAGTGGCCTACCCCAAGGAGTGGTAGACACCATCACTTCCGCTAGAGCCCCCTCTACGAGGCGCCTCTATGCTTTGAAGTGGAACCTATTCATTAATTGGTGTTCTTCCCACTAGGAAGACCCCCGAAGATGACCGGTGAGAGTCGTGCTTTCCTTCCTGCAGGATAGGTTGGAGCAAAGGCTGTCTCCTTCCACCCTAAAAGTATATGTAGCCGCAATAGCTGCATATCACGATGCAGTTGATGGTATGTCCCTGGGTAAGCATGACCTGGTCGTCAGGTTCCTTAGAGGGGCGAGGAGGTTGAATCCTCCTCGTCCTACCTCGATACCCTCTTGGGACCTGTCTCTGGTGCTTACGGCACTGCAGAGACCTCCCTTTGAACCACTGCAGTCAGCTGAGTTGAAAATTCTGTCACTAAAGACAGTTCTGCTGACTGCATTGGCTTCCATCAAGAGGGTAGGGGACCTGCAAGCATTTTCGGTTGACGAATTGTTCCTAGAATTTGGGCCGGCTAACTCTCACGTTGTCCTGAGACCCCGGCCTGGATATGTGCCCAAGGTTCCTACCACTCCCTTCAGGGACCAGGTAGTGAGCCTGCAAGTGCGGACCCAGCCCTAGATTTTCTCTGTTCCGTCCACGCGTTGGGCCGGATATGTGCGTCTATTGTTCCAGTAGAGTTCCCCAGAAATGGCTAACCCTGTGAGCTCCTCCGTCACCCCCCCGGCAGTCAGACGTGGTGGCGCGTCTGATGCCAGGCCTACACTCGTATGCATTGTGTAACCTGTGTTAGGCTGGGTGCCCATATGTAGTGATCCCTGCAGCGATCCCATATGTGTATTCTTCACAGTAAGACTACCCCGTCCGGTTAGCTCGTTCTTCCCCAGACAGAGCCCGCTCTGGCGTCTCTGCTGGTGTTCTTCCCCCCCTAGAGCTAGGTTGGAACCACCCCAGAGACTTCCTTATGTTGTACTACCTTAACTGGTTAGTCCATATGTGTAAACTACCACATTTTACATCCCTACGGACAGGATGTGGCCTCCGCAGCGTCCCCTTCCCTTCTAGGGTACACTTTCCCAGCGTTATCCAGTAGTCACACTGAGTGGGTCTTGCGGAACAGCAGTGACTGACCTTCTCTGCTTAGAGCCCTGACTTCCGCTCCAACAAGTGGGTGCGGTCAGGAGTCTCATAAAGAGCGCTGGAAGGGCCAGCGACAGTGGCGTGTTGGTGGATTTCCCCAATTTGTCTGTCAGTTCCGGCGTACGTATGTAACCCTTGTTCCCTGAAGGAGGGAACGGAGACATACGTCCCGGCGCCACAGTCGTTGTACCTCCGCTGTACGGCGGAGGAATATTTTTTTTTTAATATTTAAAACAAAATAAAAATCTCTGTTATTAGTAATAACAATAATCAAAATTATTGTATCATATTAATCTATAAAAACAACATTTTGGGCCAAATTGTGCAGCCCTACAAACAGGCGCAACAAACTGAATAAAACGTTTTTTTCTGAAACCCTTTCTTGTTCAGATTTTGTGTGCAGATGTTGTTGTTACAGTTCAGATTTTGGAATTCACCTGATAATGTCCCTCAGAATATTCTCTTATGACGTCATGAAGACATTACACATCAATGCTATTTTTAATCAATTTGAAATGAAAGAATGATAGAGAGATTAAAGGTGTGGTAGAAACTGAATCCAAATGGTATCTTTCCATAGCCGAAAAAAAAAAAAATGTTTTGAATTCTATATACATAATATTTGTTGCTGTAGTATTAGTACTTGTTTTAGTAAATGCAGTGATGCCCATGATCAGAGGCAGACTGTCATATGAAGGAAAATTCAGCCTCACTTAGCTTATGTTAAATAATTACAGACCCAGATCAAATGTCTAATGCAATAATTTTGTTAATTTTATAATCAATCGCAAAATAGCCTGCGTTTCTTGTCATTTATGCATATTTGTATGTTTTTGTTTATGCTCTGTATATTTTATGTAGTTTTTATGTATACTTCATTTATATTTTATTTATTTGTGTATATCTATTTACTCAAGATCACTTGCACTCCTTTTTTTCTTAATCTGTTTAAATATTTTTGTATATGTTGAATGTGTTACACTTAAATGGGTAGTTGATTGTGATTTCAGTTTTTTTTTTCTTTTACTTTAGTTAGTGTGTAATGTTGCTGTTTGAGCATAAACAATATCTGCAAAGTTATGAAGCTGAAAGTTCAATGCAAATGGAGATAGTGTCTTTTAAAATTATGGCAGTTTAATGCCTACAAAACTGCTCGTAGGGACTACAACAAGGTACTTCCTGGGTTATTTACATAAACCCTGTCCCCGGAAAGAGGCAATAAAGGGGTGAGGCAAGAAGATTAAAGCTTATCATCATTTAACATCAAGATAAAACCGTATATTAAAAGCTGACATAAGCAGTAGCATTTACAAATAACAGCATATCGAAAAGTATGAGACAATAACAAACACAAAAACATACCATTCAGAAAAGTCCTGTAGGAGTCCTGTAGTGCTGTCCTTTGCACCATTGAGCTTGGCAGTGGTAACTTCCAGCAAAACAATATCCCTGAAGTAAGATATCCAAGTAAAAGTTGTGGGAGTGGATGGTTCTATCCATAACTTTAAAACAGTCTTTTTGGCAGCAGTACTTGCAACTGATAAGGTCCTTTTCTGATGAGTATTCAGCTGGATAATGGAATCGTCTAGCAATAGGGAATCACGAAGTATATCTAAACACAGGAAACCCGAAAGAACAGAACATACAAATTTCCAAAAAAGAACCACCACCGGGCATTCCCAAAACATGTTCAAGTACGAGCCTACTGTAGATTTGTTACATAAATGACAATAAGGATCAGATCTGACCTTCATCTTGTATAATACACTGGGGTGATATAGGCCCTATTGATACACTTATAATGTATCATCTGATGTGCAAGGTTTTTAGAAGCAGTAAAACATCTGGCCCATACCACGTCCCAATCAGGCTGAGCAAGACCGTCCCTTTCCCAGGAGTGGATAGCTGGAATATAAGTATACTGCAGTAAAACGATTGAGTTATAAATCTTAGAAACTAAACCACTAGAAGGAGTATTAATGTCCAACCAGTCCGACAGAGGATGTGGGAGCAGATTGGTGGCCCGAGGAACGCCATAAGCCTTTAAAGCTGACCTCAGTTTTAAATATAAAAAGAAAGAAAATCCAGGTAAAGAAAACTCCTCCCTTAACTCTTGAAATGATTTGAGGCCATTATCACAATAAATGTCATTCAGTGTGTGAACACCAGCATCAGACCAGGCTTTAAAAGCAAAAGGTTTGTTACTAGTGCATAAACGATTATTATGCTATAATGGAGTTGTCTTAGTATATAAAAAAGGACCACCCGTGATTTTCTCAACCTTTTTCCATGCATCAAGTGAATATTCGATAATTAGTCCATACGATTTCTTTAAGGATTTTGAAATACCTGAAATGGGGAGATCTTGTAGGCGAACAGTATGGGTTATATTCAGCTACATATAATATACTACTGGGCAACATATATATTTTTTTGTATTCAGCACAAATGGTGCTACAACAATATGTGAGCAAGATGGATGTACATGTTTGCATTTTTTAGAAAAAAAAGATTATACGTGGTTAGTAAGTTTTGGGAAAATAAATGTAGCTGAAATAAGGCCATAAAACTCATAATGAATAGTCCTGAACAAGGCCTTTGAGTAATCACTCTTGTAGGCTAGAATATTTACTTCAAAATGATGTGAAAATTACTGTGCTTACTCTTTCACAGAAAACAATATAATGATGTAAATTTTCTAAGACATGTTTTGTGATAGAAAGCCATATGTGAGGAAGGGATAATGGCCATGAATATTTAGTGATTCACACCTGAGAGACAAAAGGCCGTCCCCTAATGGCCCATCAGTGTGACTGTCACTATGAGGTAACAAAGAATGTGAAGAGAGTAAGATAATGGGGGGTTTTGGTCAGTTTAATTTTATTTACAACACAATATAATCAAAACATACATAATGAAGGTCAAAGATTATTATTGTACTCATTGACCTAACCACGGAGATGTGAACAGACTTTGTGTCATTCCTGTTAAGCAAGTCAAACTAGTAAACCATACCTGATATTTAAGTGTTTGCTGCTTCTTTCCATGGATTCAAGATAAAAAAAAAATAAAAAAAAAAGTAAAAAAAAAACAAAACATCAGTAGTCACAGAGCTTATTTTACCATAGCCATTGAATATCAGTGAATAATAATATCTGATGTTGGTACAGCGCTCTCAGAAGAAAACTTTGAAGAGACTCCAGTGAAAATCAGCAAGATTCATGTTGATGCATGTTTTGTACTATCTATAAAGGACATTTTATATCTGAGAAACAAATTGTCGTTTAGCCCGTTATAAAACTCTATTTGGGAACAGAGTATTAATAATATACATGATCTAGACATTCTTAAACTTGTAGCATTTATCATGTTTATGTTGTATTTTGTTTTATATTACATAGAACATGAAAACTTCATCGCGTCATAAGACATTTAGATACAATGAACTTCTGATCATTTTCAAAATGTTTCACTCGATTTCAAACATTTTAGCCAGGAATTATAGTTTGGGAAAAACCAAACTAGTAAATGTGTTCAAGCTGTCAAAATAACACGTTAACTAATGCAAAAAAGAAACGTTACTTACTCATCAGGCTGATCTCTTCCTCTGGAGATCAGCCGCGTGTCGCGTTGTGTTCTTCATCTGAGGTGAATTCTGTGTTATTCCTCTCAGCGCGTCTTCTTTTTCTGAAGGTAAATTCTGTTATTCCTCTCATTGCGTTTTCTTCCAGAAACGAACAGTAGCCGAGGCAAACATGATGAATCGTCAAGCTTTGTTTACAGTGATGTGGGCGCTAACATGCTACCGCCTCTCACGTGGCTATTTATCATATCAAAAGCGAAAGCAGCTTGTGGGCTTGATCACATTAAAAATAATTAGCTCTGAGGGCAAAACTATGCATCACGTTGGTTTCATACGGATTACTTTAGCACAGAATATTTGTTTTTGATAAGACTTGCTTTATTTAAAAGTAGAGATACCAAGCTTTCTATAGACATATCTCTCCTGTCTCTGTGCCAAGTATTTGCTGAGTTTAGGTTCATTTTATTGACGCATTTCTAAAAGCCGTTCGCAGAGACAGTGAAGACTGAGAAAGCACCCTGTTTATTTTCTTTAATTTAAAGAACCACACAGTTAAATTTTTATTGTGAGTGTGCACAAATAAAAACATACACTTGGTTTCTACTGATGTATAACACTTATTTGAGTGACCAAAATCGGCAGAGTATTTTTAGTGTCTTTTGCACTGATCTTAAAAAAAAGTGAGCTGGTCACGCCGGCGTGACCGTCGACCCCAGGGAGTTAACCCAGGTTTTGATTCCTCTTATTTGAAAAGCTAAATTATATAAATCAAAATTAGGAAATGACAGACCTCCATCTAATTTCTTACGCTGCATCGTTTTAAGTCGAATTCTGGGTTTTTTCTTCATCCATATAAATCCAGAAATAGCCGTATTGAGCTCCTTGAAAAAACCTTTAGGTGGTAAAAGAGGCAACATGGAGAATAAAAAATTAACCCTGGGGAGCACATTCATTTTAATTGTGGATATTGTACCGTGAAGAGCTAAACATAAGGGGAACCACCTGTCTAAGTCCTCCTTGATCTTATTCAGGAGAGCTTTATAATTAAAATTAGAAATGAGATGTAATGAGGGGAATATAGTAATACCCAAATATGTGAACTCTTTGACTATAGGGATCAGGGAAGGTAAACTATTAGATTATTTTCTAACTCAGGAACGGACACAGAAATATTAGAAACATAGAACAGAATATCGTCAGCATAGAGAGAGATTTTATGTGATGCATAATAAATTGGGCTCTGTGTAATAGCAGCTCTTTTAACTCTGATTTTAGTGCATTTAATTATTTTTCTTTTCGTTGACAGTACATATTTTTGAGATCCTGTTCCACCGCCTGAACCTTTCTCTCTAGTCCAATTCTACAGCCTTTCCTAGACCTGTGATGAAAAGAGGAGAAAGCAATGCATTTCTCTCTAATAAAACATTTTGTTACCTCCCATAACACTTGAGGGTTATTTGTCGAGCCGCTATTCATTTCAATAAACTGTACTAAGGAGGTACGCATTTGTGATAAAAATATTTGGTCATGAAGCAGAGATGTGTTAAACCTCCATCGTTTGCTTCCAGAAGAAATAGAAAACGGGGGAAGACACAATGTAACTGGGGAGTGGTCTGAAAGAAGAAGAGGTAGTATATCAGCATTTTCAATAAATGGAATGAAAGCTGGCGATATAAGCAGGTAATCGATGTGTGAGTAGGATTTATGGTGAGCTGAGAAGAAAGTGTAGTCTTTGACAGCCTCATTCCTCAATCGCCATATGTCACACACATTGACCTGTTTTATAAAGTCATTAAATAACTTTAAAGAAGTTTGATCAGAATGTGATATTTGAGATCTATCAAGTATGGGATTATGTACAGCATTGAAGTCGCCTCCTATGACAAGATGATAGTCATTCAAACTCAGTAACATGCGGACGAGCTGTTGATAGAACACATCATATTCGTTGGGAGCGTAAACTGAAACAAAAGCGCATTTAATATTGGACCATGTACCCAGTATGCAAGTAATGCGACCGTCTGCATCACTTCTAGAGCAATGTATGGAAAAAGGTAGACGGCGGGACAACAATATGAAAACCCCTTTAGATTTCTTATCCGAGGAAGAAAAAGAAACTAATCTGTAATACCTATTTTGAAATCGATGTACATCACAAGTTTTCAAATGAGATTCCTGTAGGAACAAAAACTCCTACCTGCCATCACAACAACCTCGTCTGGATACGTGGCCAACATAACAGAGGATCACCCGAGTCCCAAGGCCGACTCGGTATCACAGTATGCTAAAGTGGTGCTCAGCATAGTCGCGATGCCAATCCATAAATCTCCTTCTAGAGCCTAAGCACTGGCATCCGGTAACATTCCCGCTGGCGTGCTGTCACATAAGGGCTGAGGGGTAGCAAGTGCCTGTTGCTGGTCAGCATAAGTTTCCACTTCAGTCGGCGTTTGTAGATGAGAAGTTGATCCGCAATGCATCACCTTGATTTGTAGATCAAGAAGGAAGAGATCCCGAGTTGCGTGAGTCTTTTCCTGGACTGATTCATCTCGCATCTTTTCATGGCGGTTTGATTGCTGTAGTCGGGGAAAAAAGAGAAGCAAGTTGCTCTTATGAAGTATTTGTCCCGCGGCTCATGCTCCCTTAAGGATGGCATGTCTGTCCTGGAAGCGAAGCAATTTGAAGATTAGCGTTTGCGGGCCCTTTCTGAGGCTGTCACCGGTATAGATGCGATGCGCCCTCTCTCGATCGATCTGTTTTTAAGTGACGGGATCCACAGGGGTAATTGGGTTTGTATGAATCCTAAAGCATGCCCTCTTCCCCTTCTGCGAGACCAACGAGACGAATGTTACACTGGCGATTTTTATCTTCCAGTCTCACCAATCTTGTCTTGAAGTGTATCTACGGTTAGCTTAACTTCGGCCGTGTCTTGCTTAACTTTCCAAACAGTTGTCTGGATATTGTCAAAGTTATTACTGATCAGTCTCATCTCCAGAAATCCAATTCTTTCGGCGATCGGTTGAAATTCCTGCCAAATGCCAAACTGTAGCATTAGATCGTCAGCCACCATGGCACACAGTGCTTCATTAACAGGCTCTTTCTACCGTTTTTTCTCCGGAGAGGACGGTAAAAACTGTCGTTTAGCCATCACAGAAAAGTAAACGAATTCAGAGAAACAAAAATAAGAAGGTTGCGCCAAGACAATAACTTAAACAAATGGTTCATTGACACCGGGTCGGGGAGCTTCAGACTGAAGTGGCCATCTCCGTCAGCGGGTCACGTGATCTCCCTCATCGCATATTTATGAGGGAGGGGCTTCATAAAACCAGGAAATTATCAGTGCGTTCATCGGAGAAGGGAGAGAGAGGTGTAGAATAAAGGTAAATTATGTGAAAAATAATGTTAAAAAAAAAACAAAAAAACTAAGCATTAATACATATTAAGATTGCACCCCATAAACACAATAAAGCCTAGAAAAAACCCAGTCAACCACTCCCACCCATGTTAATAAAATATTGATATCTCCTCACTCATCAAATTGCTATTTATTACAGTGAGGCCCGTTTTCATCATCTTGCCTAGGGCCCCACAAATGCTTATCTAAGGCACGAGCATACGTTGTTGTCTACAAAGCCTGATCGCAATGCATGAATGCATGAAATGGGCCCATGATCATCAAGATTGGAACATGGATGGTTGGAAGAAAGTGGCGTGGTCTTGCAGCGGTGTAATGCTGTGGATGATGTTTTCTTGGGACTCCTTAGACCCCATTATACCAGTAGCACCATACCTGACAGCTGTCAGGTATATGAATGTCACTGAGGACCAAGTGTACCCATTCATGGCAACTGTGTTCCTTACCAGTGATGGACATTACTACCAGGATAATGCGCCATGCCACACTGCCAGAATCATCAAAGAGTGGTTCGAGGAACATGATGGTGTTAATACTTTGGCCTCCAAATTCACCTAACATGAACCCAATCGATAAGTGGGTTCAAGCTCTACCTATCACCGTTACCCTGCAATGTAAGTACTCCAAGGTGTTCTAAGAAGTTTGTACTCTTCTACTCTATCAACGATTATACACAGGTTTTAATTTAAGAGCTTTTTTTTTCTTCTAAAATCAACCACCATCTCCATTGTTTTACTGGTATTCAATTTCCATCGCACCATGTAATAATCTCATGAAGTACATGGCTATCATTATACTGTCATCATCAATAATTCATATTTTTGTTTTCAAACTTGAAAACAGAGAGAGGAGAATATCTAAGGTTACTCTTCTTTATCTCGGTCCTCACCTGCTAGATCCGTGGCTCCCTCTCAGGGTTTGGAAGCATGCTCAGCGGTTTCTTCCCCCCAGAGTGAGAACCAGGTGCTTCATCTCTCTTTCTCTGAGGAGGCTGATGTGATAAGCATCGATACTGAGGACACTATGGACTCACCGCCACAGTTCCTCATGTATGACAGCTTGTGGAGGTTGTCACTTGTGCTGTAGCCAAATTAAAAATCAATTGGCTGCCCGAGAAGCAGGACCTTCATCAAAAGTCCAAGTCAGACAAACACTTCCTACAATTTAGATTAAACCTCCATGCCAGGGTCTTCTGTTTTTTCTCGACCTCCACATCAAGGTGTCGAGGTTATGGAATAAACTGTATTCATCTTGTCTCTACAGCCCTACTGTTACAAACTATTCCAACATTGTGGGGCTGAAAGAGCAGGGATATGGGGTGATGTCGAGGGTGGAGCAGATGCTTTGCAAGCTATCTCTCCCCTCCACAACATCGTCTCTGAAACCCCCAAAGCTTCCCTTCAAGTCGGTCAGAACAACATCGACCTTGGTACAGAAAGCTTATAGGGCAGCAGGTCAGGCCAGTGTATGTTTGCACACCATTGCAGTGTTCAAAAACCTGCTCACAGTTGAATGTGCCTTAGCTACAAATAAAGATGCTAGTGGCCCTGTTATGGCCGGCCAAGGTTCTCTGACCTGATGTCCCTTCTCGATGGCTCTCCCTTGAAGATTACGATCAGGAGGAACCTCCACTCTCAGGCAAGGGGCTCCATCCTTCACCCTTACCTGGAGTTATGGAAGCTATGGGCATGGTCCCTGGGAGGGCACAGCTCTTAGCATCAGGTCTCTTAAATGAGGTTGTTGAAAACATACTTCAGTCCAGAATTCCCGCCACAAGGAAACAGTACGTCCTGAAATGGAAACTTTTCCCTTGTTGGTGCGGACAGTGACTGCAAGACCCAGTGAACTGGTACAGTTCAGTTCAGTGTCTGCAGGAGCGTTTCTGCCGGGGGTTATAATATTTACGTGCCGACTGTAGCGACGTACAGTGCCCCTCTGGGTGGTCAGTCGTTGGAAAGAAACCCACTCATCACTCGTTTCCTCCATGGCACTGTGAGGCTGAGGCCAGCACAGCGCACCAAGGTGCCCTTTTGTGGAACCTAGAGGTGGTTCTGGAGGGCTTGTGCAATGCCCCTTTTGAACCCATTGAGGAGGTTCCAGATAAGTTCTTCAACTTGAAGACAGTCTCCTTCCTTCCTATTATTTCTTAATTCAAGAGGATACGTTTGCCTCCGACTTGGTTAGGTATGTCCCTAAAGTGCCCACCTCTATGCCAGGGCCCATAGTTCCAAGGTTCCTATATTCAAAAATAGTCAAATAAATAAATAAATAAATAAATAACACTGACTCATCAGCTCCTGCCAAAAAGGTTCACAAACATTGGATGCAGCAAGGGAAAGTCGATCCCCAGAAATATTCTTTAGTTTTCATGTGTTCCAAGAGGCACTCTGTCATGAATCCTGTCCGGTCTGCCCGCCACCAGAGACGCCTGTGCATCCTACTGACATTTCACATTACACAGACTGTTGCACCACACCCCGGACTACCTTTCCCATCATTCGTTGCGCTGATGACACACACTGCTGTAACCAATCAAGCACATTATATAAGCCTTGTACTTCCTCTTCCTAGTTGCCGAGTATTGTATGTTGCATTTAGCACTCTCCTAGTGTTAGCAATCTTTACGGAGCCATTTCCTAGTTTCCTGTGTTTTGTCTAGTTTTCTAAATTTTGTATTCTCGCCTAATTATCTCGTTTCGTCTGTTTCACTGCCTGCCCTGGATCTCTTGAATGTTTATCGGATTACCCTTTTTCCTAGCCCCCTGGATTACTCTTGTATCTTGTCCTCATATACCTGTTTGCTGTTGTTCGACCCTGCCAGTTTATAACCGTGTCTCTGTCTCGTTCCAATAAAGCTTTGCATATGGATCCGCCTGCTTCACGCGTCTTTCACTCCGTTACACACACACTGTTATGATGTTATTTGATATGCCATGACATTAAAATTGTAACATGAATTATTGGATGTACCACATTTCTGTACTTTCATGTACAGGTATGTATATCTGTAAACGTCTGATTGAAAGACAGATCTTTTGAACATTGTACACCTTTATTCTCTTGTAGCTTTCACTTTGCCTATGATGTTTGCTCAAGAGACAGACAACAAAAAACAAAGGCAAAAGGACATCTGTAGGATTTTCGGTATAAACAGAAAGTACAATAAGCTTGTAAAATTAGCTAGCTAAGTCAAGAAATGTAATTTTCAAATTCACAAATCACAATAATCTGAAACTGTAAATGTAATAAATCTGTAACTCCACTGTAACTGTTTTTTTAGTAGGACTTAGATGTTGTTTTCCCCATAATATTTTGCTTTGTATTTTGTTCAGGTTTAAGAAGGATGATATAACATTTAGGTGCAAATATGCAGAATAGTAAACCAAAGCTTGAGGCTAAAATGGCAAAAATCTCCACAGCTACAGTAAATTTCCCAGGAGAACTGACATAAGCTGGAATAAATGTTATCCATACAGCACAGAATATTAGCATACTGAATGTAATGAATTTGGCTTCATTAAAGTTATCAGGTAGCTTACGAGCCAGAAAAGACAGAATGAAGCACAAGACAGCAAGTAGGCCGATATAACCCAGCACAGACCAGAAACCTATAGTAGACCCCAGATTGCACTCCAGAATGATCTTTTCCTTATAATAATTCATATTTTTGTAGGGAAATGGAGGAGATATTGTTAGCCAAAGCACACATATAAGAACCTGTATAAGTGTAAAGGCAAGCACACTGAGTCGTTGTTGTGCAGGCCCAAACCATTTCATGACGTTACTTCCTGGAAGTGTAGCCTTGAAGGCCATTAACACTACTATTGTTTTCCCCAGAACACAGGAGATGCAGAGAACAAAAGTGATCCCAAATGCTGTGTGACGCAACATACATGACCACTCAGTAGGCCGTCCAATAAAAGTGAGTGAACAGAGGAAACACAGTGTCAATGAGAAGAGCAGCAGGAAGCTCAGCTCTGAGTTGTTGGCTTTTATGATGGGGGTGTCCTTCTTGCTGTAAAATAGGATGGCCACCAGCACAGTTGTTCCTATTCCAGACAGTGAAAAAAAGACAAGCACTATACCCATAATTTCTGTGAATGAAAGAAATTCTAAAATCTTTAGCACACAATTATTTTTCTCAGCATTGGACCAGTATTCCCCTGGACACTGCTTGCAGTTAATTGAATCTGTAAAGGAAGATGTAATTACTAGTTATAGATAAAAGGGAAACAGTTTCTTTAATGAACAATAGAAGGGCAACTAACCAGTTTTCGTAACTTTAAGATGTCGTGAAGATTACCTGTCTCATTACTGATTTCTCCCTCTGCACATGGAATACAGTCGTAACAGCAGACAGGTCTTCCTTTTTGTGCAGCCTTCCTAGTGCCTGGAGGGCAACTCTCACTGCACACAGAACTTGGCTTCTGCATGTAAAAATGATCAGAATCAGAGTCAGGGGGCATATTACAGAAATATCTTAAATTTAGAATCCTTTCTTATCTGTTAAGTAATCATGGCAAATTCAGACTATGTTTAGGACAAAAGCTGTTACAGAACAACATTTCCTAAAAACAGTCCTAACTTTTGAGTGGTTTTACAAGCCCTTTTCCTTATTCTGAATGAGTACAGATCTAGGAATGTTGGCAGGGGTGACTTCTCAACAGTCTAGACTAACTGCTGTATTCTTCTGATGTCTGATTTGGTAGCTAAGCCAAACCAGACAATTACAGAAGGGTAGAAGACAGACTCTGTAACTACAGAGTGGAACTAAAGAAGCAGCATCTGTGGCAGGTTGAACTTCCTAAGCTGGTGAAGGAAATACAACCTCTGCTGGGCCTGTATGAGCACCCCGTTTTAGGTCCTGTGATATTGTAGTGGCCAGGAACTTGAATGACCCCACAGTTACCATAGTGCTGTTCTGGTTGTTATGACTGCACCAGACAACCAGCCCTTTAACGTCCTGACTATAAGCAGACTCATCCCTGTCCTGAATGAGGCAGATGAGTATATCAGCAAACTTCAGGAGGAGATGTAATCATTGGTGTATAGGAAGAAGAGTAGTGGGAAGAGCACACATCCCAGGGATGCACCAGTGCTGATTGTACAGATGTTGGATATGAATTTCACCAGCCTTACTAGCTGCTGCCTATCATTCTGAAAGCTGGTAATTCAATTAACAGATGGTGCTAGGGATGGAGATCTGGGTTAATCTGGTCTGGAGGAGAGCAGGGGTGATGGTGTTGAAAGCTGAGCTGAAGTCCACAAACAAGATACTCACATAAATCCCTGGTCTGTCAAGATGTTTCAGCATGTAGTGCAGTTTCATGTTGACAGACCTGGGTGATGACCCAACACACACTTTCTTCATAGAGAGGGAGAGGGGGAGATGTAATTCATAGGGAGAGGGGGTTGCTGGAAGTGTTAATAAATGCATTGAGAGAAAGTCAAACAGGTGCTTTTCAGGCCTATCCACACACAAACCATGTGTTTATCTTAAGTGAGTCCTGGTAGGAATGCACATATTCTCAGAGAAACTGATGTATGATGTTACAGTATCTGTGAGCTTGTCCAAATGGGTGACTGCAGCTTAAAAAAAAAAACCATACCACTCAGTGCTGTCAAAACAGGCATGTAATTACAGCTCTGCTTCACTGGTCCATCTCTTTACAGTCCTTACTGCAGGTTTATATGATTTTAGTTTTTGCCTGTTGTTCGGTATAAGATGAACCCAACAATGATCAGAGAGCCCCAAAGCTGCACTTGAGACAGAGTGATACACATCTTTATTGGTGGTGTAACAGTGGTCCAGTGTATTACTGTCTCCGGTAGGGCGTATAACGTGTTGTCTGTATTTTGGCAGTTCATGGGAGAGATTTGCTATATTAAAGTCTCTAAGAATGATTATAACAGAGTTATAATCAGCCAGCTGTTGCAATGTAAAAACTAGAATTAACAAGAATTAACGAGAATTAACAAGGAAAACTCCAGCGCTGAGTAAAAAGGCTTAAGTTTGATAAAGAGGTCTTCTAGATTGGGTCAGCACAACATCTTCAACGTTGTTACATCAGTACACCAACTTTTATGATGAAAACATATTTCCCACTGCCTTGTGATTTCCCTCCAAATTTCATGTTGCAATCAGTTCTGAATAGTCGTTCTGAATAGAGCTTGACTAGTGCACTAGCTCTCTTCCCTTGTTTGCGAGTCACTGCTATGCCTCCAACTACAATGACCAGCAAAATGTCCAAAAAAATGAAAACTGGTAAAAGATTGGGTGGCGTGTACTGCCAAATGTGCATTTAAAAGATCTCAAAGTGAAGCCTCAGATGCAGCATATTTTCACTCGCAGGGATCGTATTGTTAATTTTCCACAGCAACTGCTTACACACAGTCTTACAAACAATTCAGAAACATCTTTAGGAAGGTACAACACATTAGTTAATACATTAAGACTCACCATGAACAAATACAAATACTTACATATTTGTTATTGTCATGATTATACAGTTTGTATTCATCAGTTTCTTTTGCTCTTAGTTTGTCTGTCCTGTCCAGGTTTTTCAGTATGGTTAATTAGTCATTTCAGCCACCTCTCATGTCATTAATTATCTTATTAGTTCCCTCATTTACCCTGTGTATAAATACTTATTGTTTAGTTCAGTTTAGTTTGAACAAAAGTTCATGGTCATTGTATGTGTTACGTTGGTTGTGTTTTGCTGATCTGCGTTTTTGCATTTTCTATGTAAAGACTGTTGTTTGGATATTTTGTTCCTTTGTGAGTTATCTACTGCACTGTGCCCTGACAGTTATGAACAAACATATATTAACAATAAACAAAAGTGCATTTATACATTTAAATAGACTAATAGATGTTGTTAAGTATTTTATTATGTATTATTTATTCTTTTATTAAATTTTTTCATTATTATTATTTTCTCAAGTAATGCCTTTGCTAATATTAATGAATTAAACACTATTGTAAAGTGTTGACTTACAGAGATGTGACAAATAGCTAATGGCACATTAGATGCTTTCAAACCAAATGACATTATTCAAAAAACATAAATGGTTTTGTGTGGTGGAACAACTTTCTGTCCTAAACTAATTCTGTATTCTTCATGCCTTTCATAAAGGTCAATACGGGTATTTACTCTTTAGTTTTTAATATGGTGTTCCCTTAATATAAAATAACTTAGTAGCAGAAACCTGTTATTGCCATTTACCTTCAGCTGTCCTCTAGCCCAAATTATATTTTTAGTATTAAGCACTAAGCGTTGGAGAGGGGGAAGTGAGGCATCATAGTATCCCACTGATTTAAACTGGAATGATCCATCAGAGTCCTTCTGCCAGTTCACAACTTCATATTGGGCTACTGCACCACCAGTGCTGTCAAACCACACATGATCTCCCATCTTTATGGTCAAGTTGACACTTTTAAGAGCCTCAACTACCTAGCAAAAAAAAAAAAAAGGAAACATTTCAAATATGCACAAATAATGCTCCCTCTTTTGCTCCCCTTTTTTATTCTTTATCTGTCTTTTATCTTTTACCTCCTGTGGTTGTATTGTCAGGCTTTTCTCACAACCTTCTTGTTCTTTGCACTTGAGTAGACTGTGAAGTGAATGGGCTACAGCATAAACTGCTTTGTAGACATTGCTTGCGTATCTTTGTTCAGGTACATCTTCATTATAGTTTTTTAGCGCAAATAAATCCTCATATCTGCTGCAGTTTAATGCATATTGAGAAGAATTTTCCTCGCTCTGTGAGCATGGAAAAATTGTATCCCAGAATTCTTTTATAACATAATCTGTAAACCCTTCGATATTGATTTTTCTCACTGCAAATCCAAGTGACCCTCCCAACGAATGAAAACTGTTTGGAGTGATGTAATTCTTTGTAGTTATCCATGACTCCACACCAATAATTTGGAAGCCTGTAATATTATGAATACTCAACTGATCAATAAGTAATCCCATCTCGACAAATGAAACAAATGCAACAATCACTTTTACTGTGCCTTTTTTAATTGTGTCTACCACTTTTTTTAGTTTTTCTGTCTCTGTTCTGTAGAATTTCACAGAGTACTCTATGCAAATTCCCTCCTCTTGGGCTATTTTAAGAAATACAGCCATTCCATTGTTTCCATAGTCATTGTCACTGTTCACAGCTCCCACCCAAGACCAGCCAAAGTGTTTGACTATGTATGCAAGTGCTCTGCTCTGGTGGTAGTCACTAGCAATTGTCCTGAAGAAAGAGGGGTAATCTTTCCTATTACTGAGACATTCACATGTGGCCGAAGGACTTATCTGAAAAAGAAAGCACAGAAAACAATGATACAGTCATATGGTGATTTGCAAAACATTTAGTATTACTGCTCCTTACCACTGGAATTTTAAAAGGTCCTGTAGTTCTGGACAGAATCACTGTGGCAGAAGATTCTGATTCTCCTATGATAGCATGTAAAGGAGGCTGTCCATTGCATGTGTCCCCTGGTCCAAAGTCCTGACCATTCATCACTCCAATAGTTGCACTCATTGTAGACAATCTTGATCCACAAGTATCATAGATTCGATATCCAATAGAAACATTTGGAAGTAAACTACCACTTCTGTTAATTTCCTCGATTGCGAAGATCATGATTTGCGCCAGACGAAAATCTCTCAGATTCACACTGTTAAATGAAACACAAAATTAGTATGCTAAACTAAATTAACAGTCATACATAAAAGGGATAAACAACATACAATTCTTTGTTTCACATATGATTCAAACTCGAAACAGTCAAATTCCAGGTGTTATTGGTAAGTTTGCTGTTGAAAATGAGTTTCTAGATGCTGCTTCTAGATTTCTTACTACTACTACTACTACTACTACTAATTTAAAAACATTTTGTATGAAAATGATTGTCAGCTCTGATGCTTCTTAAAACATCATTGTAACAAACCTTGAGCATAACAGATGTTGAGGTTTTTGTGTAAACTCAAAAGAAGGTAATGATTCCTTTCTGTGGATTGCAAAAACACCTCCGATAGTTATATCTCCATCCTTGGAAAGCAGTGGATATTTTGGGTCTCCCATTGTTTGACAAGGAGTGTTTTCTGCCTTTGTGTCAAGCTGATGGAAAAGGAGGAGTGTGTAAAGAAAGAGAAGCATCGTAGCCTTTGAGCTCTACAGCAAACAACCAAATGCCAAATCATCTTATACAGATTTTGCACTCTTATAGACATAATTGATATGGCTAAATTATTGAGAACATAGCCAATGACCTCAAAGGACTTTTTTTTTCAGGTCATGCGTGCCTGTAATAGATGACAGTCTTATTCTCTCATGCTGTCGGAAGATATTAAATACTAAATACTAATATATATATATATATATATATATATATATATATGTATACAATACAATATAATATTGTATACATACAATATTGTGTTACTCCATAAAAAAGCAACAAATTTTGTTACTTAGTTACTTTTAATGGAAAGTAATGCATTACATTACTTTTGTCCCAGTATCTCTCAACACAGATACAGGAGAGGTGTCATTAAATAAAATACTTTGTTTACTAATAATTGTGATGCATGGCAGGGTTTCATAGGAGTGTTCGTTTATTTTATGGTTTTGAAATCATACAACTGTGATTTTGCCTTTGTGAATTCTTATGGAGTTTTAAATTATTCTGTTTTGCAGAATGTATAGTGCAATTGCCAGGTTGCTTCCAAACATATGACTTGATTATTTTCTGTCAATCTACATTTAATTGAATATTTAATTAGATTGGGTGACGTATGTACCTTCTATTTAGCTGACAACACTGTTACCCTGTTGCTTTGAGTTTATTCTTCATTGTCAAGAAGGACAGGGAATGAAGGCCTGCGTTGACAATAAATATTTTAACAAAATAAGCATCAAGTACCTCTATTCCCTTACGTTTTGTCCACACAGTTCTAAAGCTACTTTGAAGAGTGACAGGAGCTTTGAGGAGCGACATTGTTCACAAATCTGGGGCAGTTGTCTAATGGTTAGAGAGTGGACTTGTAACCCAAAGGTTACAGATTTGAGTCTCGGTACCGGCAGGGATTGTAGGTGGGTGAGTGAATGACCAGTGCTCTCTTCCACCTTTAATACCAAGGTGAACCCCAAATGCTCCCCAACAAAAATGGCTGCCCACTGCTCTGGGTGTGTGTTTACTACTTACTGTTATGTAAGTCTGTTGTGTATTATGGGACACCATACTTGGCCACACGTCCTTTTCTTTTCTTTTCTTTTTTCTTTTCTTTTCTTTTCTTTTCTTTTCTTTTCTTTTCTTTTCTTTTCTTTTCTTTCTACAATGTGTACAACGTCACCTGAATGCAAGAGTAGGTGAATAGAAGACCAGTTTATTGGCCATTATGACTGTTGGGTCATGCCATATGGCCTGGCCAGTGTTCTGTATTCCACAAAGTCACAAACAAGGTGTTCCTGGATTACCTTCATCATTTCGTCATCGTCTACATCAAAGATATCCTGATCTAGTACCGGAACGAGACTGGTCATCATCAACTTGGTGCTAGTGTTAGAGGGTCATTCTTTATAATAAATAAAAAGAAAAATCTTCGTTTGGTGGGCTATCTGGCCCTTCCCCTTCCCCCTACCCCTCCAACCAAAAGAGAATTGAGACACCCCTACCCCTTCAACGCGCCAAATGGAGGGGTAGGGGAAAGTGTAGGGGTAAGGGGCAGAATTGGGATTGGGCCTAAATGTGTGTGTGTGTGTGTGTGTGTGTGTGTGTGTGTGTGTATATATATATATATATACAGTCATGTGAAAACGTTAGGACACCCTATTGAATTCCATGGTTTTCCGTATCAGGACGTCATTTAAAAAAATGGTCTTTGGCTGGTCTTACAATTTCGAAAATAAAACCTCAGATGAACAACAACACATGACAAATTGCACCGTGTCATTATTTACTGAACAAAAATAAAGCCAAAATGGAAAAGCCATGTGTAACAAAGCTAGGACACCCTTACTTTTAAAATTAGAATTAAGAGGGTAAATAACAGTCAAGCACTGCTAATCAAATACCTTTGATTAACTGATCATCAGCAAGTCTGAGTGCCTCTATAAAAGCATAAGCTTTGGCAGTTTGCTGGTCTGGAGCCTTCAGGTGTGTGTTAACACAATGCCAAGGAGGTAAGACATCAGCAATCATCTTAGAGAAGCAATTGTTGCTGCCATCAATCTGAGAAGAGTAATAGGGCCATTTCCAAACAATTTGAAGTTTATTCACAAGTGGAAGACATTTAAAACAGACACCATTCCTTCCAGGAGTGGACGTCTGTGTAAAGCTCAGAGAAATGGCAGACAACCCAAGAACTACACCTCAGACTCTACAGCCCTCAGTTAACATGTTAAATGATAAAGTTCATGACAATACCGTTAGAAAAATATGGGACAAAAATGGCATGTTTGGAAGGCTTGGCAGAAGAAAGCCTCTTTTATCTAAAAAAAAAAAAAACATTGCAGCACAGTTTAGGTCTGCAAAGTTGCATCTGAACAAAACACAAGTCTTCTAGAATAATGTCTTTTGAACAGACGAGACCGAAGTGGAGATGTTTGGCCATTGTTACGGATCTGGTCGGTGAGCCGCGGACCGCTCACCACCAGATGTCGCTCTCACTCCATTTGCACACACGGACTGTTGCACTACACCCCGGACTACATTATCCATCGGCCACTGCTCTTTTCACCTGCACCAATCAGAGACAGTATAAAAGCCCTGGTCTTCCTGTCACACATTGCCGAGTATTGAATTGTGTCTAGCATTCGTACAAAGCGTTTCCTTGTAATCGTGTGTCTAGTTTTCTGGTTCTTGCCTTGTTGTTTTCGTTTTGTCAGTCTCGCCGCCTGCCTTCTGAACTCTCGCTTGTTTCTTGGATCATTCTATTGCCTCGCCCTCTGGATAACGTTCGCCGCTAATCGACCCTCGCCTGCTTTATGGACTATTCTTCGTCTTGCTGTCTATACACCCGTTTGCCATTGTCTGACCCTGCCTGCCTTGACCATGTCTTTGTCTCGTCCCTTCAATAAAAGTCTGCAAATGGATCCGCTCGCCTCTCGTCTCACTCCCTCTGTTACAGAATACTCGGCCAATTAAGGATCCAGCAACTTTTCGCCCGGATGCAGGACAGGTATGGACACTGCTAAACTGTTGTTAGCCCTCGAGCAGGGCACACGATCGCTCGAGGGCTACACACAAGAGTTTTTGGACATTGCTCAACATTCAGATCTGCCGGACTGTGTTTTGATAGACTTTTTCCTCGACGGAATAAACCAACCACTCAAGTCAAAACTATGTCGCAAGGGTCCGCGTTCATCACTTTGTTTATTTATGGACTTTGCCCTGTTGTGTGTGGGCTCGCCATCTACCGTGGGGGTCGCGGAGGAGGAACGCGACAATCACAAAATGGCGGCCGCGCCGGAGCGCGACGCCACAGACATGCTGGCCGCCTTGCTCGTTCGTGAAATGGCGGCCACGCTGGAGCGTGCTCAAACAATGGCGGGCGCGTCGGAGCGTGTTCATACCATGGCGGCGACGGCGGAGCTCGTTCACAAAATGGCGGCGAAAACGGAGCTCCGTCATGTCACAGCTGCCATACCAGAGTCAAGTCAAGTTGCAGCTGCGTTTCCTGAGTCAAGTCAAGTTTCCAAGTCAAGTCAAGTTGCAGCTGCGTTTCCTGAGTCAAGTAAAGTTTCCAAGTCAGTCAAGTTGCAGCCGCATTTCCTGAGTCAAGTCAAGTTTCCAAGTCCAGTCAAGTTGCAGCCGCATTTCCTGAGTCAAGTCAAGTTTCCGAGTCCAGGCAAGTTGCAGCTGCATTTCCTGGAGTCAAGTCAAGTTCGAGTCAAGTCAAGTTGGCTGCACCTGAGTCAAGTCAAGTTTCGAGTCAAGTCAAGTTGCAGCTGTGTTTCCCGAGTCAAGTCAAGTTTCTAAGTCCAGTCAAGGTGCAGCTGTGTCTCCTGAGTCCAGTCAAGTTGTAGCTGTGTTTCCTGAGTCAAGTAAAGTCACAGCTGCCACCCCAGAGTCAAGCAAGATTACAGCTGCTGTTTCAGTGTCAAGTCAAGCTACAGCTGCTGTTCCTGTGTCAAGTCAAGCTGGAGCTGTGTTTCCTGCGTCAAGTCAAGTCAGAGCTGCTCTTCCTAAGGCAAGTCAAGTTAAAGTTGTGTTTCCTGTGTCAAGTCAAATTACAGCTGTCGCTCCTGTCTCAAGTCAAGTTACAGCCGTCTTTCCTGAGCCAAATACTGTCAAGATGGCCGCCACGCCAGAGCCACTGCACAAGATGGCCGCCACGCCAGAGCCACTGCACAAGATGGCCGCCACGCCAGAGCCTGTCGCCAAGATGGCCGCCACGCCAGAGCCTGTCGCCAAGATGGCCGCCACGTCAGCCAAGCCAGCGCCCGCTAACGCCACGTCAGCCAAGCTAGCGCCCGCTAACGCCACGTCAGCCAAGCCACAGCCTGTTCATGTTAAGTTTTCTGCTCCTGAGTCTGTACCCGTCATGGCCACCCTTCCAGATGCGGCTCCTGAATCAAGTCAAGCTACCGCTGCTGCTCCAGAGTCAAGTCAAGCTACAGTTGGTCAAGTCGAGAGTCAAGTCAGAGCTGCTGGTCCTAAGCCAAGTCGAGTTACAGCTGTTGTTCCAGTGTCAAGTCAAGTTAAAGCTGTGTTTCCTGCACCAAGTCTAGTCAGAGCTGCTCTTCCCAAGTTAAGTCAGATCACAGCTGTCATTCCTGTGTCAAGTCAAGTCAGAGCTGCTCTTCCTAAGTCAAGTCAAATTACAGCTGTCAAGGCGGTATTTCCTGCATCAAGCACAGTCAAAACAGCCTTTTGTGAGCCAAGTCAAGTCACAGTTGAACTTCACAAACCAAGTCACGTCTCGTCTGACGGCCCAGAGCTAAGTTACGTTTCGTCTGTCGGCCCAGAGCCAAGTTACGTCTCGTCTGTCCGCCCAGAGCCCCGTCACATTTCTACTGTCAGTCCACACCCGTCGGATCGTCAAGAGTCAAGTCAAATCTCGTCTGACCTCTCAGAGCCTTGTCACGTTATGTCTGCCAGTGTGATGGCGATCACCATCCTCAGTATGTGGACCGCACACTACGCTCTAGAGATCCCGTCTGTCACCAGGTCTGCTCCAGAGGTGTCGTCTATCACCAAGTCTGTGTCAGAGGTCTTGTCTGGCCTCCCAGAGCCTAGTCACGTTATGTCTACCAGTATGATGGCGATCACCATTCTCAGTATGTGGGCTGCACACTGAGCTCCTGAGGTCACATCTGCTCACAAGTCAGCTCCTGAGGTCACGTCTGTTCACAAGTCAGCCCCTGAGGTCACGTCTGTTCACAAGTCAGCCCCTGAGGTCACGTCTGTTCACAAGCCTGCTCCAGAGCTCCCGTCTGATCACAAGCCTGCTCCAGAGCTCTCTTCGGTCGGAGAAGCCGCGCCAATGCCTCCTGAGGTGTCAGCTTCGGCTGTAGATCCTCCTATGGAGGCGGCGTTCCCATACGAATTCTCTGCTTCTCTCCTCATTCTGTCTGCCTCCTCTGTCCCTGCTCTCCCCAGGTCCCAGACCATGACGCTGGTTCCTGCTCTGCCCTGGAGGGTCCCTGCGCCTCCTGCTCTGCCCTGGAGGGCTCCTGTGCCTCCTGTTCCTCCCTGGAGGGCTCCTGCGCCTCCTGTCCTGCCTCCTGCTCCGCCTTGGAGGGCTTCTGCACCTCCTGCTCTGCCCTGGAGGGCTCCTGCGCCTCCTGCCCTGCCTCCTGCTCCGCCCTGGAGGGCTCTGGTGCCTCCTGCTCCGCCCTGGAGGGTTTCTGCACCTCCTGCTCCGCCCTGGAGGGCTCATGCGCTTCCTGCTCCGCCTCCTGCTCCGCCCTGGAGGGCTCCTACGCTTCCTGCTCCGCCCTGGAGGGTTCCTGCTCTGCCGGTCCTGCCTCAATCACCAGGTCCTCCGCATGGACCTGATCCTCCAACCCCTGCCCTGTCTCGCTCCCGCCCCACCGCTCCCCTGTTCTGTTGTTCTGTTGGAGCGTCTGGAAGCCGCTCTTTGGGGGGGGGCTATGTTACGGATCTGGTCGGTGAGCCGCAGACCGCTCACCACCAGATGTCGCTCTCACTCCATTTGCACACACAGACTGTTGCACTACACCCCGGACTACATTATCCATTGGCCACTGCTCTTTTCACCTGCACCAATCAGAGACAGTATAAAAGCCCCGGTCTTCCTGTCACACATTGCCGAGTATTGAATTGTGTCTAGCATTCGTACAAAGCGTTTCCTTGTAATCGTGTGTCTAGTTTTCTGGTTCTTGCCTTGTTGTTTTCGTTTTGTCAGTCTTGCCGCCTGCCTTCTGAACTCTCGCTCGTTTCTTGGATCATTCTATTGCCTCGCCCTCTGGATAACGTTCGCCACTAATCGACCCTCACCTGCTTTATGGACTATTCTTCGTCTTGCTGTCTATACACCCGTTTGCCATTGTCTGACCCTGCCTGCCTTGACCATGTCTTTGTCTCGTCCCTTCAATAAAAGTCTGCAAATGGATCCGCTCGCCTTTCGTCTCACTCCCTCTGTTACAGCCATAATGCACAGTGCCAAGTTTGGTGAAAACCTAAAGAGCATATCAGCACAAACACCTCATACCAAAAGACAAGCATGCTGGAGGAGGCCTGATAATTTTGGGCTTGTTTTGTAGCCACAGGACCTGGGCACCTCACAGTCATTGAGTTGGCCATGAACTCCTCTGTATATCAAAGTATTCTAGAGTCAAATGCGAGGGCATATGTCTGACATGTAAAGTTGGGCCAAAATTGGGTCATGGAACAGGACAGTGAGCCTAAGCACACCAGCAAATCTATAACAGAATGGAAAAGAATTAAGGTGTTGCAATAGCCCAGTCAAAGTCCAGAGCTCATCCTGACTCAAATGCTGTGGTGAGAGCTGTGCATAAGCGAATGCCCACAAACCTCAATAAACTAGAGTATCTTTGAAAATAAGAGTGGTCCAAATTCCTCCAGAATGATGTGAGAGACTGATAAAGTCACACAGAAAATGAATGCTTCAAGTTATTGCTGCTGAAAGTGGATCTACAGGCAACTGACTCATAGGGTGTAATGTCACGCATGGCCTTTCCCTCTTGGCTGTATTTTTCTTAAACAAATAATGACACTGTGTGATATGGCATGTGATGATGTTTTTTTTATTTTTTTCAAATTTTAAGACCTGCCAAGGACCAGATATTTTTTTTATTGTGTCCTAACTTTTTCACATGACTGTATATATATATATATATATATATACACTCCTGAACAAAATCTTAAGACCAGGAGAAACATTACAAGTATTCACATTTTGTGCTGGTGGATCGTAACCAAGTTGTAAGTACTGCTTCAAAATGGCAAAAGAAGAAACTGGAGCAGGAGCCAAAAAATAGAGAGTAGGCAATTCATAGAAAACTTAGGAAAACTCAAACAGGCTGTTCATCAGCTGATCAAAAGTTTAAGACCATAGCCTTAAAAAGTTCAAATCTGCCGAAAATATGGCTTTGATGTCATTGTTCTTCAGGCAGTCACACTGTCATGACCTCCTGATGGCACAGGCAAAAAGGCTTTCTGTCTTTGAATGTGGCAGGATTGTTGAGCTGCATGCGCAACGCCTCGCACAACGCACCATCGCTGCCGAGATTGGACACAATAAGACAGCCATTTTACATTTCTCAAAAGATCCTGAGAGTTATGAGACAAAAAAGTCAAGTGGTAGACCCAAAGAAAATTCACCTGTATTGAGCCGGAGGATCTGATGGGCTGTCCGTGAAGACACAGACTGATCCTCGACCCAAATTGAGGCCCTTACTGATGCTGACTGCAGCCCAAAAACCACAAGACAGCATCTGCAAGAGAAGGGCTTCAAGAACAAAAAACATCCTCAAATTCCAGATCTCCTCCCATGCCACAAACTTGCCGGTTTGGAATTTGCAAGGGAGCACCAAACATGGGACACTGAAAGATGGAAGAAAGTTTTATTCTCTGACGAGAAAAAATGTAACCTGGATGGTCCTAATGGCTTCTAATGTTACTGGCATGACATGGAGATCCCACTAGAGATGTTTTCTACGTGGCACAGTGGAGGAGGCTCGATCATGATCTGGGATGCTTTTTCCTTCAATGGGAAAATGAAGCTTCAGGTTGTGTAGTGGCGTCAAATGGCCGCTGGCTTTGTAGACATGTTGCAGTGGGCATCCCTCTTGACTGAGGGCCCTCGTCTGTGAGGTAATGACTGGGTCTTTCAACAGGACAGCGCTGCAGTACACGACGCCCACCTGACGAAGGTGAATAACGTCGCTCTTTTGGACCTTTCTGTGTGTTCCCTTGATCTAAATTGCATTGAGAATGTTTGGGGATGGATGGCAAGGGAAGTTTACAAAAAAATGCGTCAGTTCCAGACTGTGGAAGCCCTTCGTGAAGCCATCTTCACCACATGGACACACATTCCCACCAGCCTCCTGGAAACAGTCGCATCAAGCATACCAAAATGAATGCTTTAAGTAATCAGCAAAAGTGGTGGGGCTGCTCACTATTGAGTCCTTTTTTGACACTTTTAGCTCTGTTGTGGGTTTTTTTGGGCGATGGTCTTAAACTTTTGATCAGCTGATGAACAGCCTGTTTGAGTTTTCTTCAGTTTTCTATGAATTGCCTACTCTCTATTTTTTGGCTCTTGCTCCTGTTTCTTCTTTTGCCATTTCGAAGTAGTACTTACAACCTGGTTACGATCCACCAGCACAAAATGTGAATACTTGTAATGTTTCCCCTGGTCTTAAGATTTTGTTCAGGAGTGTATATATATATATATATATATATATAAACCTATTACTTTATTTTATTATTGTTCATTCATGTTATTAACTGGGTAAATTATTGCACATTTTATATTTTATGTGTTGTCATGATTTAATTTTAATTAAAACAAACGGGTATTATTGCATGTTCTTTTGGCATTTCATTTATTGTACACCTTTTAAATATGCTTACTGAAAAAAACAACAGCAGCAGCATGGTGTTACAACATTTATTTGAAACAAACGTATTTGCTACTCACCGCCTTATCTCCACTATTTCCTTTCATTCTTTTCATGTTTTTGGAAAACTTCTCCACGTCGTTTTGCATAACTCATGTTTTGTTGCCATTTCTTTCTAGGATTTAAATTCCTTCTCTGAATCTTTAAAGTCTCTCCGCAAGAGATCATACAGGTGCGGATATATTTGTACCAGCTCAGCTATTCGACACTCCAATGTATTTATATTGCTAGGAACTTGTTGTTGTTGTTGTTGTTGTTGTTGTTGTTTTGATGTTGTTCTCCCGTCTGACTTTCGTAGAATGAGTAATAAATCGAAAAAAAAAAAAATCTCTCGTAAAAGAAGGTGGAGCTCCAGAACACACCCACCGATTGTGTAATCACCACGGACCAATGGTAGCTAAGAGGCGTTTAAGAGCCAAAACAAACTCTCAGTGTATGTAGTGTCAAGTGCTTATCATCCTGGATCACGAGGGGCCTTGAAACACTGGCATCAGATGTTACAATAATTATTGCGCAATATGAATTTCCTCGATAAACGATAACAAGAGTTCAGTAAATGTTTGATATAATGTTTATGGCGGAACAAAAGAGCACTAGTCAAAGCGCACTACTCGGACAGTGCGAATTTACTAGAGCAGATGCTTTCACTCGCTGATGAGTCTCGGTCACTAAACAGCACCAGTGTGAAGCAACTGAATTCAGTGTACAATACACAAATGACTTGGTTTATAGCCAGATGAAACTGACAAACAGGAGAAACACTGAGTAACGATACAGTCAGAAGGCTTTTCAATCTACAAATCATCATCATTTGCCATAGATTTACTGTAGCAGCACTAACTGCACAGTGGTATTGTGTCAGAAATGAGGGTATATTTATGTCAAATTGTATTGTATTATTTACTCCCTGGGGTCGACGATGATGCCGGTGTGATCAGCTCACGTTTTTTAAGATCAGTGCGAAAGACACTAAAATACTCTGCCCATTTTGGTCACACAAATAAGTGTTATACATCATTGGAAACCATTAAATGTATACTTTTATTTGTGCACACTCACAATAAAATCTGAACTGTGTGCTTCTTTAAATTAATGAAAATAAACAGGGTGCTTTCTCAGTCTTCACTGTCTCCGCGAATGGCTTTTAGAAATGCGTCAATAAAAATTAACCTAAACTGACTGAATACTCGGCACACAGACAGGAGAAATATATCTATAGAAAGCTTGATATCTCTACTTTTAAATAAATCAAGTCTTATCAAAAACAAATATTCTGTGCTAAAGTAATCCGTGTGAAACCAACGTGATGCCTAGTTTTTCCCTCAGAGCTAATTATTTTTAATGTGATCACGCCCACGAGCTGCTTTTGCTTTTGATATGATAAATAGCCACGTGCGCAGTGCCGCGTGTTAGCGCCCACATCATTGTCAACAAAGCTTGACATTTCATCAAGTTTATCTCGGCTGCTGTTCGTTTCTGGAAAAAGACGTGCTGAGAGAAACAGCAGAATTTACCTTCAGAAAAAAGAAAACGCGCTGAGAGGAATAACATAGAATTCACCTCAGATGAAGAACAACGCGACGCGCGGCTGATCCAGAGAAAGAGATCAGTCGGATCAGTAAGTAATGCTCTTTTTTCATTAGTTAATGTGTTATTTTGACATAAGCTTGAACACATTTACTAGCACATTTACATTTTGAAAATGATATGTAGTTCATTGTATCTAAATTTCTTACGACGCGACCAAGTTTTCATGTTCTATATAATATAAAACAAAATACGATATAAAAGTAATATGAATGTACACTGTAACACGATGTAAGCTACGAGTCAAAGTATGTCTAGATCATGTTTATTAATAATTCTGTGTTCCCAAATAGAGTTTTGTAATGTGCTAAACGATAATTTGTTTCTCAGATATAAAATGTCCTTTTTACATAGTACAAAGTATGCGTGAATCTGTGACTACAAGATCATTATATACAGATTCTTCTGATATTAACATGCTCAGAGATGTTTTTTTGTTTTTGTTTTTTAGTGATCTGATACCTGCACCGCAGATGAATCTTGCTGATTTTTACTGGAGTCCCTTCAAAGTTTCCTTCTGAGAGCACTGTACCAACATCAGATGTTATTTTTCACTGATTTTCTATGGTAAAATAAGCTCTGTGACTATGTTTGTTTTTTTTGTTTTTTGTTTTTTTATCTAGAATCCAGGTCTGTTCACATCTCTGTGGTTAGGTCAGTGAGTACAATAATAATCTTTGACCTTCGTTATGTATGTTTTGATTATATTGTGTTGTAAATAAAATACAAATGACCAAACCCCCCCCCATTATCTTACTTTCCTCTCATTCTTTGTTACCTGCCTCATAGTGACAGTCATAGTGATGGGCCATTAGGGAACAGCCTTTTGTCTCACAGGTGTGAATCACTAAATATTCATGGGCCATTATCCCTCCCTCGCATACGGCTTTCTATCACAAAACACGTCTTAGAAAATTTACATCAATATATTGTTTTCTGTGAAAGAGTAAGCACAATCATTTTCACATCATTTTGAAGTAAACATTCTAGCCTACAAGAGTGATTACTCAAAAGCCTTGTTCAGGACTATTCAGTATGAGTTTTATGGCCTTATTTCAGCTACATTTATTTTCCTAAAACTTACTAACCACGCATAATCTTTTTTTTTTCTAAAAAATGCAAACATGTACATCCATCTTGCTCACATATTATTGTAGCACTGTGCTGAATACAAAAAATATATATGTTGGCCAGTGGTATGTTATAATTAGCTGAAATAAGCACAAATGTCAGGGCATGTCAAAACATCTAAAGTGCCCCAAAATCACCTCAGACCCCAGAGGGTTAATGTAGACATATTAAATTTAACATTTTTACCATGATATTGAGGTGCTATATCTGTGGTTTTAACTGTTATTATCATTATCTATGGATGATACTATGGAAGAACAATGGTTAATTAAATAATAATAATAATAATAATAATAATAAAAACCCTCAAACAGTCAGAATAATTAGATTTCACCATATAAAAATGAGGTTGCTACAATTTTTACAGAAATTACTGATATCACGAGTTCGCCTGCCCATCCAGTCCTGATGGGCAATGGTAAACAAACTTAGCTTGCTGTCCTTAGGTTCAAACCCAAGGTTCGGCTTGAGCGTCGAGTTCAACCCCATTGCAATATTACCTAGAGGGAGAATAACAGAAATAGTGGAAAAGGGGAGGTGGAGGGATGCCAGAAGAACTGACGCTGAGACGGTGCAATGAGTGCTGCTTATATAAGCTCGTAATGATGATTGACAGGACTGAATGATTAGGCTCCTCCTGAACCTACGTTTGGAACTTAATTTCACAAGTATGCCTGCCCATCCAGTCCTGATGGGCAATAGTAAACAAACTTGGCTGGGCAATTAACTGCGAGTAGTTTTTGTGATACGAGTAGAGAAAACCTTTATAGATTCTATCCCTCTCCCCCAAGAATGTGATGAATACGTTTCCCTGTAGCCGCATTGGGACAATATAAGCCAGGTGAAGGGCTAATAAACGAGATCACTCCTGTAGGAGAGGGGTGGGAAAACACTGCTGTGGCAGTGACGTAAAGTAAAATTTTCATTGGAGAAATCTCTGCTCTTGCAAAATTGGAAGACAATTTATATATGAAGATTAGTCAGGGCGCTGCAAGTTTGCTATGCAAAAGCACTGCTGTGGCAGTGAGAAATGGAATTTAGCATGACATCAGCTGCAAGGGAAGTGGGAGAGGTTATTGCTGCGGAGATGAAAAAGTGTTTTAGTATATCTGCTCTTAGACCGGTGGATGCTGCGGAGGTGAGAAATAGTGTTTAGTATGGAAACTCCTCAGAGACCAGTGGAAGAAATACTGACCTCTAGACATCTGCTGAGACCAGTGGAAGAATTCACTGCTGCGGCAGTGAACAATAGAGTTTGGTATGACATCATCTGAGGCCAGTGGGAGAAATCACTGCTGCGGCAGTGAGAAATAGGGGTTGGTATGACGTCTGCTGCAAGAAGGTGGAAGATGTTGTTGCGGAGGAGGGGAGTAATATAGTTTAGTATCGTGTCTTCTCTGAGAATGGTGGAATAAATCACTGCTGCAGCAGTGAGAAATAGAGCTTAGTATGGTGACTGTCTGCTGCAAGAGAGTTAAAGAGAAATCACTGCTGCGGCAGTGAGAAACTGAGCTTAGTATGGTGACTGTCTGCTGTAAGAGTGGTAAAGAGAAATCACTGCTGCGGCAGTAATTTCAGGTCAAGTCAAGTTCCCCCCCTACATTTTAATAGAGCTTTAAATGGTAGAGATTGCCTGAAGTGACTTACGGAATTGACAGTAAAGTAACAGAATTAATTATGCCAATTTGTCAAGGAGATGAATTCAAGTTCCACTGTAAATCAGCTGTAGCAAACAATAATGACTATTCAGTTCAATTCTGATCAGTGATGACTCGGTTGCATGTAATGACTGTGCAGAGTATTATCAAGTTTAGTTTAGCTATGGGCAGCTCTACTAAAGACAGTAATAGTAAGTGCTGTAACTGTTGATGGGTTAGAAATCGCTGCTGTGGGAGTAAAAGTGGAAATTTTTGTAGGGGGGAATTCACTGCTGCAGCAGTGAAGTAATAAATTGTTTGTTAGAGTAAATCACTGCAGTGTCACAAAGAGATAACAGAGCTGATTTTAGAATGGTGGGAAATGTCACTGCTGCAGCAGAGACATACTGAAGATTTGCTGGGAGACAGATCCTATGAGAGGGAGGCGTGGGTCCAAGACATACATTTGCCTGAAAGAAATCTCACGGTGGATGGCTCACGGTGCTGTTGAAATCATGTTAAGTTTAAATGCGACTTTAGAAAGCTCAGCTGGCCAGCAATGTGACGATGCCAAGACAGGGTTTCTTTGAGCATGACAAGCTATTTTCACGAATATATGACTTGGGCTGAAGGTCGGAAGCGGGAAATCGTCTGCGCTCAGTCAATCTCTCTCTCCTTCGCTGTCTGTTTGGGCTTGTTTAGTATAAATCTACGAAACCTCTGTAGAAATCGGCAAGGTACACATTATCATTAACTCGTACTAGCCGTAGAACAAGAAGGGCATGACCTTACGGAAAAAGGAAAAAACATGCAGATATAGCGGTTGCTGCGATTCTTGCAATCCTCTGTGGTTGGCTCGGCAATAGTGCTGTATTGCGATGATTGCAACAGCCCAACGGGAATCCTGCTGTTGCTGAGAAATGGCAAATGAGAATACAGATGACTGGGGTAGTGGACACGAGGAGCCCAGGGACAAATCTCTGCTGAGGCAGATAAGTAACAAAACTTAATCATAAGGCTGCTGTAAAACGAAGTAATGAAGAAATGTAATGTGCTAATGAAATGGGACATCAAATACTGATGTTACAAGCCGTTTAAAGTATCCTACTTTATAAGCCAAAGTATGTAGCATCACAGCTGAAACTGAATCATAATCTGACCACCTCCAAGATGGGCTTGGTTTACAAAGTTCTGGAATAATTTTAATGCTGACATATGGGCGAAATCCAGTGGAACATGTTCGGACTCCTTAAAATAACAAGGTTAGACCCAGATACACCCAGGTTGGGTTACACCCAGATAGGCAGAGGTTCCACAGCAGCAGTAGTATGGGTTGGGGCTGCTATGCGAGTAAAGATGGTGCAAAACGGCCGTTCAGCTGATGTAGGTGGTCGATACTTAGCAAGGGGGAGAAAAGAGGCTGGCATCTTTGCGGAGGCAGTCTCACGTTAGGACACCTGTGAAAGAAAGTTTGTAGAAAGAAAGGAACTAGGTATGCAAAGCAGCAGCCAGAGCAGTTCCTTTTTACAGAGGCAGCCTCACGCTAGGGCATTTCTGGAAGAAAAGTTCTGGGAGGAAAAGAGAGATATATACCAAGGAGAAGCCAGAGTGGTTCCTTGTTGCAGAGGCAGCCTCATGCTAGGGCACTTCTGGAAGAAGGGTTCTGGGAAGAAAAGAGAGACATATACCAAGGAGAAGCCAGAGCGGTTCCTTGTTGCAGAGGCAGCCTCACGCCAGGGCACTTCTGGAAGAAAGGTTCTGGGAAGAAAAGTGAGATATATACCAAGGAGAAGCCAGAATGGTTCCTTGTTGCTGAGGCAGCCTCACACTAGGGCACTTCTGGAAGAAAGGTTCTAGGAAGAAAAGAGAAAGAGATACAGCAAGGAGGAGCCAGAGCGATTCCTTGTTGTGGAGGCATTCTAACGCTAGGGGCTACCTTGGAGACAACTGAGGAGGAAAAAAATGAAGATGAACAAAGATAGGTGTGTTTTGGGCGAAGCAAGGTAAAATAGCGGGAGCAAAGTCGTGGACAGGGAGTGTTCAGTCATTCTTGGCAATGGATTTAAACTTTGCTAACATACTGAAGGGCTTCATTTTTTTTTTTTTTTTAAATGGTATGAAAAGGGGAATTACCACTTTAGTTGATGGAGATCTGAAAAAGCATGATAATGGATAGTCAAGATAGATATTATTAAAATCTCAATTAGTGGAATGCACCCAGTAAATTTGATTTAGTTTACGAAAAAGCCATCTACATGAATGTAAACGGTAAACCCGGTATGCTTTGTACAACGTTTAAGATTATAACTTCACAAAATGATTCAACGATGATTAACAGCTGGAGCACATTGGATTGAATCGTTTGTTCAGATTGACGTGTCTATCGTTACCATAAGCTGTAGAATAGAAGTGCACGACACTGAGCTATTACACGTTCACGATTTGTAAGTTATGCAATAAGATTATACATTTCGGAATACCACTTAAGAATGAGATCATTATAAACACTTTCGGACTGAATGATTAGGCTCCTCCTGAACCTACGCTTGGAACTTCATTTTGATAATGAACATAAAACTGCATCCTAACTCAAGCTACTATCAAATGTGTATTTCCAAGAGACAACATTTTTTTTTTTTATATTATTATTATCATTATTATTATTATTGGTAACACTTTGATAGTCCACTTTTTGACATTCTCCTGACAGTAAGTAATTTTGCAACTGCATGTCAACTAGTCATTAGAGTATTAGTAGACTGTCTGCTCAATATCTTCTAACACTCTTCTAAACTTTGCAAGTATATGTCAACTTATTCTACCTACCCTAAACCTAACAGTCTGCTCTGAGAGTTAGTAGACATGTAGTTGCAAATGAATGAGAATTAGTTGACATGTAGTTGCAAAGTTACTTATAGTTAGTTGAATGTTTAAAGTGGACTATTAAAATAAAGTGTAACCTTATTATTAATATTATCAAGTAACACAGACCTGTTTCTTGACTGGAAACAATATTACTCAAAAACAAGCAAAACTAAGAAATATTTTTTTTCTATTAAGGCATTTATTTTGTTAAGGAAAAATTAAGTTAAGGTTTTACAACTTTCACATTGTAGCAAAAACCTGCCTTTAAACTTGAAATAAATAAAAATTTGACATGTATCGTGATATTTATCGATATCGACTGATGAAAAAAATATATATCGTGATATTTTTGGCCATATTGCCCAGCCCTATTTGGAGATGCTGCCACAGTTCTTCTGGATTTAGTCTGTCTACATTATTGTCTACATCAGGGGTTGTCAGACTTTTGGACCCGTTTGCCCGTAGTTCTTCCTGGTTTTTCTTATTTGGTCATTTTCCTGTCCTTGTTTAGTTCGATTGTTTATTCCTTGCATCTGTGTTGGTAATTATCTCCTGTATTTAAATTCCTGTTTGGGTCGAGGTCAAGTCCATGGAGGCTGTTCCGCCATGGCTCCCTGTGCTATCTGCCCTGCCATGGCTCCCTGGACTGCCATCTCTGCTATGGCTCCCCAAGCTCCCTGCTCCGCCATGGTTCTCTGGACTATCTGCTCTGACATGGCTTCCTGAGCTCTCTGCTTCACCATGGCCCCTTCGACTGTCTGCCCTGCCATGGCCCCCTGAGCTCCCTGATCCACCTTGGAGACCTTTGTGTTATTTGTCATGTACCAGCCTCCAGGGCACACACCCCCATTTGTCATGTACCAGCCTCCAGGGCACACACCCCCCTCCCCGGTGGTTATGTTATGGCACGGGACGCGCCTTTTGGGAGGGAGGAGTAATGTCAGACTTTTGGACCCATTTTGCCCCCACAGTTCTTCCTGGTTTTCCTTATTTAGACATTTTCCTGTCCTTGTTTAGTTTGATTGTTTATTCCTTGCACCTGTGTTGGTAATTATTCCCTGATTTAAGTTCTTGTTTGTTCCATCTTTGTTTGCCGGGTCTACTTTGTTAGTATGTGTGTTTAGCCTGTTCCTGAGTTGGATTATTTCCTTGTATTTATGTTTAACCCTTAATCGGTCCTTGGGGTCCAGCTGACCCCGCTGGACTTTTCTTTCAATTTTTAAAAGATTTCCTTTCATCTTTGGGGCATGAGACTTGGTGACATTTCCTAAATAATACATCTTAAAACACACAAAAAAACTTGATTTGAAAACTCAAAAACTTGAAAACTTGGACTTGATTTGGTTGTTCTAAAGGTGTGTAAAAAAAAATTTACCGTTATTGTCCCTCGGGGTCATATTGACCCCACATTGAAAATGAATGGGAAAAGTGAAAAAAATGAAAAATTTCATTTAGTTTGTCAAAAAACAGTGGTAAATCCAGTTTAAATCTGAAACAAAATACATCTATTTAAAGGCCTGGTCCTAGAGCATATTCTCAAAGTGGAACGAACTTTCTATCTCATACACACACACGCACACGCACACACAAACACACACATGTGTGTGACTGCAACAGAGAGCCCTTTTATAAAAATTGGCATATAAAATCAACAAATCTGGCATAAATCTGAAAATTTTCACACATAAATGAAGGACTGGTACTGGAGCACAAATGCAACATGGAACAAGCATGTTCACTCACTCAAACACGCACACACACACACACAGGTGTCCGAGGCATTTTTTAGATTTTGGAAAATAAAATCAGACATAAATGCATACGTAACAAACATAAAAAAATTAATAAGTTGTAGAGCAGTGAACCACACATATATGGTATCATTTGAAAGCTTAAAACCTCAACTTTCCCACCCCATCACTTTTGCATTTATGTTACATATAATAACATAAAACGGTCTGAATTTGCCCCCTCACAAACAAGCTCCCTCTTGTGAAGATGACCTAATAATATTCATGTTCATATTCACATCACTCAGACTTATCAAATATAGATGAGTCATATATCAAATGAAATCTCTCATTCTCCAAATTGTGATTATGTGATTTATTTCATTGATCTAACACATTACAGAGAATAATTATCTAAATAATCACGAGGATGGAAATTAATTCTGTAAACAAACAAATAAAAAAAACAAACAGACATTTACATTATATTTCTGCATCGATTACTAGTTCTGTGTGCAAGAAGTGGCCAAAACTTTATATCAGCTCTTAGATTAGGTTATTATCTTTAAAATGAGACTATGCTTACTTTTCTATGAGCTTGCCCAGCCGAACGACACCCTAAAATATTTCAGATGCTCCGATCAATGCATGCGATATAGTTGAATGATGCGTTTTCTACTAGTTCTGCCTTAACGCGTTTGTGTTGATGGGCGTTTATGTCATCACGTAATGCGTGATATGTTTGAAAAGCCAACAATCAGATCTGTCCAAAGAGACCTTGATCAAATCTCTAGGACAATCCGTTGTGAATTTATTCCTTGCCAAACACGAGGGAGGAGAGCGTGCGGCACGCGAAATGCGCACCGCCCCCAGCGCGCTGGCTGCAGCGACGCAGAGTTGGGAAACTATGGATTGTGAAGAAATACAATAATAATTATGAATTATTCCACCCATGTGTTAAAATGTAAGGTGTTTTGTCTAAAATGAGACCACTTTTATCCATTTAGCCCAATGTATGTGGGAATGGAAGTCTTTTAAATTCAGGTATGCCTTATCTTGCAAAATGGAGACCCCTGGGGGACATATTGCCTCCCTGCAATTAAATTTCAGTAACTTTTTTTTATAAAATGATACAAAGAAATTTTTTTTCCCTGGTTACTGGCACACAGTGGAATCAAAAGAAACTTTCTGCAGAGAGATAGACCGAACATATCCAGAATAACAGACGTTCAAATAAAAACTTAATTATAAAAAAAAAAAATAAAAATCAAAATGTGATTTTTTTTAAAATTTGTGTTTATCATAAAATTATGATAAAATACAATAAGAAATGTGAATTATTCCACCCATGTGTTAAAATTTAGGATGTTTTCTGTAAAATAAGACCATTTTTATCAATTTACTCCAATGTATGTGAGTAGGGTGCACTTTTCACTTCAGGTATGCCAAAAATCAGTAAAAAATAACTCTGCTGGATATATGTGGTCATTGCACTTTCTTTCTTTAACTGAAACTTCTAAAAATTTTTCCACCAACCTGCAGATGACAGGATTCTATTCCTAACACCTAGAGCAATGCCCAGAAACCATTTAGATTTAATTTAGATCATCATTAAAGTGATTTTTTCATAAAAAAATAATTTCTCAAAAGCCACAAGATGGTGTAGTTGAGTATTTGTGCAGTAAACGGGTAAAAAAGTACCAAATATCCATGAAAACACAGCATAAATGTAAAGTTGAGAAGTAAACGAAAAAAATAATATATAGTTTGTAATATTAAAAATGTATATTTCTTTATGCAATCGCTCTGTAAATGTTTGGGGTCCATATGACCCCAAGGAACATTAACGTAAACCTTACTTCAGGGACGATAGAGGGTTAATAAAGATTAAGAGTATTTTATGCTTCCCTTGTACTTCAGGCAAGACACACCCTGACAGGGGTGCCCAAACTCTGTCCTAGAGGGCCAGTGTCTTGCAGAGTGTAGCTCCAACCCTAATTTGACACATCTGAAACAGCTAATCAAGTTCTTACTAGGCATACTAGAAACTTCCTGGCATGTGTGTTGAGGCAAGTTGAATCTAAACTCTACAGGACACCAGCCCTCCAGGACCGAGTTTGGGCACCCGTGGTCTACATTATTGCCTTTTCAGTGCCACTCACTGAATCACGCATGTAGTAAGAGAAGAGAAACTGCTAGAAAGAAGCAAACACAGGATTGCTCTATCAACAAAAGCCTAGAGATACCTGCAAGGATTACAAGAACTGCCTTCCTTGTGATCCTGCACTCTCAAAAAAGATGTTAATTTTTAGCACATTTTTGTGTTAATTGTGTTCACAAATTGTGAAACTACAAACACATTAGATTGTAGACAATTAGCAGGAATAGCACATGGTTGAATTAAAAGTAACACAAAATATGTTGTCCTTAACTAGACACGGAGGTGTGTTAAGAAAGAACAGGTTGTGTTATTTTCAACACATCCTTTTTAAGATTGTAACACAGTGTCTACATCGGATGCAAGTGTTCTTGCATTGCATTGCAAATGGGTTTCTCTTTTATGTAAGAAGCCGAGTGAGTGCTGCGAGTAGGGGAGAGCGAGGCACAAGCTAACACTTTTTTGACTTTGTCAGTTTGTGGTTCAGAGTATAATTTTTATCCACATTAATTTCACACTTGTCTAGTACAAATATGTCGCTTTGCTTCATAATTACAGTGTATGCGTTTTTTTCTTTATTTACGTTAGTTTGTGCCCTGTGTGCACCCCTACCTCAGATATAGAATAGGACTACATCTGTGTGGTGTCATATTAGGAAAGAGCTTCAGATCGCATTAGTGAAACACTGTAAAGCTATTTGCTTTACTGCGGATACGTTTCTAAATATGGATACGAGTTCAAAGCAGGCTTTTCAGAGAGACAGAAAGTAAAAGATAATACAGTGCTGAGTCTGTCAATATTGGATCTATCAGTAATGTCGAAACATATAAGTGAGTAAATGTGTTTAGATGTTTTAACCAGAACAACACTTTTTTTTTTTTTTTTTCCCCAGAGTAAATTTCATCACAGCAGCGTCCATCTATTATTTTAATATGTCAAATGGTTAGCCAATCACAGCGATGGGCGTTTAAGTTCTGAATCTTAAATGCACCCAACCTATAAAATCACTCTTCTGCAGAGATGGTCAAAAACAGAATAGAAAATAGTCTATTAGCCTTTTTATGTAAAAAGCTGGCTAATATCATAAGTGGACCTCAGAGAACATTATACTATAATAAAAATAAAAAATGCAGTTCATGACCCCTATAACATGTTAAAGATTTATAATTAATTGCAAGAGTTGATGCTTTAGCCTTGACAGACCCAATTTCCATATACTGTACGAAATATATATTCATATGAAGAACAAACATATTTGAAACATAATAGAAATTAGAACAATTTAATACATTAACATACGTCTATCCCATATGAAGATGTTTATGTATATGTAATACATCTTAAAAATGTATGTATTAAATTTCCCAAAACCTGTCAATAAATGTTGACATTATACAAGTACATATAAAAGATAAAAAAGATGTAAGAGCTGACAGGCATTTTAGCATCCACATGTGCATATGAAATACTGAAGCCATACACCAATTCATACACAATAAAGAAACATTTTAAAGGTGCTTTATTGTTAACTTTGCTAACATATAACATCAGTACAGAAATATCTAGTATAACCTTTGATAAAAGCTTTTAGATATGAGCATTTATAAAAACTACTATTAAAGTTTATATAGTTATAACTGTTTCTGTAAATTTGATCAATCTTTTGACTTTGCAATTTTTTTTTTTTTAATTCAGTGTTAATATGGGCATGGTATTTTATTTCTCAGTAGGACTTACATGTTGTTTTTCCCATCATATGTTGCTTTGTATTTTCTTCAGGCTTGAACAGAATGATATAACATTTAGGTGCAAATATGCAGAATAGTAAACCAAAGCTTGAGGCTAAAATGGCAAATATCTCCACAGCTACAGTAAATTTTCCAGGAGAACTGACATAAGCTGGGATAAAAGTGATCCATACAGCACAGAATATTAGCATACTGAATGTGATGAATTTAGCTTCATTGAAGTTATCAGGAAGTGTGCGAGCAAGGAAAGCCAGAATAAAGCACAAGACAGCCAGTAGGCCAATATAACCTAACACAGCCCAGAAACCTAAAGTAGAACCCAGACTACACTCAAGAATGATCTTTTCCTTATAATATTTCATATTTTTGTGAGGAAATGGAGGAGATATTGTTAGCCAAAGGACACAGATAAGAACCTGTATAAATGTAAAACCAAGAACACTAAGTCGTTGTTGTACAGGCCCAAACCATTTCATGACATTACTTCCTGGAAGTGTAGCCTTGAAGGCCATTAACACCACTATTGTTTTTCCTAGAACACAGGAGATACAGAGGACAAAAGTGATCCCAAACGCTGTGTGACGTAACATACAGGACCAATCAGTGGGCCGACCAATGAAAGTAAGTGAACAGAGGAAACACAGAGTCAATGAGAAGAGCAGCAGGAAGCTCAGCTCCGAATTATTGGCTTTTACTATGGGGGTGTCCTTTTTACTGTAAAACAGGATGGCCACCAGTGCAGTTAATCCTACGCCAAAGAGTGAGAAAAAGACTAGCAGTATACCCATAATTTCTGTGAATGACAGAAACTCTACAGCCTTTAACACACATTTATTTTTCTCAGCATTAGACCAGTATTCACCTGGACACTGCTTGCAGTTAATTGAATCTGGAAAGGAAGTTATGATTACTATAGTTAGAGCCAAACAAAAAAAGTCATTTATCAACTCCTTTAATAAGAAACTGAATCCTTAACAGTGAAAAAAGATAGCAAAAAGAACAAGTAGCCAGTTTTTTTTGGAACAGTGAGATGGACTGAAGATTACCTGTCTCATTACTGATTTCTCCTTCTGCACATGGAATACAGTCATAACAGCAGACAGGTCTTCCTTTTTGTGCAGCCTTCCTAGTGCCTGGAAGACAGCTCTCACTGCACACAGATCTTGGCTTCTACATGGAAAATTACATTTTACATTTTTATTTATACTGACTCTGAAAATTAATGTTTTAGTTATGAGTGCAGAATATAGCATGTTTCAAATTTCATGTCTTCTATTAAGGTACATACAAGGAGTATTTATTTATTTATTTAAATGATAGTATGTTTACCACAATTTAAGCAAACCCTGTAGTACATTTACCTCCAGCTGTCCTCCAGCCCAAATAATATTTTCAGTGTTCAGCATAAAGCTTTGATCAGGTGGGAGTGAGGCATCAAAGTAACCAACTGGTTTAAAGTGGAATGATCTGTTTGTGTCCTGCTGCCAGTTAACAACTTCATAGTGGGCTACTGCACCACCAGTGCTGTCAAACCACACATTATCTCCAAACTTTACGGTGAAGTTTACTCTTTTCAGAGCTTCAACCACCTAGCGAAAAAGATCTTTTAGTGCATTGAGGGATATTGTCTATTTCTGTTGAACCTTTTTTTTACCTGTTTTGGTTGTATAGACAGGCCTTTCTCACATCTTGTTTGTTCTTTGCAATTCAGTAGACTGTGTAGGGAATGAGCCACAGCATAAACTGCTTTATAGACATTGCTTGCATATCTTTGTTCAGGCACATCTTCATTGTAGTTTCTTAGTGTAAGTAAATCTTGATATCTGCTGCAGATTAACGCATGTTGTGAGGAATTCCTTTCAGTCTTTGTGCATGGAAAAGCTGTGTCCCAGAATGATTTAATAACGTAATCTGAAAACCCTTCAATATTGATTTTTCTAAATGCAAACCCCAGTGAACCTCCCAGCACAAGAAAGCTGTTTGGAGTGATCAAACTCTTTGCAGTTATCCATCCCTCCCCTCCGATCAACTGAAAGCCTGTAATATTCTGAATACTTAGCTGCTCAATAAGTAAGCCCATCTCAACAAGTGAAACAAATGCAACAATCACTTTTGCAGTGCCTTTTTTAATAGTGTCTACCACTTTTTTGAGTTTTTCTGGCTCTGTTCTGTAGAATTTCACTGAGTACTCCACACAGATCCCCTCCTTCTGAGCTGTATTGAGAAATATAGACATAACATTGTTTCCATAGTCATTGTCACTGTTCACAGTTCCCACCCAAGACCAGCCTAAGTTCTTGACTATGTATGCAAGTGCCCTGCCTTGGTGGTAATCACTAGCAATAGTTCTGAAGAATGAAGGGTAATCTTTTCTATTACTGAGGCATTCACATGAGGCTGAGTGACTTATCTGAGAGAGAGAGAGAAAGGGAGAACAGTGAAACGGTTATCAGTAAGGGGATTTTGTCAAAACTTTGGTGGTACTGTTCCTTACCACTGGAATTTTAAAAGGCCCTGTAGTTCTAGACAGAATCACTGTGGCAGACGACTCTGTTTCTCCTATGATAGCATGTATAGGGGACTGTCCATTGCATCTGTATTCTGCTGCAAACTCTGGCCCATTCATCAGTCCCATGGTTGCACTCATAGAAGACAGTCGTGAACCGCAGGTATCATAAATTCGGTATCCAATAGAAACATTTGGGAGCAAACTTTCACTTCTGTTAATTTCTTCAATAGCAAAAATCATAATTTGAGCCATCCGGAAATCTCTTAAATTCACACTGTAAAAACATTAAACAACAATGATACATAGCAACTAAATAAACATATCAAAAGGTTAGAAATGTGAATACTATTATTTGCATTCTGCTTTAAAAAAAAAACATAGCCATGCTCGAAACATAGTCATGCCTTACTATATTAAGGTGTTTTAATAGTTTACTGGCATAAAATACATTTGTAAATATAACACATTTTCATTTTTTGATTGCAATGTAACAAACCTGGAGCATGATAGAAGCTGAGGTTTTTGTGCAAACTCAAATGAAGGTACTGTTTCTTTACTGCGTATTGCAAAAAGTGCTCCAATAATTATGTCTCCATCCTTGGTAAGAAGTGGGTACTTAGGGTCTTCCATCATTCGGCAAAGAGTGTTTCCAGCCTTGGTATAAAGTTGATGGAAAAGCAGGAATATATATAGAAAGAGAAACATTTTAAAGATTGAGCTCAAGTTTGTTTGCCAAATGTAAATATCCTGATACAGTATTTGCATTTTTATAGACGTAATTAGTATGGTTGAATGATTGTGAATGTAACCAATGATCTAACAGCACTTCAACCTCCACAACATCAAAAACATTTCTACACTTTTTTTTTTTTTTGTGATTCTGGACAAAATGCACTTTGTGCCATGCTAGATGGAAAGTGCATTCACCATTATATGCATAAAATCAGATTTGGGTTTAGAAATTTGATAGATAGATAGATAAATAAATAGATAGATAGATAGATGCATATGTGCATATGGCTTGCTCTGCCTTTTTAACTCCTAAATGAGAAACCATAAACAAAGTTTAAACTAAGTGTCGTGTTTAGCAGTCTTGCATTTAAATCCAGAGCACAATACTGAGCATATAAGCATTTGCCTTCATGCAGCTACAGCAACAAGCAGTTTAGTGTACAGCTGTTGTGAGGACACACTGCAGCAGCAGTATATACTGTATGTCTCCCAACAAACACATTTACATTGCCATGTATACTACCATGCTAATCTCTCAGAGAGTTGTGATTAAAGAAATACAGTTCTGTCTCAAATAGTTCTGTCATAAAACTACAGATAGCACAGGTTGATAGTTTCCAACTTGGTTCCAACAGGTTGATAGTTTTATTCAAGTGGTGCAACCAATTGGTTCTAATTGCATCCGCAGCTAATGAGCTTGCTGCTAAACATTTAAATACTCGGCCAGTGCTTGCCGTAGCAGTTGTAGCATGCTTCAGAAACCTTTAACTTCCCCAGCATAGATCTGCTAAGATGTTATGCTATTTGGGGCTTATTTCATATATGCTGTATGTGCAGCAGCATTATTTCTTACATGCTCACAGCAGCATGTCTGTGCATGTATTGGCAGTAGAATGTTTTGCTCTGCCTCAGCAGCAGCTGCATAGCATATCCATTTAGCCAAGGCCGAACACATCAACATTGTCGTGCATACTACCATGCTAAACTCTCTGAGAGTTGTCGTGACAGAAATAAATTAAGATTTTAGGTTAAAGTCAGCATGAAAAAGGTTGCAGTTGTAGCTCAGACTCTCTGAAGATTTTAGCATGGTAATGGATATGACAATATTAATGTATTTGGTCTTGGCAGAATAGATCTGCTACGCTGCTGCTGAATCTTCTGCTGTTGGTTATTTCTGTAGTTGTAGATTATTGCTGCTACTGCTGCAAGTAAGTACAGGAACTTGCTACTGCCAAAGCATATGTTGATACGGTGCTGTGAGTATTTAAGACATACTGCTGCTGCATAAATAGCATATAAAATAACTCATAGCAGATCTATACAGGTGGAGCTGGGGAAGGTGGAGGGTTTCAGAGAAACTCTGAAAGTGCGCTGCGAAAAGCTGAAGTGAATGCTAACCAGCCATTTAAAGATAAAGGTGCAAGCTCATTGGCTGTGTACGCAACATGAATCAATCAGCTTGTGCCAAGTCATATAAGGCTGTGAATATTATTGGTTACATTAACACCCATCAGCCTGCTCCATCTAGAGTTTCATGAAAGAACTAGGCATATATTCATTGGTTGTTGATTGAATTGTTCAAAGTGAACATTTCATACGCCTCTATCACGCAGTGATTCCGGAAATTACACAAATAATGTGTCCAGTTTGCACATATTTTTTATTATGAACGTTAATCTGCCTTCAAAACACCCGGTCAAAGACTGACACAATAATGTGCGTCATCACTATGACACACCCTTTATGGAATTCACACAGGGCTCATTTCAGGACTGATCAGTGTTACTAGGTCCCCATCCCGGGATCGTTCCCAGAATCAATCCCAGTATGTGTTTGCGTTCACACAGAAGATTCTTTGGTAATTTCCAGGATCAACGGGCTGTGCGAAAGGGGCTATAATGGAATGGAGACATCTGAATGTAACTGGCTTAACTGCAGCCCAGCCTTGCATACATGAGAGTTACAATTTAGCATAATAGGAAGAGTAAGTTATTATTATTTTATTTATTTTTTATTACATTACATTATTATACATTAGTAAGACCACTAACATGCTTTAAGAAAATACATCAAACAAGTACATTTTTAGTCCATGTCAACGTTTGTGTAATTTCCCCATCTTCACACATTAGGAGTCTGGGTGTCATCCTTGATAGTAGTTTGTCTTTTGAAACGCACATTAATGATGTCACTTGGTTTGTATATTTCTACTTATGAAACATCAGTTGTCTTCATCTGTTTATTACACCCAATAACACAACCTTTCTTGTACATGCTTTAGTTACTTCACGTATTGATTATTTTAACTCACTCCTATTTGGGTTACCTCTCAAACTCCATACATTTCAGTTGGTTTCAAGATTCAGCCCACATAATTACTAGGACTTCTTCCACTGAGCACATCTCTCCTGTTCTTTATCAGTTACATTGGCTTCTTGTTAAATATCGTGTAGAGTACAAGATTCTGCTTTCTACTTTTGGAAACTCGACACAAACCTCTGAACCCTCATATCTCTCTGATTTGATTAGTTGTAATAGTGTGGACAGTCTGCCTGAAAAGATCTGATTTGCCTGCAGTCTGAACATACCCAAATCTTCCTCATCTGTTTCTCTAGTTATACCTTCTGTTTGTTTAACCACTATTGGGTCCAGAGTGTTCAGCTGGGCTGCGCCTCATCTCTGGACCTCTCTTCCACTAATCAAGCTGCTAAACATATCTTGTCCGCATCTAAATTTAATTTGTAAGTCTATTCTGCTAGATTAAACTATATAGGGACGAATGTGAACCAGTCATGTATATTCAACTGCGTTTTTGTTCTTGACATTGCTAAAGCTGTAGTTCCCAGCATGATGGGATCAAAGATATTAAAATCAAGAATTGTTTTATATAGTTTTTAGGATTAAGGACCATTTAAATTACACTGGGTTGCCATCGTGGTGAAAAGTATAGCTTTTACTTAGGCTGAGGACAGCTGCATACAGAGGATGTTTATGTTGTTTAACTAGCATTTAGCATGTTAATACATGCTCACTAACAGTTTGTTAGTTAGTTTAATTCAGCTATATAACAAATTATATTAAATTAGTTAATCCTTCGAGGGAGCAAATAAAACATTTTGAGGCTGCTTAATTGGAACACTCAAAAAACTTTATTCCATGTTGCTGAAGTTATGTGAACAAATGTATGTTTGTGTAAATTAATTGATTCACGTGGAACCAATGTACAGTGTAAGTCCAACATACTGTTTCAGTGTATTTCTGTCTTTTTTTTCATGATTACAATTAAATAATTACACCCCATTGAACAGTCAGTTGCATCATGTGTTTTGTTAATTTTCATTGTTTAGAACAATTTTACCCCATGTTGTAAATTAAACTAATATGGTGTATCTTCCATCTGGGCTTTAATTAAAGGGTTCCTTATTTGTGTTTTTCTGTGTTTGTGAAATTTGCCCCCAGGTGACCATTTGCGTCAACATGTTTTTCATGTTAATATAGACGGGTTATTTTAATTTCTCAGTAGGGCTTAAGGGTTAAGGATGTAGGTGCTGTTTTTCCCATCACATGTTGCTTTGTATTTTGTTCAGGCTTAAGCAGGATAATATAACATTTAGGTGCAAAAATGCAAAATAGTAAACCAAAGCTTGAAGCTAAAATAGCAAATATCTCCACAGCTACAGTAAATTTTCCAGGGGAACTGACATAAGCTGGAATAAATGTGACCCATACAGCACAGAATATGAGCATACTGAATGTGATGAATTTGGCTTCATTGAAGTTATCAGGCAGTGAGCGAGCCAAAAAAGCCAGAATGAAGCACAACAGTGCCAGAAGGCTAATGTAACAAAGCACAGCCCAGAAACCTATAGTAGAACCCAGACTGCACTCAAGAATGATCTTTTCCTTATAATATTTCATATTTTTGTAGGGAAATGGAGGAGATATTGTTAGCCACAGCACACAGATAAGAACTTGTACAAGTGTAAAGGCAAGAACACTGAGTCGTTGTTGTGCAGGCCCAAACCATTTCATGACATTACTTCCTGGAAGTGTAGCCTTGAAGGCCATTAATACAACTATTGTTTTCCCCAGAACACAGGAGATACAGAGAACAAAAGTGATCCCAAAGGCAGTGTGCCGCAACATACATGACCACTCTGTGGGTCGACCAATGAAAGTGAGTGAACAGAGGAAACACAGAGTCAGTGAGAAGAGTAGTAGGAAGCTCAGCTCTGAGTTATTAGCTTTTACTATGGGGGTGTCTTTCTTGCTGTAAAACAGGATGGCCACCAACACAGTTATTCCTACTCCAAAGAGTGTGAAAAAGACTAGCACTATACCCATAACTTCTGTGAATGACAGAAACTCTACAGCCTTTAAAACACAATTATTTTTCTCAGCATTAGACCAGTATTCCCCCGGACACTGCTTGCAGTTAATTGAATCTGGAAAGGAAGTTGTGATCATTATAGTTAGAGACTATTTAAAAAAAAATAAATTAATGAACTGCTTTGATAAGAAACTGCATCCTTGACAGTAAAAAAATAAAACAAGAAGAGCAACTAATCAGTTTTCTTTGAAACTGTAAGATGAGCTGATGATTACCTGTCTCATTACTGATTTCTCCTTCTGCACATGGAATACAGTCATAACAGCAGACAGGTCTTCCTTTCTGTGTAGCCTTCCTAGTGCCTGGAAGACAGCTCTCACTGCACACAGACCTTGGTTTCTACATGGGGAAAAATGCATTATAAAAATAAGTCCATTACGTAATTAAATATCATTGTGCACAGCATATTGTATTTTTGGAGCGTAAATGCATAATGGGGGATTTTGTAAGTTCATTTTGTTTGTAAATGCTTCTCTTGAACAAAACAATACTTCAAAATTGTCAACACATTCTCAAAATGTTAATATTTCTGTTGTTAATGTTGTGCTCAATTAACTTTTTAATATTACATTGATTTAATTTAAACAAAAACTAGGACAAAAATTATTGCCATTTACTTCCAGGTGTCCACCTGCCCAGATTATATTTTCAATATCAAGGTCTAAGTTCTGGTAAGTAGGCAGTGAGGCATCATAGTATCCCACAGATTTAAACTGGAATGATCCATCTGAGTCCTGCTGCCAGTTCACAACTTCATACAGGGCCACTACTCCACCAGTACTGTCAAACCACACACGATCTCCTGTCTTTATTGCGAAATTGATCTTTTTCAGAGCTTCAACCACCTGGGAGGGGAGTGGGGTGTAATTTAGACATTGTGGCATTTTGACACATTATTGTCTCTTTTTATCTATTTCTATTCATCTGTCTTTTATCTTTTACCTGCTGTGGATGTATTGTCAGGCTTTTCTGGCAACCTTCTTGTTCTTTGCATTTGAGTAGACTGTGTAGTGAATGAGCCACAGCATAAACTGCTTTGTAGACATTGCTTGAATATCTGTGTTCAGTCACATCTTCATTGTAATTTTTCAGCGCAAGCAGCTCCTCATATCTGCTGCAACTTAATGCATATTGAGAATAATTCCCTTCACTCTCTGAGCATGGAAAAACTGTGTCCCAGAATGGTTTTATAGCATATTCTGCAAACCCTTCGATATTAATTTTTTTCACTGCAAAGCCCAGTGACCCTCCCATTGCATGAAAGCTGTTTGGAGTGAAATAAGTCTTTGCCGTTATCCATGGCTCCACACCAATCATTTGGAGGCCTGTAATATTCTGAATACTTAGTTGCTCAATAAGTAACCCCATCTCAACAAATGAAACAAATGCAACAATCACTTTTGCAGTGCCTTTTTTAATAGTGTCTACCACTTTTTTGAGTTTTTCGGGCTCTGTTCGGTAGAATTTTACAGAGTACTCCACACAAATCCCCTCTTCTTGGACTGTTTTCAGAAATATGGCCATTCCATTGTTTCCATAGTCATTGTCACTGTTCACAGCTCCCACCCACGACCAGCCTAAGTGCTTGACAATGGATGCAAGTGCTCTGCTCTGGTGGTAATCACTAGAAATAGTCCTGAAGAATGAAGGATAATCTTTCCTATTGCTGAGACATTCACATGATGATGAGTGACTTATCTGGAAAAGAAAGAAAGAAAGAAAACAAGAACAAGAAACAGTGATACAGTCATCAGCATTGTGATTGTGTCAAACATTTATTGTTACTGCTCTTTACCACTGGAATCTTAAAAGGTCCCGTCATTCTGGACAAGATCACTGTGGCAGAAGTCTCTGATTCTCCTATAATAGCATGTAAAGGAGACTGACCATTGCATCTGTCTTCTGGTCCAAACTTCTGACCATTCATCAGTCCCATTATTGCAGTCATGGTAGACAGTCTTGAACTACATGTATCATAAATCATGTAGCCAACTGAAATATTTGGGAGCAAACTTTCACTTTTATTAATCTCCTCAATGGCAAAGATCATAGTTTGAGCCAGCCGAAAATCTCTTAGATTCACACTGTGGAAATATCAGACCAGTAAATACTGTAGTAACTAACTAAATAAACATACATACAGTAAGGTAAATAATCATATTTCTTTTGTTTTCACATATTGTTTATTCTTGAAACAATAATGTTTTAGATATCATGGGTCGTTTGCTGTTGAACACAAATTTTTAGATATGCTGAAATGTGTATTATTATTATTTATTTTTTTTAATTTTACAAACCAGTTAATATAAAAACATTATCTGTTCTAATGTTTCACAAAGTTTCAAACATATCAAACCTGGAGCATGATAGAGGCTGAGGTTTTTGCATAAACTCAAATGAAGGTAATGTTTCTTTTCTGTGGATTGCAAAAAGTCCTCCAATAGTTATGTCTCCAGTCTTGGAAAATAGTGGGTAATTGGCGTCTCCCATTATTCGGCAAAGAGTGTTTTCCACCTTAGTATGAAGGTGGTGGAAAAGCAAGAGTGTGTAAAGAAAGAGAATCATCCCCAAGTTTGAGCTTGAATCCACCTGACAAATGCAAATGACCTGATACAATATTTGCACTTTTATAGACATAATTAATATGGATGAACGATTTTGAATGTAGTCAATAACCTCATAGGGTAAGACGTTAGTCAAGTCAAGCAGGAGTGGATAGACTAGTCAAGTAAAAAAACAAGTTTTGTTTTCTACTATCAGAAAGAAGAGAATTGTGAATATTGGAATATTGTTTTCGCTGGGTTCCAATATTTAGATGGTCAAATAATATATCCAAATATCTAATAAGTAGGTATGCCACACTGGATTTTTAAAGGGAAAATGATGATTCTCATTTCAAATCACAATTTTATTAGAGGGGACCAGATTCCATGATGTGGGCCGAATGATTCATTTAAAAGCAACAATTATAATATCTAGAATGGTTTTACGAGCAGGGTCATTTTATGGAAATGTCAATTTTTCTGTCCCTAGCCTTTACAGAAATATGACACTTGAAAAACACTTTAGGCTTGCAATTTCCTTATATTTATCATTATATATTGCCATCAGTGTGGCAATATTAGTTTTTTAATTAATTATTTTGAATTCCAAGCACCACAAAAATGCTCATCCCCACAGCCATGTACAGAGGGAAAGTGCATTATTTTGAAGTCAAAAACTGTTTTTTGTTTTTTTTTTCCTACCATTTAAAATACAATAATGTATTCATAGCTATGGTCACACTGGTAGTGACTTCATAGGCTGTCACCAACCAATGTTATTGTCTTGTTTAGACACCAGTCACAGTGAAAGTGTTCCCCATAGCGAACGCCAGAGGACACAGTGTCCTGTTCCCTTCTCAGGGAACCTTGGTTACATGCTTAACCTGAGATGTCTTGCATTCGAATGCATCTCAAGGGAACCACTGACACAGAAAGAAAGAGTGAGAACTCTCCATGTTCACTGGTTCCAGGGTGCTCCTGAAATTAGTGAGTGCACTCTAGCCTTAATGCACATTTTGCACATGCATTTTTGTCCCATCTATTGCTATTGTTAATCAATGCTGTTTTGAGAGTGAATTCTGCATAAATATGCATGTCATTCCCGAAACTTTGCAGCGTGTATTTAGCCGAAAAACAAAATTTTCATACAAATTCTGAATGGATGATATATAGCTTAAAAACCTTCCTTTATAATCCCTATCTTTGTTCTCTTTGCAATCTTTGTCCGTTGTAATCATACAAAGTTCTTAAACAATCAATGAAACAACATCTTGTCTGATATAGTGAGGGAATTCACGATCATGCACAAAACAGCATAGTTTTGTTCAGTGCTGAGTTGAGTGGTGAGTGGATTCTGACTTAAACATCTCTGATTGGCCATTGTGTTCCAGAAATAAGCAGATGTGACTATGACTTGGGGCCTCCTGTGGAATTCTGCTTCTTGGTCAGTTTCAGTTCTGATCACATCATCATTCTCTGATTTACTTTAAGAACCTTCAGAATCCAGGGAGCAGAAGTCATTTGGTGATAGACCTAGGTAGATTTGGATGTCATCTGCATAGCTGTGAGAAGTAGTGTTATTGTTTTGAATTATATAGCCTAGCATGAGCATGTACAAATTGTAATGTGGAAGCATGGAAAACTCTTCCAAAGTTTAGAAGAGATTTCAGTAACTCACATTTATTCCCTGTAAATTTTAGAAGCGATCTCAACTTTAGTGCACCAAGTCAAATGTCTCAATGTGAGCTAAATATTTATACCATATAATATATTTTAATAATCAGATTAGTTAAAGATTGAGTCCTATGCCATTTAATGTGACTTTCAGAAAATAAAGTTCTAGGGTTACTGTTTCTGTAAGTCAGTTGAGCATTGAGTATTTCCAACAACAAAGGTTTGTACGGCTTTTTAGGCTCTATTCTTTTATTATGTGTCAACAATTAAGAGTAATGTCATGAACATCCTTATTTCTGCATAATTTGTCTCTTAAATCAGACCTAAACTGTGAATTTATTTTTATTTATTTATTTTTTTTAAGTGCCTCTCAAGCACTTTATGCACACTTCGTAATGTAAAGATATTTTCTAAAGCTTTGAACGGGACAAATATGAGATCCTACGAGATACGAGTATTTAGCTTAGGTTCAGATCGTCTCAGGTTACGTATGTAACCCTGGTTCCCTGAGAAGGGAACGAGACACTGCGTCCTCTAGGCGCTAGGGGGAACGCCGTCTGCGTGACCTGTGTCTGAAGTATACATACAAAAACACCAACGGAGTTGGCCGGCGACAGCCTATGACGTCACTACCGGCGCGACCACAGTATAAAAGGGTGCCGGTAGAGCAGGACGGTCACTTCTTCGTCTGAAGCTCACATCCTGAAGCATGGCCATGAGCCTAGAGGACGCAGTGTCTCGTTCCCTTCTCAGGGAACCAGGGTTACATACGTAACCCGAGACGTTCCCTTTCGAGGAACTCGAACTGCGTCCTCTAGGGGGCGCTAGGGGGAACGGTTATACCCACGCTGCCATGCTGAGGGGAGTGCCTGACTTCGGAGAGACAGGCACTAAGTACCAACTCCCTAGACTTTAAGGGAGTTGCCCCTGGAATAAGTGACGGCTGTCAGAGAAATATCCCCTACGGCCAGAGCCTGGGCTACCTACCTAACTTACCTGTAAGGGTCGAGGCTGACCCGAGGCAGAGCCCAAGCTTGGAAACCGAGGTATTCCTTTAAGGGGACATGGCCGAAGGCCTAGGAAGTCTAGGCTGGCCTGATTTACAGGAGCCACTGTAGTTCCGTATGATTCCCTCAGGAGTCATAAACAGAGCGCAGCGGTAGCTCCCTGCTCACCTCGGTGAGCGTAAAGAAGGAGCGCGCTAGAAAGAGTGCGCAAAAACCGTTCCTTTTTAGCCTGGCAGATGTTAAGGAGAGGAACCCAGGGTGACCGGGGTTTTTTAGCCCTCTCGAGAAAGGGTACGGGCAAAAGCGCGTGAATCCCTACCATAAAGGATTTTAGAATGGACGCAGAACACCGGTGCATACCATACCACAGCGTGGATTTGAGAAAAGTGCCCAAAGGTTCACGTGTGCACTTACCATACTTATGGATTTTAGACGTACCGTTGAGAAACGGTGAAAAGAAGAAGACCCTCAAGTTGAGGGGAAACTGCTGGCTTAACAAGGCTGTAGGGGAAGGCAGTAGGGGCGTATCTTGACGCCGAGAAGGCAATGCTCAAACGAAACCCTCAGGAGAGGGGAGCAAAGATGCCAAGCAGATAGTAGCCTCGGCTATCTATCCAATATACTGCCAAGAGCCGAAAACACGTAACCGCCCAGGAGACGGCAGTGTATCGGGTAAGGCTTCCACTCCCGGAAGGAGGAGCCACTGATTCCCCAGGAGGGACGAGCTCATAGACTTCTTATATAAAGAGGGGAGCATCGTCGAGCCTTGGATTAGATCTGGTCCTGGTAAACAGTTCCATGGGCCCAAGGGGGGAAAGGCAGTAAGGGCGAACCTCAGTTGCCCGAGGGAAATGCTCGGGCAGACTCAAAAACTCCCCGAAAGGAGGGGAGCATGCACCGAGCAGACAGCGGCCGCAGCTGGCTGTCTAATAATGCTGCTAAAAAAGCCGATACACCTTAACCAAAAGGCGGCGTATCAGAACAGACCTGTATTCCCGAAGGCGGGAGGGAGGTCTGATGCCCCAAGGGGGACGAGTCTCAGCAAACCCTTCCCGCAGAAAGGGGAGCCTCGTCACGCCTTGCCCAGGAAGAGATACAGAGACCAGACCTGAAGGGGAGCCACCTCTCAAAGGCTGCAAAGAAAGCAGCAACATCCCCAGCCCTCAGGCTGTTCTACGGGTAACCTCTCAAGGGGGCTTGTGCCCTTCCCACCCCACACAGACCTATGCTTACCACCTCGATGGAAAGCAAGGGCCCTGCTCTACCAAGGCCCGCAGAACCCTGGGAGCGAGGGCCGAGAAAGAGGCTCCTAGACGTGATCAGAGAATTTCCCCAGAAATAACTCTGACTCGTAAGATGGCGAAACATAGCACAATCCTGCCCACTCCTCAGAGGGGCGACCCGCTAGAACACCACTTTGTCAAGAGCAGGTCTGTGTAAGGGGCGGAAACCCCAGCAGCAGAAAACCCCTCAGGGCAGGATGCAGATCGAGGGTCTCAACCCGGTGGCCTCAGGTCCATGTGTCTATCCCAACGACGGAAGCTCCCTGTGAAAAGATTTTCAAAGGGCTTACCTAGAGATGGGACCGAGATCCTAGAAGTAGTGCTGTAGTGGGGACCTGAAAGCTTCCTATTCCAAAGCCGGAGGCAGATCCAGGCAAGCAGACCATAACCATGGTCAAGGACCAGAGGGGGGTGCTCGAAGAGGACCTACCAAGGAAGCACACAACAAAGCAGGACCCCGACATACAGCAGGATAGACACATAGTACTGAGCCGTACTCACCCCACCGTGGTTCCTGCACATGACTCCGATAGCTCATAAGTTCTCCTGGAGGAACCACCCCGACCATCTGCTTATGACCCAGCAGGGGAGATAATAAAGCAAGGTTATAGGGGAGTAAATCACGCATTGACCAGAACATGCAATGGGCTGCCTGCCCAAACCATAGGGAAAAGACAGCATTCACCTGGTCGCCTCAAGAGACCGCTATTAGAAACCCTGAAAGGGAAGCGATCACCAAGCTCCTATCTGGCTATAATAATAGACAGATCTAGAAAGGTTTCTAGAGACATAAAAATGTATCAAACTCACCCCTCCATGGTTCCCACCATCCGAGCCCTGTAAGGGAGGCCTGAACCATTCTCACCCCACACAGACCTGTGCTTACCATCTCAATGGAAAGCATAAGGCCCTACTCTATCAAGGCCCGCAGAACCTCGAGAACAAGGGCCACAATGTAGCCAAAGGCTCCTTGGAGCACCAGAGAGTTTCCGCAGAAACGACCCCGATTCGTAAGATGGCGAGACATAGCGTGATCAAGCCCACTCCTCGGAGGGGCGACTCGCTAGATCACCAAATGGCATGAGAACAGGTCTGTATGAAAGGGTGGAAATCCAGAAGAGGGTCTAGCCAGGTGGCGTAGGTCCATGTGTCTATAAAGCATGTCCAGGAGCTCCCTGCGAGAAAGACTTCCGAAGAGCTTACCTGAAGGTAGGACCATAGCCCTAGATGCAGTGCTGTAGTGGGGACCTGAAAGTTTCCCAATCGATATGCCGAAGGCAGATCCAGGCAAGCAAACCAAACCATGGTGAAAGACCAGAGGGGGGTGCTCGAAGAGGACCTACCAAAGGAAACGCACAAGACAGGTCCCAGAAATACAGCATGGTAGACACATAATAAGGGATCGAACTCACCCACTGTGGTTCCCACGCCTGACTCCAGTTACCAGAAAGACCTTCTTGAGAAACTGTCAGACCATCATAGTGGGTCACCTACTTATAACCCTAACAGGGGAGATAACACCATCTAGGCAGGGGCTCAGGGAGACCACTGCTTAAAAACCCTGACTAGGAGCTCAAAGAGATCGCTACTTAGAAACGCTAGAAAGGGGAGCGATCGCCGAGCTAACACCTGGCTATCCTCAGATAGACAGCTCTATGAAAAGGGACAGGTTAACACACAGCTAGCCTCAGATAGCTGCACTTAACCACATAAATAACGCAAAAAGCTATAACCATCCTCAGATGGCTATACTATCCTCTTCATTTTCTGTCCATACCCTCGAGTATGGCAGAAAATTAACACCACAATCGCAACGCGCAGCATATGTTCAACCCCCTGGGGAGCTGAACACGCTCCGCCCACGCGCCAGACCCCCGCGGGAATCAGGCGGAACGGAGCCGCCGCCGCGAATGCGTTGTTAATGCCCGAGAGGCGAACACACTCATGCAAATTCGGGTATAGAGAAGACTCACCTTCCTCCTTTGCGAATGCATCGCGATGAGCACATCCAGTTCCCTCGCGAGCTGGACGCGCTGCTCCCGACCACACACACACAGCTCGTGAGCTTCGTGCAAGCGGCTACGAGAGCACGCCAGTCAATCGCAAGAAATAAGCACTGAATGCGACGGTCGCATTCAACTCCCTCGAGAGCTGAAAGTGCGGCTGACTACCGCACACACAGCCCGCGAGCCCTGTGTAAGCGAGTATGAGAGCGTGTGTGCCTCTCGCAACAAGCAATAAATGCGGTGATCTCGTTCAACTCCCTCGAGAGCCGATATTCGCTTAATCCTCACCATATAAGGACCGTATGATAGGTGCGGGTATCAGAGCGTGCTTGTTTCTCGCAAGAGACAAGCAAAAAGCGCAATAAACTCCACGGAGCAAAAAGCGCTTGCTCCTTACCACACATCGTCACACGCGAGCCATAATGGTGAGAAACATGCACTCAATCGAGCTTTGGTTACAGACAAAAGGTCAATGAAGACGAAGAAGAGACCGTCCTGCTCTACCGGCACCCTTTTATACTGTGGTCGCGCCGGTAGTGACGTCATAGGCTGTCGCCGGCCAACTCCGTTGGTGTTTTTGTATGTATACTTCAGTCACAGGTCACGCAGACGGCGTTCCCCCTAGCGCCTAGAGGACGCAGTTCGAGTTCCTCGAAAGGGAACTAAAAGTTTAGATCTCTTCTAAACTTTAGAGGAGACAAATGTGAGAGACCCAAAGTCTCTAGTCTCACATAGCCACACCTTCAGACCAAAGGCAGAAGGTCTGGGAATTTTGGCTGCTTTGAATGGCCAAGGCCCATCCAAGAGGTCATTTGACTGACAGTTACAGCAACCAATCATGTTTCGATTTGTGCCGTGTCATGTTTAGGGGCGTGGAAATGTCACCACAATAACACCGGTGTGTTAAACTCCCCAACATATTTTAAAGATTCTATGCCGCAAACTTTAAAATGTTCACATTTTGAAAATCCAGCATTTAGTTGATCCTAATTCATGATCTTGCACCAGGACTTTCTGTAAGGACAATTTGTAACTAGGTCATTAGTTAGAGGTAACTGTCTGACTAAATTTAGGAAAACTGTTTTTGGGCAATCAGCTTTTTTTAGCTAGAGCAGCAGAAAGATGGAATTCAGTACGTTTATGTTAGAGAGCGTACAGCATTTAGTACTTTTAAAACTACACAAAGTATGGAAAACCAAATATGTGATCATTGACCTGATTTTTTAAATTCTATGGAGAATGATGTGATTGTACGTATTGTATGCACAGTTGAGGTCAAAAGTGTGCATACAGAATCTGCAAAATGTTATTTATTTTACAAAAATAAGAGGGGTCATAAAAATGCATTTTATTTTTAATTTAGTACTGACCTGAATAAGATATTTAAAAAATAATGGATAAGAGAACTGTAACGTGGGGAAGGAGATGTGAAGAGATAAACGAGTGAGAGATCCACAGGGCAGGCAGCAAGACGAGATGACCAGGCGAGAATGCTAAACTAGGGAACTAGGGAACAACTCTGTAAAGATACTAACACAATACACAATAGGCACCCACGGTATGGACTGGGACCTGGGGAAAACAGGGAGAGAAGAGGCAGACAGAGAAACAAGGAGAGAGGCAGGGAATGCAGTAGGCTTAATAGCAGTCTCAGTGGGGTCTGAACAGGCAGACAGTTCATAGTTGGCGTCCTTAGCTGAGACATACGGGGCAGAGAGTTCATTCATGGCCGCCACCTCTGGGGAAACTGCGGCGGGCATCACAACACCACACTGAGGATGTGCAGACGCTGCCACCTCCAGAGGCTCTGCAGCGTAAGAGAGTCTAAACGCACCCGGATATTGAGTGAGATCCACGCTGAGAAACTCCTTCAGTGGCTGCGGCGTCAGGACAGGAGTCGGCATGTTTACATTGTTTGTAAACTCTTTCAGTAGCTGTGCTGTACTAAAGGAAAGCAGTGAAGACTTACATCGCTTCTCTTGTTGCCTTTTGACTGAAAATTACAACCAAAAGCCACAAAACATGGAATCGTATCTGGATTTTATTTAAGTTGTGTATTCCGAGTTGCGTTGCAGTAAAATTAGCAACAGATAGCATCAACAAGAAAAGCGTTTTTAGTCTTCGCTGCTTTCCTAGCAATAAGAAGAGGAGAAAAGAATAGGAAGATGCCTGTGGACGAATAAAACTTCCTAAAGACACACATCTGTGTTCTCTCGACTTTAGCCGTAATGCCTTTGAGGCTTTTAGAGACTGTTTGTGGGTTAAAAAATGATGGTATTTAATTGTTTTTTGGCCTCTATCCATCGCCACTAGTAAGCTCTTTCAGTAGCTGTGGCCATCGTATTAGTATTCTATTACCTTTGTTGAGTTGCAGTAGTGTTGCAGTAGAAATAGCGTTGCTCAGTGTTGGCAGCTCACTGAGTACAACCGTTCTACATAATCAAAATAATGGCGGCTTCCATAGTCCAAAATATGTATATAACAATGTGGATTTTTTGTAAATAACATAAATCTTTCATGGGTTTTCTACTACATATTTCACTAAGAGAAATCATTTACGTTAGATTAAGCCATAAAAGTGGTAATACCCAGGGTTACCTTGCTGCATTCATCTTTCCCTCAATCCTGACTAGTCTCCCAGTTCCTGCCACTGAAAAACATCCCCACAGCACCATGCCTCACTGTAGGGATGGTATTGGCCAGGTGATGAGTGGTGCCTGATTTCCTCCAAACATGACGCTTGCCATTCAGGCCAAAGTGTTCAATCTTTGTTTCATCAGACCAGAGAATTTTGCTTCTCATGTTCTGAGAGTCCTTCAGGTGCCTTTTGGCAAACTCCAGGAGGTCTGTCATGTGCCTTTTTCCTAAGGAGTGGCTTCTGTTTGGCCACTCTACCATACAGGCCTGATTGGTGGAGTGCTGCAGAGATTGTTGTTCTTCTGGAAGGTTCTCCTATCTCCACAGAGAAACTCTGGAGTTCTTTCAGATTAACCATCGGGTTCTTGGTCACCTCGATGAGTTAAGGCCCTTCTCCCCCAGTCGCTCAGTTTGGCCGAGCGGCCCACTCTAGGAAGAGTCCTGGTGATTCCAAACTTCTTCCATTTACATGATGGAGGCCACTGTGCTCATTGGGACCTTCAGTGCTGCAGACATTTTCTGTACCCTTCCCAAGATCTGTGCCTTGATACAGGGGTTGTCAGTGGCACCCTTCAAACCCATGAATTCTGTTTCAGAAAGGTTTTTCACCATTAAGATGGATTTTCTGCTTCCCATGTCAGTAAATCAAAAGAAGTTTAATTTGCTTTGCCCAGCGAGAGGCTTGGTGGCGTAAGTCTGACCAGCTGCTGGTATGATTTGGTTCCCTGGGGTTCCCCAAAGCAAATGGATTGTTGAGGCTATCTCTACAGCCTATGAGGAGTATGGCCTTCTTTGGCCTCTGGCTGTGAGGGCTCACACTACTGGGAGTATGGGGACATCAAAAGTTTTACTATTAAGGGATTCCCTTCAGGAAGTGTGTGATGATGTGATCTTGTCTTCTCCCCACAAATTTATAAGGTTTTATACCTTGGATTTAGACTTTACACCAATGTCACAAGTACTGTTATCCTAATTTGTGTTCAGAGTGATTCACACTAAGACAGCCATTTGTAAGTACAGCACAGTGAATATTTTGTTCCACATAGCTTAATATTTTCACATAGCACTGTGTTCCTCGAATAGTAATGTCTCAGGTTACTACTGTAACCGTGGTTCCTTGAGAAGAGAACAAGATGCTGTGTTACCTTACCATACTTCCTGCATGCCTGTGAGAGGCTTCAGCCAGTCAGAAGCCAATGCTGTGTAGTAAAAATAATGTAGGGTAATTAGATCAAATTTAAATGATTCAATTGGGAATCGAATCTAAAGAATTCGGAATCGACTTGATTAATTGATTAATTGATTCTGAAATAATAATTTATTGAACTACTCTAAGATACATGAACTAAACTACTAAAATTACACACACACACTTACACACATGCATACGGTTCAAGGAATGAGAATTTACGGAGTTTGAATGGAATCCCAAAATTTCTAGTATCTGCTACTAGTTCTTAAATTGCAACCTGAGAAAACCTCTGAAGCAGAGATCTATCTTTTAGCTGCTCAAGGAGATGTAGCACCAGTTCAGCAAGAGATTAAGGAGACCTTGTTTTACTTGCATTCTGGCAAAAACAGGGTTTTCCTCTGTGGGCTTGTCTTAGCAGAGGGAATCACGCCACTTCTGATTGGTTGCCTGGTTCTTTGGATGACGTCTTTGGGAAGCTTTTGGTGGTGATTGGACAGTTGGAGAGGCTGGATGAAGCTTCGGTTGGTTGCTTGGTTACACGGATGATGCTCTAGGAGCTCAGGTGAATGCTGGCGAAGTGTTTCTCTCGTTGCGAGCATCTCACGCGGTTCACGCCGTCAGAGTGTTTCAAGCTTCGGTTGGTTGCTTGGTTACCGAGCGTGATGAGCTGGAAGTTCTTTGAAAGTCGGAGTTGCGGGGCGCAAAGACTTTGAAGGTTTCACGAAGCTTTAGCTGGTCCTGTAGAGTTCTGGATGGCACAATCACATAGTGGTCAAGCCGGGAGCGCCGGTGAGAGCGCACTCAGACGAAAGGCGAAAGGCTGTTCTGGACATTTGAATTTGACCGGGCCGACGAAGTCCGTCCCATAAAGTTGTGTTCCAATCATTTGGGTTGCAAGGCAGGGCTCCGCCCTATACGGTTGGCCATTTGTGCATACCTTAGCATAATGTCTTTCTGTCACGTGGAGGCAGCTTTTCTGCAAGAGTTTGTTAATCTCTTCAGTAAGTGTTGTAGTGCAAACATCATACATAATATCACCTTTTCATTCACGTCAACATCTTGGAAATAAAATGAGCTCTCATTTAACACTAAACATTGGGTATCTTTCATACACATTAATAATCTTGTCCCTTTAAAGTGTTATGAAAACGTTGGCTAGCTTCATAGGTTACAATAAAGTTACCAGTTACACCGACCATCTGTTCCGTGGCTAGTCTCAGAAAAAGGGGAGTATCAGTAAATTAGTCTTGTCCTGTGTTTCTTGCATGGGTCTGACTGCGGCTGGTCAAAAGGTGATGATAAAGCATTTGTGGCTTCAAGTGGTCCCGGGAGAGAACAAGAGTTCTCTGTCCTCCTGAATTGATATTGATTTATCACTGGTTCACCCCTGCGGTGAGAAGTCAGTGTAGGACAGGAACTGGTCAAGACGCGCTGGCGTCATGTAAGCTCCCAATCTGTTTGTATGGTCGCTCCAAATGGCTCACAGAAGACTCTGAGTTGTTCTCTTCTCTGAGGCCCCACAGCTGTATCTTATTCCAGGTATCTATTACAGCTTCCGTGGTATGCTGTCATGCACCACAGGGTGATGCAGTGCCAATCAGGTCTCTTTCCCCTCACAGGAAACCTGAGACATCCCCAAACATACAACAGTTTTCCTTTTCCCTTTTTTTTTTATCCCACTGGGGTCGAAAAACACTCCGTCATTTTTGATTGTACAGATAAGAGCAATACATCAATCGAATCTGTAAGGAGTCTACGTTTGTTTGTTATACTCATAATAACAACAACACTCTGTGGTTTTGTGAAATAAAGAAAACAAACAGGGTGTGCAGTCTGCTGCATTGTTCTCTGTGATTGTCATTAAAAAATGTGTCAATAAAATGAACTAAAACTCAGCGAATACTCAACACAGAGACATGAAAGATGTATCTATAGAAAGCCTGTCATGTCTACTTTTTAAATGAAGTAAGTCTTATCGAAAACAAATATTATGCATTAAAGTAATCTGTATGAAACCAACGCCATTTCCAGTCATTCTCGTCAGACCTGATTATTTTTAATTTGATCACGCCCACGAGCTACTTTCGCTTTTTAATATTAGAATCATCCACGTGGAGGCGCATGAGGCATACAGCCCACATCAACGTAAACAAAGCAGCAAGACTTGACTTCATTGTTCATCTTGGCTACTTGCATCTTGTTACTGGAAGAAGACGCGCTGTGAGGAGTAAGATTTATATTTCCCTCAGAGGAAAAACGCAATGTGACGCACGGCAAGATCCACCGAAGGAGTGAGTCTTTCTTTTATTAGCCTACTTACATTAGTTGTTGTGTTACTGTGACATAACTTGTACATATTATAGTAGTTAGACTTTTTCCAAACTATAATTTCTTACTACATGTGCTGTTCTGTTACAGTGATTGTCTAAGTCAACAATAATTAAGGAATAAATGTTTAGGTTGTAGTTTGTATCCCCCTACTGGCTGCTCTGAGAATAACACTGTCATTATCATGTGACTGATCCAATGACTAACAAGGAAATTAGTGCCTTCCATGTTGCTGTTCTATTGCAGAGGCAGAAAGCAGTGAATCAATATGTATCTGCATTCATCCTTGGCCTTTGGTAGCTTCGTCGGTATGTTTTATTGTTATTGTTCATAGTACGAACTATAATAGATTATTTAGAACTTTATTCTGTGATTTGTATTATTTGAGTACATCTTAAGTGTAATTCTCACTGGACCATACGAGAATCATAGTCACTGTGTGGTGATTACCTTTATTGCCTGATATTTTATTTTCATGTTATTTGATAAGCAGGAAAGTCAGATCTAGATTACAAGACATTTGTAAGAAACATTTCTGTTAGGTCCACATTGTGTATGTCAATTTATATTGTTTATTTTCTTCTTATTTCATAGTTTTACTCTGCCTTTATTAAAATTTGGAAAAGGACATTCCGTGTCCGTGAAGTTAATGAGGAGAATTTAACTTGCTGTTGAAGTATATACAGGACATATATGGAGAACAGTACATGTGCAATCAAGTGAAACGTTATGAAGCATGTTTCATTTCATTGCATCGAAATGTTTCACGATGCCAGGATGTTTTTAATGTTCTATAAAATAAAAACGCAATATAAAAGTAATAGTGTTTACACTGTAACACTGAATGATAGAGTCTAAGATTGTTTAGACCAAACTACTGTCATATACTGTTCACGAATAGATGTTTATGACGTGCTTAACAATAATAAATTAGTTTCCCAGACATAAAATGGTTTTGTATTGTATAATACATACAAAGCACACTTGTGTTTATGACTATAAAATCATATTTATTTATTGTATAACAATAGGATATAAAAGTAAAATTAGTTCCCTTTCGAGGAACTCGAACTGCGTCCTCTAGGGGGCGCTAGGGGGAACGCCGTCAGCGTGACCCGTGTCTGAAGTCTACATACAAAACAACAACAAAGTTGGCCGGCGACAGCCTATGACGTCACTGCCGGCGCGACTTGTCACTGCCGGCGCGTCACTACCGGTGCGACCACAGTATAAAAGGACACCGGTAGAGCAGGACGATAGCGCTCTTCTTCGTCTTCATTGACTCTTTGTCTGGAGTGTGCAGCAAAACGGTAAGAGACCCCTTTTTCTTTGGAAAAATAATGGCTAGCACTAGTAAGGCGTTTAGAAAGTGCGTGGATCCGTGTCCTCGTTATTTGACACCCGATGACACGCACGATCTTTGCGTCTTTTGTTTGGGCGAGGAGCATGCACGCGACGTCCTCGAGGGGGCAGTCTGCGTGCACTGTGAGCTTTTTCCCATGAGAAAGCTCCGTTCTCGTCTGTCTCTCTTCTCGAGGGAAGAGGGACAGCCACCTGTTCCCTGCGGCTCAGGACCCTCCGCTGCCGAGGCACGGAGAAAAATGAGCTCGTGGGGATCCCAGGTGGACCTCGCTGACGAGCTAAAAAAGGGACTTTCCCTTTCACGCGCGGCAGTCGCGGGCGAGGACGAGCTGCTGGCTGACGATGATGTTGTTTCTCTTACATCATCCGATCCAGCAGCTAGTGCTCTGTTGGGTCCTTCCCAAGAAGAGCAGGAGATGCTGGAAGGTGAGGAAGCTGAGGCTGAACCATTTCTAATCTCCTGCCCTGCATACGAGGAGCTGCTGGAGGTTATGGATTGCGCCACGGTAAGGCTCGACTTGCCGTGGAAGCGAGCCAGAGAGGTGGCGCCTCGGGGTCGTCTCGATGAGCGCTATCTTTCTGATCATAACCTCCCGGCCCAGGTGAGTCTTCCATTCCTTCCCGATGTGCATACGGAGATCGAGAAGGTATGGAGGAGGCCGTTTTCCTCACGCATCCATAATTTTCCGCACTCTAATTATGCGAATATTGAGGGGATGCGTGAGCACGGCTATCAGAGGATGCCGCCTGTAGAAGAGACGCTGGCCAGCTATCTCTCTGTAGGTAAGGCATCTTCCCTAAAGACTCCCTCCCTGCCATCCATTCCCCTTCAAGTAACATCTCGTTTGTATGCAGCAGCGGGTCAGGCTGTGGGTGCGTTGCACACTATGGCGGTGCTTCAAGCCTACCAGGCTGAGCTGCGCCGCACCACAGATCTCGCTCTCCGTGCCACCAAGCAGGCCGTCACTGCCATGGGCAGGTCTATGGGGGCCATGGTGGTTACGGAGAGACATCTGTGGGTGAACTTGGCTGACCTCGGGAAGAAAGAGAGGGGCTTTCTTCTCGACGCACCAGTCTCGCCTTCCGAACTTTTTGGTACCTCCGTTGAGACGGTGGTTGAGAAGTTCAGGGAGGCGAGGGCGCGCTCAGCGGCCTTCAAAACCTTCATTCCACGAAGGTCCAGATCTGAGCCCGAACAGTATGGGGGTCCTGGCCCGTATGGGGGACAGGCCCAGAAGGCTAGTGTGGCCACTCACGCCCCTCCCCCACCTGCGGGTGGTTCCGGGAGGAAGCGTGGGTCTAGAGGAGGTAGACAGGACCTGAGGGAAGTGATCCAGACGAGACAGCGTGCTCGCCGGGGTCAGAGTAGAAGATAGCTTCTGCTTATCTTCCTTTGGGGGCTCCTGTCTCCCTCCTCTTAATTCCCCTTTCATATTAGTCTCTCCACCTGACTGAAGTTTGGTGGTACTTTTTCCTGCACACCCCCGCCGGACCTATGATGTTTTAGGTTGGCTTTTTTGTTAAAAAGCAACCTTTACTGATGGTCTGGCTCGGCCTTTCGGCCTCTTCTCACAGTTTGATGCGACGGGAACCATGGATGGGTGAGTTCAATCCTTTTTCATGTCTTTAAGGTAACCAGGTCATAGTAATGGTCTGGATGGTTTCTCAGAAGGATCTTCTGAGTCTTCTGGAGTTATGCGCGGGAACCATGGTGGGGTGAGTACGACTCATGTTTAATGTGTCTACCATGCTGTATACAATTGGGTCCTGTTTTTGTGCCTTCCTTGGTAGGTCCTCTTCGAGCACCCCCCTCTGATCTTCAATCATGGTTATGGGCTGCTTGCCTGGGTCTGCCTCCCGTTTTCGAATAGGAAGCTTTCAGGTTCCCTTTACAGCACTGAGAAAAACTAGGACTTCGGTCCTGCGTCTGGGTAAGCTCTTCAGAATCTCTTTTCACAGGGAGCTCCTGGACATTTTGGATAGACACATTGACCACCGGGCTGAGACCCTCTGTCTTCGTCCCGCCCTGAGGGGCTTCGGTTGCGGGGTTTCCGCCCTTCACACAGACCTCCTACCTATGCCATCTGGTGATCTAGCGGTCGCCCCTCCGAGGAGTGGGCTTGGTCACGCTATTTCACTGTTTCTCAAGTCAGAGTTGTTTCTGTGGAAACCCTCTGAGTGCTCCGAGGAGCCTTCAGCTAAGCATTCTCGGCCCTTGGTCCCAAGGCTCTGCGGGTCTTGGTAGAGCAGGGCCCATGCTTTCCAAATCGAGGAGGTAAGCATAGGTCTGTGTCGGGTAAGAAGGGCTTATGCCCCTTGAGAGGTTACCCACAGAACAGCCTGAGGGCTGGGGATGTGACTGCTTTCTGTGCAGTCTTGTAGAGGTGGCTCCCTGTCATTTCTGATCCCCGTATCTCTTCCTGGGAGGGTGCGACGATGCTCCCCTTTCTGCGGAAAGGGTTTTTGCTAGAGCTCGTCTCCCTTGGAGAGATCAGGTGTCCCTCCCGTGTCTCGGGAGTGGAACCCGGTCTCGATACACTACCTTTTCTTGGTACGTATATCAGCTATCAGGGCAGTATTATTAGACAGTTAGCTGCGGCTACTGCATAGGGTGCTCCCCTCCCATCGAGGGTTTACCTGAGCACTGCCCCATTGGGCAACTGAGGTTCGCCCTTACTGCCTTCCCCAGGCCAAAGGGAACTTTCGTGGGTCAGATCTCATCCAAGGCTTCTGTACAGGGCACGGTGATGCTCCCCTTTCTACGGAAAGGGTCTTTGAGCTCGTCCCCCTGGGGGGATCAGTGGCTCCTCCTGTCCATGGGAGTAGAAGCCTGTCGCGATACACTGCCTTATCCTGTGTGGCTAAGTGTATCGGCTCCTGGCAGTTTTAGTGGATAGCCGCGGCCTCTATCTGCTTGGCATCTTTGTGCTCCCCTCTCCTGAGGGTTTTGCTTTGAGCTTTTTACCTAATTGGGCGGCTAGATGCACCCCTACTGCCTTCCCCTTAGAGCCTTGTTAAGCCGGCAGTGCTCCCCTCACCCTGAGGGTCTTCTTATTCCACTGTTTCTCAACGGTACGTCTAAAATCCATTTTTTTATGGTAGGCCCACACGTTTGTGGGCGCTTTCTCAAATCCATGTATATGGTAAGTGCACACGTTAACCTTTGGGCACTTTTCTAAAATCCACGCTGTGGTATGGAAGGCACCGGTGTTCTGCGTCCATTCTAAAATCCTTTATGGTAAAGATTCACGCGCTATTGCCCTTACCCTTTCTTGAGGTGGTCTAAAACCCGGTCGTCTCGGGTCCATCTCCAGAGCTTCTGCCAGGCTAAAAAGAACGGTTTTTACGCACCCTAGTTCCGGTGCGCATTTTATGCTCGCTCAACCGGGTTGAGCAGGGAGTTACCATTTGCGTTCTGTGTACGACTTCTGAGGGAGTCGTGCAGGGCTGCAGTAGCTCCTGTGTGACAGGCCAACCTGGGTATCCTAGGCTTCTGGCCGTATCCCCTTAAAGGAATACTTTGTTTCCAAGCTTGGGCTCTACCCCGGGCCGATATCTGCCCTACAGGTAAGTTGGGTATGCAGCCTAAGCTCTGGCCGTAGGGGATATGTCACTGACAGCCGTCACTTTATCCTAGGGGCGACTCCCTTAAGGCCTAGGGAGTTGGTACTTAGTGCCTGTCTCTCCGGAAGTCAGGCACTCTCCTCAGCATGGCAGCATTGGTATAACCATTCCCCCTAGCGCCCCCTAGAGGACGCAGTTCGAGTTCCTCGAAAGGGAACGTCTCAGGTTACGTATGTAACCCTGGTTCCCTGAGAAGGGAACGAGACACTGCGTCCTCTAGGCTCGGGGCCATGCTTCAGGATGTGAGCTTCAGACGAAGAAGCGGCCGTCCTGCTCTACCGGTGTCCTTTTATACTGTGGTCGCACCGGTAGTGACGTCATAGGCTGTCGCCGGCCAACTTTGTTGTTGTTTTGTATGTAGACTTCAGACACGGGTCACACTGACGGCGTTCCCCCTAGCGCCCCCTAGAGGACGCAGTGTCTCGTTCCCTTCTCAGGGAACCAGGGTTACATACGTAACCTGAGACGTTTATTATTAATACTCTGTTTGTGAAAGAATGTTTAACGTGCTAAAACATAATAATTAGTTTCTCAGATATAAAATGTCTTTTTATTTTTTATGATAGTATAAAGCATGTGTGACTCTATGACTACAAAATCATACTACATGTATGTATTACAGATGCTCCTGATATTAACATGCTCACATGTTTTTCTAGTGATCTGATACCTGCACCACAGATGAATGCTACATGAATGCCACATGAAGAGTGCTGTACCAACATCAGATGTTCAACTACACTGATATTTCATGGTAAAGTTCCTGGACTACTGATGATGAGTTTTGTTTCTTAAATCCATGGAAAGAAGCAGCAATCACTTAAATAAATATTTTACTTGTTTCTCTTGTTGAACAGAATCCAAAAAACAGTTTTCAGGAATGACACAAAGTCTGTTCACATCTCAGTACATGTAACATCAGTGTAGTCAATAATGTGCTTTTGACCTTTATTATGTATGTTTTGATTATACTGTGTTATAAATAAAATACAAATAATCTAAAATTCTTTGAATCTTCTCACATTGTTTCTACCTGACCGTCACAGTCTCATTGATGGGCCATTAGGGAAGGGCCTTTTGTCTCTCAGGTGTGGATCACTAAATATTCATGGCCGTTGTCACTTTCTCGCATATTCCCTTTCAATCACAAAACATGTCTTAGAAAATTTAAATCAATATATTGTTTTCTGTAACCGAGTGAATGGGGTGATTTTCACATCATCTTGTAGAAAAAACTGTAGCCTACCCCATCCAGTTCTCAAAAGTCTTGTAAAGTAATGTTCTGAATGTGTTTCTTGGCCTTTTTTCAGTGACTTAAAAATTTAGTTTTTCACTAACCATGCATAAATGTAGTTTTCTCAAAAACACAAACATGTACATTAATGTTGCTTGCATATTATTGTAGCCCACTGTGTGCTGATTACAATGTAATCAGACTTTAGCCATTAACATGTTTTTTAAGATACTAAAAAAAGCACAAATGCCAGGGCATGTCAAAACTTCTCCAGGGTGCCAGAACACCCTCAGACCCCAAAGGTGTTAAATTAATTTATTTTCTATTCAAAGTGATTTACACTGTATTTATTGTATATCATGCTAACTTAACTAGCACCATGCTCTACTGTTTTAACTTCAGCAACATTCTGAATGAACTCATGAATTGAATGAATGAATGAGCACTAACTAATATAGATATGTCATTTTATTTCTTAATAGCTGCTTTTCCATTGCCAGACCAGTGTGAGCCAGGGCTAACAATGAGCCATATGGGGCCAACTGTCAAACAACCCCACCATTTCACCAGAGATACCAGGATACAAAATGAATAACAACTAGATAACTACTAGAAACTAGAACTTGACAGAACCGGACATTTAGTCCTTGCATTTAGACATTTAGTTTAGACTTAAGAAAGACTCTAATATGAATATTTTATATACCAATGATTTACGAATCATTGGTATATATGCCAATGAAAATGTAATGTTTTTTTTTTTTTTTACAGTGACAGTGATTTATTAATGTGTCAGCAGTGGACATCAATCATGCTAAATTAAACTGGTGTTAATTAAGAAAACACACATAGTTGTTCAGTTGCATGCTCCTTTAGGGTTTAGAAGTCCAAAGTCTTACACATAAAGATATTAATAAACATTCATGTGTTTACATCAAATTTCTGTAGAAAAATTGTGCATTCATATAAATTTCCCATGACATTATGCAATCTGAGGATGTCTGAGTGATGTCTCCCATCTGACTTTACTGTCATCCTTTCAGCCAAAGCAAAACACGGAGCTCACAGACAACAGAAGCAAAAATTATTTGCAACAGAAAACATGAATTATAAGAGTTAAACGTAGTATATGTAAGTTATGACATACATTTCTGTCTCATACGATGATCAGATTTCCCATCTGATCGTAAACATAAGTTATTTCAGATACTCACTAGTTTCTGAAAGTGAGTTTTGGTATTAAAATGGTTTTGTCTTAAATGTTGATGTTAGCTGGTAGCCTGATTAAAAAAAAACACAACATGGAACATGAGCATGCCTGATTTGGGTATCTGGTAAGCCGGAAATCCAAGGCACAGTCAAGCCCCAGAAATGACAATGGATATGCAACTGTCCCTGGCATGCACTAGCACATTTGCTTTTGGCCTGACAGTGAAAACATGGCTAATGGGTCTTTGTAGATGTTTTTCCCATCACGTGTTGCTTTGTATTTTGTTCAGGCTTAAACAGGATAATATAACATTTAGGTGCAAATATGCAGAATAGTAAACCAAAGCTTGAGGCTAAAATGGCAAATATCTCCACAGCTACAGTAAATTTTCCAGGAGAACTGACATAAGCTGGAGTAAATGTAATCCATACAGCACAAAATATGAGCATACTGAATGTGATGAATTTGGCTTCATTGAAGTTATCAGGCAGTGTGCGAGCCATAAAAGCTAGAATGAAGCACAAGAAAGCCAGCAGGCCAATATAACCTAAAACAGCCCAGAAACCTATAGTAGAACCCACACTGCATTCAATAATGACCTTTTCCTTGTAATATTTCATATTTTTGTAGGGAAATGGAGGAGATATTGTTAGCCATAGCATACAGATAAGAACCTGAATAAGTGTAAAGGCAAGAACACTGAGTCGTTGCTGTGCAGGCCCAAACCATTTCATGACATTATTTCCTGGAAGTGTAGCCTTGAAAGCCATTAACACCATTATTGTTTTCCCCAAAACACAGGAAATACAAAGGACAAAGGTGATCCCAAACGCTGTGTGACGCAACATACAGGACCACTCAGTGGGTCGACCAATGAAAGTAAGTGAACAGAGGAAACACAGAGTCAATGAGAATAGCAGCAGGAAGCTCAGCTCCGAGTTGTTGGCTTTTACTATGGGGGTGTCCTTTTTACTATAAAACAAGATGGCCACCAGCACAGTTAATCCTACTCCAAAGAGTGAGAAAAAGACTAGCACTATACCCATCATGTCTGTGAATGACAGAAACTCTACAGCCTTTAACACACATTTATTTTTCTCAGCATTAGACCAGTATTCCCCTGGACATGGCTTGCAGTTATTTGAATCTAGAAAGAAAGTCATAATCACTACAGTTAGTGACAAAAGGAAATGTATTTCCTTCATTAACTCATTTGATAAGGAACTGCATCCTCAACAAAAGAAAAAGAAAACAAAAAGAACAACTAACCAGTTTTCTTTGGAACAGTGAGATGGAGTGAGGTTTACCTGTCTCATTACTGATTTCTCCTTCTGCACATGGAATACAGTCATAACAGCAGACAGGTCTTCCTTTCTGTGCAGCCTTCCTAGTGCCTGGAGGACAGCTCTCACTGCACACAGATCTTGGCTTCTACATAAGTAAATAAATAAGCAGTTGGTCTTTATGCTCTAAATTTCCAATTTCTTCCAGTAATTCTGATATTTATATTAAGTATTGCTCCAGTAAGTATGTGTTTGTGTAGAATTTTCCCTCACTTAAACGTCATTTTGAATTTATTTATTTACCTTCAGATGTCCTCCAGCCCAAATTATGTTTTCAGAGTTGAGGACAAAGCGCTGGTTAGGAGGCAATGAGGCATCATAGTATCCCACTGGTTTAAACTGGAATGATCTGTCTGAGTCTTGCTGCCAGTTCACAACTTCATAATGGGCTATTGTGGCACCAGTGCGGTCAAACCACACATGATCTCCAAACTTTACGGTGAAATTAATTTTTTTTAGACCCTCAACCACCTAACACATAAATAAACAAACAAACAAACAAATTAATTAATTAGTTAAGAACAATTCTTAGGTATTTTAACACATTTTCTAACAAATAATATTGTGACTGCTTTCTCCTAATCTGTCTTTTATCTTTTACCTGCTGTGGTTGTATTGTCAGGTTTTTATCACAACTTCCTTGTTCTTTGCACTTGAGTAGATTGTGCAGTGAATGAGCCACAGCATAAACTGCCTTGTAGACATGGCTTGAATATCTGTGTTCAGGCACATCTTCATTGTAGTTTTTTAGGTCAAGTAGATCCTGATTTCTCCTGCAGCTTACTGCATATTGAGAAATATTTCCCTCGACATGTGAGCAGGGAAAAGCTGTGTCCCAGAATGCTTTTATAACATAATCTGAAAACCCTTCAAAGTTAATTTTTCTCAGTGCAAGACCCAGTGACCCTCCCAGCACACGAAAACTGTTTGAATTGATATAATTTTTTGAGGTTATCCAACCCTCTACTCCGATTATTTGGAAGCCTGTAATATTCTGAACGGTCAGCTGTTCAATTAATAAGCCCATCTCAAGAAATGAAACAAATGCAACAATCACTTTTGCAGTGCTTTTTTTTATTGTATCTACCACTTTTTTGAGTTTATCTGGCTCTGTTCGGTAGAATTTTACAGAGTATTCTACACAAATCCCCTCCTTCTGTGCTGTATTCAGAAATATGGCCATTCCACCATTTCCATAGTCATTGTCACTATTCACAGCTCCCACCCAAGACCAGCCTAAGTGCTTGACTATGTATGCAAGTGCTCTGCCTTGGTGGTAATCACTAGCAATAGTCCTGAAAAATGACGGGTAATCTTTTCTGTTGCTGAGACATTCACATGAGGCTGAGTGACTTATCTAGAAAAAAAAAAAAATGGAAAAAAATTGAACATTCATCAGTATAGGGATTAAATAAATAAATGCATATAAAATTGGTGTTATTACTCCTTACCACTGGAATTTTAAAAGGTCCGGTAGTTCTGGACAGAATCACTGTGGCAGAAGACTCTGTTTCTCCTATGATCGCATGTATAGAAGACTGTCCATTGCATGTCTCCCCTACTGGAAATTCTGGTCCATTCATCAGTCCCATAGTTGCACTCATAGAAGATAGTCTTGAGCTACAAGTGTCATAAATTTGGTAACCAATAGAAACATTTGGGAGCAAACTTTCACTTCTATTAATCTCCTCAATGGCAAAAATCATTATTTGAGCCAGCCGGAAATCTCTTAGATTCACACTGTAAAAATAAGTATGATGAAATGCTACTAAAAAAAAAAAAAAAACACAAATAACATGAAGTAAAGGACAGTATGTGCATTCTGTTATATATTGCATACTGAAATATGAAAAGATCATAATATTACAGATCTATTTGTAAATCACTGTAGTAAAATTAACTTTTAGATATGATGTTTTAATTTTAAACATCTGTCTATATTCTCTGATCAAAATTTTCTCAAAGTTTCCAGTGTAACAAACCTGGAGCATGATAGAGGCTGAGGTTTTTGCCTAAACTCAAATGAAGGTAATGTTTCTTTACTGTGGACTGCAAAAATTCCTCCAATAGTTACATCTCCATCCTTGGAAAGTAGTGGGTACTTAGGTTCTTCCATCATTCGGCAAAGTGTGTTTTCCACCTTTGTCTGAAGGTGATGGAAAACAAGGAATGTGTAAAGAAAGAAAAGCATCCTAAAGATTGATCTCAAATCTGGCTACAAAATGCAACTGACCTAACACCATATTTGCACTTTTATAGACTGACTTAATATGGGTAAATGATTGAGAACATAACAAATGATATGACACTCTCTCTCTCTCTCTCTCACTTCCGGTGTGCGAGTGTGAGCGAGTGGACGGAGTGCTGTGAGTGCGGGTGGAGTAGGTGTGGAGTGCTGTGAGTGAAACTCTTTTCTTTTTTCCTTTTTCTGTCTATCTCTGTCTGTATAGTTAGCGGTAGTCTTTGCTGTGTTTCGGGCCGCGTGCTCTTCACTCTGAGGAGGCATGTCGGCCCCGCGGGGGGGAGTTTTAAACTCACTCACGCGACGCCACACTGTGAAGGTGGCATCAGCGGTGAGTGTGGAGGAGGCTTGCCTGGCAGTGGGTGAGGTAGTGGGGCACGGGAGTGTGCTCTCAGCCTCTCGAATGAACAGCGCCATCGTTGTGTTTTTAGACAGCATAGACAAGGCTAATGAGGTTGTTGAGCATGGTATAATCGTTAAAGGAGAACTCATCCCCGTTCTTCCCCTCTCTCTACCTGCTAAGAAAGTCACCATATCTAATGTGCCACCTTTTGTGAGTGATCTTATTTTAACCCAAGCTTTATCCCGGTACAGGAAGCTGGTTTCACCCATCAAAAAGATCCCGATTAACTGTAGTTCCCCTCTGCTGAAACATATTGTTTCCTTTAGGCGGTTCGCATACATGATCATTAATGATGACGCTGATCTGGATGTGTCTTTAAATTTTCGAATTGACGATTTTGATTATGTTGTTTTTGTGACCACCGCTAAGATGAAGTGTTTTAGCTGCGGGACTTTTGGTCATCTGATGCGAAATTGTCCAGAAATAATTGCAGAAAAGGAAAGGAATGTAGGAGGGCGCTCTGAGAGTGGTGATCTAGCGGGGGTTAGCGGTGAGGCTGAGGGGGCTCCCCCGGGAGAGGGCTCGGTGGCGCCGGCGGCGGCGACTCCTCCTCCGGCCTCTTCCAGTGAGACGGTGGAGGGAGCGATCGCGCTGACACACGCCGAGACACGTTCGGATGAGGGTCGTAAGGACGTAGATAATGTGACATGGGGCAAAGCTGGAGATGGACAAGCTGATAGGGTTTCAGAGAATAGTGCAGAGCATTTTCAAGAAATGTGTGAAATAGCTAAGTGCTGTGGAAGGGAGGAAGAACAAGCCATTTTTAAAATGCCCCAAAAAAGAAAGAAAAGTAATGAAGTACCGGATGCTAAAGTAAGCAAAAAATTTGAAATGCATGACGATGAGGATCTGGAGACTGAGAGCGATGCAGAGTCTTCTGACTCCAGTGTGACTGTTTCTCAGAATGAGTTTATCGGATGGAGCTATGAGCTTGACGATATCAAATTATTTCTCAGATCAACCAAAAACAAAAGAGGTGTGCGAGTGCAGGAATATTTTCCTGACTTAAAACAGTTTGTTGATAAAGCGAGAAGTCTAATGGCAGAAGGTTCATTCACAAATAAAGAAGTGTATCGTTTAAAGAAAATTGTGAGGAATCTTAACATTGCTTTAAACAATGACACGGGTTAATTTTAGGAGCAGGACTGGTTTTTGCTCTTTGTGTTTTGGTGTGTTTTTTTCTTTTTTGTTATTTATGAGTGAAGTACATTTAGCCACTTTGAATATCAATGGCGCAAGAGATGTTAGAAAAAGAGCAATAATATATGAAACAATAAAACAGAAAAATATTGATGTCACTTTTTTACAAGAAACTCACAGTGACCTGAACAATGCTGTTGATTGGATGAGGGAATTTGATGGCACTTCTGTGCTAAGTCACAACACTTCAGTTAGTGGAGGAGTGGCTATTTTATTCACAAAGAATTTCAGTCCTGCATCTTATGTGGTTGATGAAATTGTTAAAGGTAGGCTTTTAAAAGTCAGAGCTGTTTTCGAGAATTATGTTTTTGTTTTTATTTGTGTGTATGTTCCAACTGTACTGGTTGAAAGGTTAGTTTTTTTAGATTTACTATCTTCCACCTTACAAAATTGTTGCTCTGAAGAATTTCTGTTTTTAGGTGGTGATTTTAATTGCACAGAGCTAAATTTAGACAGGAATCATGTTGAACCTCACTTAGCTTCACGCAATCATCTTATCCATTTTATAAAAAAATATGAATTATGTGATATTTGGAGATCTTTAAATGGCAAGGAAAGACAGTATACTTGGGTTCATACACGGGATAATATTATTTCTTCGGCAAGATTGGATAGGTTTTACAGTTTTATCATCATCTTAACATTTTTAATAAGTGTTACATCACACCGGTTGTTTTTTGGGACCACAGCATGGTGCATTGTAATTTTTTTTTGTGTTCAGTAAAACATAAGAGTGCATATTGGCACTTTAACACTAAACTGTTAAATGACAATTTTTTTAAAGAATCTTTTAAGTTTTTCTGGGAAACCTTCAGAGCAACAAAAGACTCTTTTCATTCAGTACAACAGTGGTGGGACTTCGGTAAAATTCAAATTAAGCAGTTTTCACAACAGTACACTCGCAACGTTACTAAAGAGCTACTTCTGTCCTTAGAATTTTTAGAAAAAGAAATAATTAAGTGTCATAATCTAGCCCAGTCTAGTGGTGAAACTAGGCATATAGAAGCCTGCTTTAGGAAGAAAGCACAACTAACAGATCTACTGGGGAGTAGAGCACAGGGGGCTTTGGTCCGTTCACGTTTCCAAAGCATCGATCAGATGGATGCACCATCTAAATACTTTTTCAGCATGGAAAAAAAGAATGGGCAGAAACGTTTTATTTATGCACTTCGCTCTGAGGATGGAGTGTTGTTGTCTGATCCTGCCGATATTCGTGGGAGAGCAGTTATGTTTTATCAGAACCTGTACAGAAGTGAGATTAATTCAGGGCATGGCGTGGAAAGTGTCTTTTTTGACAATTTGCCGAAAGTCTCAGAAGAGGCTAACTTTGACCTCTCAGGAGCGTTGACCCTGGAAGAGCTCTTCAAGGCCCTGCAAAGCATGGAGTCTGGGAGGGCACCAGGAGTGGATGGCCTCCCGGTCGACTTCTATAAGGCTTTCTGGTCGGAGCTGGGAGATGATCTGCTTGAGGTACTCAGTGATAGCTTGACAGAGGGCAGGTTGCCTCTGAGTTGTCGGAGAGCGGTTATCACTCTGATTCCAAAAAAAGGGGACCTCACTGATGTTAAAAACTGGCGCCCTGTCTCACTTCTTTGCAGCGATTACAAACTGCTTTCCAAAGTTTTGGCTACTAGACTGGCTGGGGTGTTGGATCAAGTCATCCATCCAGACCAAACATATTGTGTACCCGGTAGATCTATATTTGATAATGTTTCTTTAATTCGAGACATTTTTCATATTTCTAAACTTTTAAATCTGAGTTGTGGCTTGTTATCCTTAGATCAAGAGAAGGCTTTTGATCGGGTTGAGCACTCTTATCTCTGGAATACTTTGGCAGCTGTTGGTTTCTGCAAAGAGTTTGTGGACATGATTAAAGTGCTCTATTGTGACGTTGAGAGTGCACTGAAAATTAATGGTGGTTTATGCGCTCCATTTCGGGTTCTGAGGGGTGTCAGACAAGGTTGTTCCCTCTCTGGAATGTTGTACTCCTTGGCCATAGAGCCATTACTTCAACAAATAAGAAACAATTTATGTGGCTTGTGTTTTCCCAGTTTTAATAATAATGTTTGTTTGTCAGCATACGCTGATGACATTGTAGTGTTTATAAGGAAAGGAAGCAATGAACAGTCTTTGCTTAACTTAATTGAAGATTTTAGAACACTGTCTTCTGCTAAAGTTAACTGGCAAAAAAGTGATGCATTTTTACTGGGTCAGTGGTCTGATGGGCCACCTCGTCTTCCTGATGGGTTGTGTTGGGGAAGGGGAGGTATAAAATATTTGGGAGTTTACTTGGGGGATGATGATTTTTTTACAGAAAAATTGGGAAGGGGTGCAGGAAAAGGTCAAAGGCCGATTAGATAAATGGAATTGGTTGTTGCCAAGTATGTCCTATAGAGGGAGGACTCTTATTATTAACAATCTTGTTGCTTCTTCACTCTGGCATAGGCTGGCCTGTGTAGATCCCTCTCCACAGTTTTTAGCTAAAATTCAAGCCCTTCTTGTTATTTTTTTTTGGGACAAACTACATTGGATCCCACAGAGTATTTTATACCTCCCCAAAAATGAAGGTGGGCAAGGTGTTATTCACCTGCAAAGTAGAATGGCTGCTTTCCGCTTAAGCTTTCTACAAAGGTTTTTAGATGGTTCGACGGACTGCAGCTGGCGCACACCTAGTTGCGTGATTTTACGAACACTTGGAGGCTTTGGACTCGATAAAGCACTTTTTTTAATGGATCCTGCTAAACTGGATGTATCAGAACTGCCTGTTTTTTATCGTAACCTCTTCAAAGTATGGAGTTTTTTTCACATTTATAAGACTGAGAACTTCTCTTCACTCTACTGGTTGTTGCAGGAGCCTTTGATACATGGAGCCCGTCTGAACGTTGCTTCACGATGCAGTCTACTCGGATTCAGCACTTCCCTTCTGAAAGCCAAGGTTTTTACTTTGGGACATTTATTAACACTAACTGGACCTTTTTTTGGACAGGTGGAGACAGCTTCCAAGTTTTTGAGTATCAGATCTGTTCGCCTTTTTACCCATTTTTTGACCAAGTTAAGAACATGTTTTACTGCTGAAGAAGAACATATGTTAAAGGACTTTTTTGCAGGGGTTAATGCTCCTGATTCTGGGGATCCTTTCCCCTGTTTGTTTGTGCAACCCATGTTTGATGAGAGTACAAAAAGTTTTTTATTTTCACGTGATTCCCTGTTATTAGATTTCTTGTCAAGCAAAAGCAAAAATTTGTACAAAGCTTGTGTTCTGGCTTTTAACAAGAAAGTTATTGGCAACAGAATTGACACACCATGGCGTTCTGTTTTAAAGTTGAGCAGTGATGTAAAACCCGAATGGAGATCTCTGTATAAACCACCATTGTCAAAGAGAGTAGGTGATATACAATGGAGGGTTTTGCATGGTGCCACTGCCGTTAATTCTTTTATTTCAGTGATGAACCCAGGAGTGGGTCCTGAATGCCCTTTCTGTCCTCAAAGAGAAACTGTTTTTCACGCTTTCATGGACTGTTTTAGACTAAAACCTCTGTTTGTGAAGCTAAATGAACTCTTTTGTAGGTTTAATGAAACCTTCTTAAGTGAAAATTTTATTTTAGGTTTTAAATATTCCAGGAAGAAACGTGCCATCTGTCATTTGTTAAATTTTATTTTAGGACAAGCAAAGTTGGCTGTTTACATTAGCCGGAAAAACAGAATTGAACAAAGCTCTAGTGACGACGTTCTCTTGTGTTTCCTGGCTTTTGTTAAGTCCAGGGTATTGGTTGATTTTCACTTTTATAAAGCTATGAACGATCTTGTGGCTTTTGAACAAATCTGGTGCATTCATGGGGCTTTGTGCACTTTGTCTGAAGATGCTCTAGTGTTTTGTTTGTAGGTTTGCTGTGTACTGATTTTTGTTTTGGTAATTGTTATTGTGGCTTGTAATAAAGTTTTTGCAAAATTCAAATTCTCTCTCTCTCTCTTTCTCTTTCTGAGCGGATGTTGGGAGTGAGTGGGCGGAGTTAGGTTGTGTGAGTGGAGGAGAATGCTATTGCACGAGTGAGTTTTTCTACCTTTTTTTCTGTCTTTTCCTGTTTGTTTGTATTGGCTTTTGCCTGGTGAGCATCTTGTTAAGCGATTTTGACGTGCTGACTGGAAGAGCTGTCGATCAGCGTGAGCTGGTCGGCATGGCGGCGTCTCAAAGTTTGGATAACTTAACGCGGAGGCATGGCATTAAAGTCATCCCCGCGGAGCGCTGCTCTGTTGAAGAATGTACGATTGCAGTCGCTGAAGTAGTTGGTTACGCTAGTATGTTGTCTGCAGCTAGGATGAATAGCGCTGTAGTGGTCTTTTTGGATAATGTGGACAAAGTGAATGACATTGTAGCGAAAGGGATTGTTGTTAATAATGTGTTTACGTCAGTGATGCCTTTAGCCCAGCCAGCGAAAAGGATTACGCTCTCAAATGTACCACCATTTATTAGAGATGATATGATTGAAAGAGAACTAATCAGACATGGTAAGGTGGTGTCTAAGATCAGAAAGATTTCGCTGGGTTGCAAATCACCTCAATTGAAACATGTAGTTTCATTTAGGAGACAGACACACGATTTTAAAAAAATGAAAATGAGGAGCTAAATCTAGCCATGAAATTTAGGGTGGACAACTATGACTATGTGATTTATGCAACTTCAGAAAATATGAAGTGCTTTGGATGTGGATGCGAAGGCCATGTAGTTCGTGCATGTCCTGAGAAGCAGAATTTGGTATTGCTTCAGAATGAAAATAGAAATGAAGAGCAGGCAAGTGATGATGGAAATGATGAACAGAGACAGTCAGAAACTGGTGAAAGATCAAGTGTTGTTGCAGGTAAAACAGATGGAAATGATAGTGGAGAATGTAGTAAAGGAAATTTGAGAAATGTGGTGAATGAAACTGAAAAAACAAGTAATGATGTTAATTTGGTTGGAGTCGAAGATGAGGGAGATACTGATATGGTAGATGATGAAAGTGTTTTTAAGACACCTGCAGTAAAATGGAAAATGAAAAAAAAAGGTCACTGGAAGAGAGCAAGGAAAGTAACTGGAGATGAGATGTTAAGGAAAAGTGACGAAAATTCTGCAATTCAGATGGAATTAGATATAAGTAACATTGATGAATCTGCCCCAGAAAGTGAAAGTGAATCTTCAGAGTCTGTGAATTCACTGTCACAAAAAAGATCTGTTAGAAGTGCTTATACACCTGAGAAAATTCCTGCAAACAACCAAAGGAGTGAAAGGGGTGACAGTGGAAGACTATTTCCCTGATCGTGAATTATTTATTAGCTCAGCTAGAATGTTGATGAGAGAGAAAGGTGCAAATAGTTTCACTGATCAAGAAATCTTCAGACTGAAGAAAATTGTACAAAAGTTGAAACTGAACATACTGAATGATGAATTTGAAACAGAATGATTTACTTATCTTTCTTATGGGGTATTTGTGGCTAGTTTGCCCATGTCTAATCTTTATTCATTCCTTTATGAGTTCAATAAGATTGGGCACACTTAATATAAATGGTGCACGAGAAAGTGGAAAGAGAACAATGCTTTATGAACTAATAAGACAAAAGAAATATGATGTGATATTGGTTCAAGAAACGCATAGTGATGCTCAAAATGAAAGTGACTGGAAAATGGAATGGGATGGAGAAGTAATTTTAAGTCATAAAACTTCATCTAGTGGTGGTGTAGCTGTTCTTTTTCAGAAAAAAAAAATTAAACCTTTATTATATGAGGTTGAACATGCTGTTGAAGGACAACTATTGAAAGTTAGGGCAAAATTTGAAAAGTTCATTTTAGTTTTTGTAAATATTTATGCACCTGTTCTTGGCCCTGAGAGAGTTTGTTTTATAAAGAAATTAAATAGTATTGTTTCTGGTTTTAAACAAGAAGAGTATATGTTCATGGGAGGAGATTTTAACTGCACAACAAATGATAAAGTAGATAGAAATCATAAGGAGCCTCATATAGCATCGCAGAATGAAATGTTGAAGCTTATTGCTGAATATGATCTGTATGATGTTTGGAGAATTTTGCACAGAAATGAAAGACAATATACATGGGCACAAGCAAGAGAGAATTTTATTACTTTGGCTAGACTGGATAGGTTTTATTGTTTTAAGCATCATTTTAATGTTGTAAGGAAATGTGTAATTTTACCTGTAAGTTTTTCAGACCACTGTCTAGTCGATTGTAATGTTTATATAGCAAATATAAAATCTAAGAGTGCTTATTGGCATTTTAATGTTTCTTTGTTGCATGACAAGTCTTTTATTGAGACATTTACTTTTTTTTGGAAGCAGTTTTGTCTTAGAAAACATGAATATAAATCACTACGACAGTGGTGGGACTGTGGAAAATAGAGATACAGCAACTGTGCCATCAGTACACCCTCAATGTTTCTAGAGACATTTCCTGGTCAGTGAGAGACCTAGAGGTTGAAATAATAGAATTGCAAACTTCAGTAGTGGGTACAAGTAATCAAGGGCATATTGAGCTCCTTAAACTTAAAAGGAAAGCTTTAGATGACCTATTGGGTGTTAAAGCACAGGGGGCACTGGTGCGCTCTCGTTTTCAGAGTGTGGAGGAAATGGATGTCCCAACCAAGTTCTTCTTTGGTCTAGAAAAAAAAAAAAAGGGCAAAGTCGATATATTCATTCACTGTATTCAACAACTGGAACAGATATAACAGAGCCAATTGAAATTAGAAGAAGAGCTGTGTTATTTTATTCAGATTTGTATAAGAGTGAGAATCCACAAGTAGATGAGTCAGCCAGTTCTTTCTGTACAGGGCTGCCAAAAGTGCCAGATGAAGCTAATGCTGAACTTCAGAGGCCCATTTCAATAGGAGAATTGCAGATTGCACTGCAGAGCATGAAATGTGGCAGGGCACCTGGAATGGATGGTCTCCCCGTTGAATTTTACAGGACTTTTTGGTCCGTAATAGGGGAAGACTTCCTTGCAGTACTCAATGAAAGTCTGGTTGAGGGCTTGCTACCATTGAGTTGCAGAAGAGCAGTCATAACGCTTCTACCTAAGAAGGGGGATTTGAAAGATATAAAGAACTGGCGACCTGTCTCACTTCTGTGTACTGATTTAAAACTTTTATCTAAGGTTTTGGCAATAAGACTAAGGGAGGTGGTTGGTTTGGTCATTCATCATGATCAGACTTACTGTGTACCTAATAGGTCAATCTTTGATAATATATTTTTAATTTGGGATATTTTAGACATCTCTAGGTTATTGGACTTAAATACTGGTCTCATTTTTATAGATCAGGAAAAGGCATTTGACCGGGTGGAGCACAGATACCTTTGGCGTACGCTAGAGGAGTTTGGGTTCAGCTCAGGTTTTATAGCCATGATCAGGGTCTTATATCAGGACATTGAGAGTGTGCTGAAAATAAATGGTGTTCTGTGTGCGCCTTTTAAAGTTCAAAGAGGGATCAGACAAGGATGTGCTCTATCAGGAATGCTATATGCTTTGGCCATTGAACCTCTGCTTGTGAAAATTAGAGATAGTATTGAAGGTTGGTGCATACCATACTCAAGTGAAAGAATTAAGTTATCAGCTTATGCTGATGATATTACTGTTTTAATTAAAGACCAAAATGATATAATGGTGTTAAAGAATAATATTGATCTTTTTGGCCTTATTTCCTCGGCCAAAGTAAACTGGTCAAAAAGTGAAGCATTGATGTGTGGTAAATGGGTTGGAGGTCCCCCTAAATTACCAGGAGGCTTGTCATGGAAAAGTGATGGAATAAAGTATTTGGGAGTTTATTTGGGGAATAGTTCTATGCTGCAAAGGAACTGGGAAGGTGTTTTGGAAAAGGTAAAAGGAAGATTGGAAAAATGGAAGTAGCTTTTTCCAAAGATGTCATTTAGAGGGAGAGTTACTGTGAATAATAATTTGGTTGCATCGATACTATGGCACCGTTTGACTTGTGTTGATCCTCCTAATGGACTGTTGGCAAAACTGCAAGCTATTATTGTTGATTTTTTTCTGGAATGGATTTCACTGGTTAGCCCAGAGCATATTGTTTCTTCCCAGGGAAAAGGGAGGACAAGGACTTATACATCTAGCCAGCAGGAGAGCGGCTTTTCAACTGTTGTTTATACAGAGATACTTAACGGGACCGGTGGATTTGGTTTGGAGGAAAGTAGCGGACATTATTTTTAACCGGGTCAGTGGATTGAATTTGAACTCTGTGCTCTTTTTAACGGACGCCAGCAAACTACGGATTAATGCATCGATTCAGTTCTACAAAGGACTCTTTAACATCTGGCAACTATTTAAAAACAGAGACAAGACTAGGGTTGGGTCGATAGACGATGCCATCGTCCATCGCCAATGGCCGATAGACATCACGATGCTGAGCTGGCATCGCGATCCTCCACCCCCGCCCCGCCCCCGCCGCAGCAGCAACCCGCTCGCGAAAAACACACACTTAATCACACTATATAGCCAAATGAAATGCATGCTTTCAATTTCCGCATCTTTACTTATTTTATTATTATGAGGAAATAATAACAAGCAAGTTGTTAGCGATCACAATACAAATTACAGTGAACTCCAAACGAATTACACATATTAAAAGAAAGTTATCTTTTGCGCAGATAACTTGACCGCAAATCCTACACACCACTTCAGACGTGTCTCGTGGCTGTCCTCTTTCATTCGGTCTAAAGCCAAAGTATTGCCAGATAGGTGAATTTGCACCTTTTTTACCAACCAAGTTTGTCGACGCCATTATAACAACACAGATCACTGTGCCTATTCATGCCAGAGTCCCGCGGAAAAAGTGATTGACAGGTGGTAATTTGTGTGTAACTTATCTTTATTTATTTATGGTTTGGTTATGGGTAAAACAAAGACCATGTGGGTCAGGTAGTGGAAACGGTAGGCTACAATTAATTAATTCGTTATGAATTAATTATTTAACAACAACCAAACCCCGCCACCTACGACGATGATGCCATCGTCCGTCGCGATGTTTCACATTAGACATCGTACGATGCCAAATTGGTCGACATCGCCCAACCCTAGACAAGACACAACATCCCTGTATTGGCTGCTTGAGGAACCTCTTGTTCATGGAGCGAGATTGGATGTGGCCTGTGAAGTCACACCAGGACTATCTCTAATCTTATGTTCATCAAAAATTCTAAAGCTACATAATCTAATGGACATTGGTGGGCCTGAGCTAAGTAATGCTCAAGTGGTTGCATCCTTTTTGGGAGTTCGATCTGTACGTCAGTTTGGAAAGGTTTTAGATTTATTAATGAAAAGGTTGACAGTAGAGGAAAAAAAACTGCTGAAGGAGTATTATAATGACACAGTGGTTCCTGTTAATTCAGATCCATTTCCAAAAATTGTAATCACACCTGATTTAAAAGACTTAAATGGAATTTTTTTGGACCTAGAAGGCTTGGAGGATCTGAACTTTCAAGATGTTCGGAGTAAAGTGTTGTATAAATGTTGTGTAAAAGTTTTGAATAAAACAATTCTTAAGGAACGAAAGGATACAGTTTGGAGGGAAAAGTTGGGGTTGAAAGATGATGTAAAACCTGTATGGAGAATTCTTTACAAACCACCTTTAGATAAATGTACAGGTGATCTTCAATGGAAGATACTGCATGGCACAGTTGCTGTTAATGCGTTTGTAAATGTTATTAATCCTGTGTCTGACAAGTGCCCATTCTGTAAAAAAGGGAAACAATTTTAAGATTGTGTGTTTAAGATTGAAAAATTTGTTTAGTGTACTTTATTGTTTTCTAATTTTGGTGAAAGTTTTTCATTTCAGAGTTTTATTTTTGGCCCATGTTATAGAACAGCTCAAAGAAGTAAAAGTCAATTGCTGATTTTTTTAATTGGACAAGCTAAGAGAGCTATTTATATTATGAGGCAAAAGAAACTTGAAAGGAAAGAAGCGCAAAAAGTAGAAATGGTTTTTAAAAGATTGGTGAAAGGTCGAATCTTGATTGATTTTCAGTTTTATAAGTTGATTAATGATTATGAAAGTTTTTTGCATAAATGGGGGTATAATGGGGTCATCTGTACAGTAGTGGATAAAATGTTGTTTTTTTTAATTTGGTGTTGGAGTAATTATGAGGTGTTTAAAAAATGGAAATATGTTAAGTCAAGAAGGAACACCTGGAAAAAGTTGGGATGAGATATTGTGAATTTGTTACTTTGATTTAATAAAGTTGTTGTGAAAATTCAAATTATCTCTCTCTCTGAGTGCGTGCTGAGAGTGGGTGGGCAAAGTTGGTATCTGAGTGAGTGCAGTTTCAATAGAGCGTGTGAATTTTCTCTAACTTTTCTATAATTAATTAATTAATTTATTTATTTATTTTGTACAAAGAAAGGTTATTTTGAGAACATCATTTTAAATCCACTGTTGCCTGTGTTTGCTGGTCCGCATGGCGTTACCAGTGTTGTCAGCTTTTGATAATCTGAGCAGACAGCACAGTATTAAAGTACTCACTGAGACACATTGCTTGGTGGATGCATATTACTAGAATAGCAGCCATTTATTAGTACTAATTAAGCACATATTAATGCCTTATTCTACATGACCTTATTCTACATCCCTAATCCTACCCAATACCTAAACTTAACAACTACCTTACTAACTATTAATAAGCAGCAAATTAGGAATTTATTGAGGGAAAAAATCATAGTTAATAGTGTATAAGTGTTCCCTATTCTAAAGTGTTACCAAGAAGAATCTTTGGAAATAGAACAGTCAAGAGATGGTAAAATCATGTCAAAGATTTAAAATGTCCCACTGGGGTACAGTTCTCCTTTGCAAAATGTGGTATCTTTTACACAACACATGTACATGATTTTAAATAACAAAAATTAACAACTGAACCTTGCTTTGATCATTCAAAGTTGATAAGTTTCATTATGTGATTTTTGGAATTTCAAGTATAATGAAATGTTTTGGTTGTGGGTAAGAGGGTCAAGTTATTAGAGAGCGTGCCCAGAAAAAGAAAAACTGGGTGCTGCTCAAGATAACATGGTAAACATGGACAATTGCTTACACTGATAGTGCTAAGAGAACCAAAGGCAACATAAACACTATAAAGTTTCTGGAGTGACGTCTGCAAATGGAAGAATTCTTCTTCTTCTTATTTTTCTTCTTATTCTTCTTAAGGCTAGACATTAGTCACAATTAAAGCTTTTTGATAATATGTCAACAAATAGAATAGCGCTGCATGTTTCAATGCACTTCAGTGGACCTTTAATGGCGATCCACATACAGTCCCTGTTCATGATGTAGGGCTGATATTTTACATAAATATATGAACAGTAGTAAATGCTGCTGGATCTCTGCAAGAGTTTAAGTATATGACATGCACCTAAAAAAGCATCACACGCCAAAGAATGTAAAGAGAAGCATTTTCTGACATTTAATAACATGATTTTACTCCACAACATTAATCAAGTGTTCTGAACTGTGGATTCTTAACACAGAATGAGACAGAAAAAGGGTATATTTTATACTGCAACAAAGGCTATGTCGATTAACATTAGATTATAAATATGCTTTATTATTATGAAAATACCAGAGATGGCTTTAGGAACACAGATAAATCATATATTGTTGCAGTCAAGCGTTTTCTGTCTTCATGTTTAATCAGTTCAAATATTTCTATCTTCGTTTATTCAGTAACAGCAATAGCTGGATGTCTTTTGCTGCATCCAAGATGAGGTCGGAAAGTGGGAATGTCCGAGTTGAAATGTCCAACTTGAAACCTCAGTGAGTTCCATTCAATCATGGTCACCTTAAGCTGCCATGCCACAACGAGAGCATTCTGTGTTTTTGTCAATTATGGAAAAAACAGAATATAATTAACATGAAATGCTGCCGTGTGTTTTGAAAACAGATGAAGAAAAGCAAACATTAAGGTAAATATAAACTCCACATATGCATCACAGTAGTAATAAAACTCATGACATTCCAGAAAATCCCTAATATGGACAAATGCTGTGTTCCAGACAAATTGAAATTCAGAATTTTCCCACCTCCTGCTTGAAAATCCGACCTGTAAATTTGGGGCAGATTGGTGAAACCCAGATTTCAGCAAAACACGTCATTTGATGTCACTGCTTCCAACAAGCATTGTGTGGAGCTACCTTGTGTCAAACTTAAAAACATGACACATTTAGTTTAGAAAATTATACCTTAATGTTTGCTTTTCATCAGCTGTTTTCAAAATGAATGGCAGCGTTTCATGTTAATTATATAATTATCTGTTTTTTTCATAATTGACACAAAAACAAAATGCTGTGTAATGGCAACATGAGGTGATCATGATTGACTGGAACTCACTTTTGAGTTTTGAAGTGAGACATTTCAACTCTGATGTTCCCACTTTCCGACCTCATCAGGAATGCAGCAAAAGACATAGAAATGCTTATAGAAATACTAAAACTGATTAAACACGAAGACAGTAAACACTTGACTTCCGTCCTCTGGGCATGTGTTTTTCTTTCTTGGTTTTCTTCCCTGATGTGATGTTGCAAAGCAAAAGTAAAAGTTTCATGCAGGTTTGTTGTGTTGTAACAGAAAAAAAAAAAAAATTCTGTGTTATTATTTAAAATCAACACTTTTTTTTTATAAAGAACACATCTTTCTCACATAACCCACTAAAACAGCCCCTGCTTAGTGAATATTTCATTCTCGTCCATTCCATCAATCAATTCAGCACCACCGCCATGGACAGCACCTGGTAACATTGCACGTACAAAGATATACCTTAAGCAACTTCCTAAGGTATAGTTCAGGGAACACGCGTAGAAAAGGTATACATTTAGTTAAGATATACCTTTAGAGTCTTCGTAGCATGCTAAGAAACATCGCTATCAGGAAACACATTTCAGGAAATTAAGTCAGCTTGTGATGTCACAACACTTAAAAGAGAAGGACTCATTTTGATCGGGTGACCACTTAGGATGTGACAATGAACAATTTGGCGTAAATTCTACTCAATTCTACTCTAACAAAACAGGGTAAAAAAAAAAAAAAAGGTCAGGATAAAACTAGATTTAATGCAAGTTACCATGTTGCCATAGTTTTCTTTCTCAATGTATCAACAATTTTAGATATCACTGTGTTTGATTCCTTATATAGCACACGACAGCATTGTCACAACACGTGTAAGACGGACAAACTTGCACAAGGATGAAGGTGAAATCCACAAATCTTTAATAATAATCCACGATGACGAAACAGACAGGCAGCAAAACACGTGTGAATAGACGAGACCAGACACAAGGCATAGAACTGAAACAACTTATAAAGGGTGGCTAATGATCCACAAACAGGTGAAACGAGTTAACTAATCAGGACATAACGAGGGCAGGAAGAACCAAATATGGGCACACGAGGGAGAAACCAACATAAACAGCTCACAGGGGTGTGACAGGCATAATATTTGTACATAAAAGTTTGATCGTTTGTTTAATCAGTTTACATTTTACATATTTAATCAGTGTGTGTGATGTTGATCAGTATAACGTTGTAAGTAATAAATAATGAAAAGGATTCTTAAAATAAAAATATCCCTCTGATGCAACATGGTCACTACAGTGGAGGCCATTTTGAACCATTTAAGATGCCTGATAACCTTATCATGTCCCAAACACCAACTGGTGATACCCCAAAGTGCTGTCTACAATTCCATTTAATGTTATCTTTGTATCTTTATTTTGTTTTGAGATGTTACATAATATGTTTATTACATATACAAAATGGCGGCAGAAAAAGGGGATGCACCATGTGCCTCAGGAATAAGTGTTCAATTCTTTTATTCTCAGAAAACAAGACAGGTACAAAAAATATTTTTCAGCTAAATAGGATGTCAGAAATAATTTCATTCACATTTTAACAATATTTTTCTTCTCCATTTTTTTCTGTGACAGAAAAAATATCGGTGCACTACAGTGGACGTCATGCACCAATGGGTATAATTATGCACCAACAGGTATAAAATTATGATATCATTTACACTTGAATGGTATTATTGAACAGAAATATTAAATAGGCTTCAGATTTTATCATTTAATTCAATGTTTTGCTAATTAGGTCTTCTAAAACTGTAAGAATGAATACATTGTATGAATACAGATATATGTATTCATAATTGCATTCAAGTGTGTGGTGGGAAGGTGTGTGTGCTTGTGTGTGTTTGTATTTGTATTTGTGCTCACTTGTGTATGAATAGCCCACCACCCCCGCCCCCACACCCCCACAAACCTCTGCCCCATAGACACACACTCTTACCTTTTGTTTGTTACATGTCACTTTACTGTGTCGTCATTACATAGCTTGTTGTTCTTATGTGTATTTATACCATTTACTGTTAGTAAATGTTTTAAAAACATGTTTGTTTCGGACCAGTCAATGACTTCCATTAAATCACTATGTATACCGTTGATGCATGGCATCCACTACAGTGGACAGATATGTAACTCCCTCAAAAAAAAAAAAAAAAAAAGATTTTGAAAAACAAAAATGAAATAAATAAATAATATATATATATATATATATATATATATATATATATATATATATATATATATAGCCTTGATTTTTCACTTGTTTACAAGTAAAACCAAACATGTAAAAAAAATATTAATTTGTGATATAATAATTCATGTATCAGAGGGATATTTTAGGTCTTTAAGGATGTTTTTCCCATCATATGTTTCTTTGTATTTTGGTCAGGCTTAAGAAGGATGATGTAACATTTAGGTGCAAATATGCAGAATAGTAAACCAAAGCTTGAGGCTAAAATGGCAAATATCTCCACAGCTACAGTAAATTTTCCAGGAGAACTGACATACGCTGGTATAAATGTGATCCATACAGCACAGAATATGAGCATACTGAATGTGATGAATTTGGCTTCATTGAAGTTATCAGGCAGTGTGCGAGCCCAAAAAGCCAGAATATAGCACAAGAAAGCCAGTAGGCCAATATAACCCAGAACAGCCCAGAAACCTATAGTAGAACCAAGACTGCACTCAAGAATGATTTTTTCCTTAAAATATTTCAGATTTTTATATGGAAATGGAGGTGATATTGTTAGCCATAGCATACATATAAGAACCTGTATAAGTGTAAAGACACAAACACTGAGTCGTTGTTGTGCAGGCCCAAACCATTTCATGACATTACTTCCTGGAAGTGTAGCCTTGAAGGCCATTAACACCACTATTGTTTTCCCCAGAACACAGGAGATACAGAGAACAAAAGTGATCCCAAATGCTGTGTGACGCAACATACACGACCACTCATTAGGCTGACCAATGAAAGTAAGTGAACAGAGGAAACACAGAGTCAATGAGAAGAGCAGCAGAAAACTCAGCTCTGAGTTGTTGGCTTTTACTATGGGGGTGTCCCTCGTTCTATAAAACAGGATGGCCACCAGCACAGTTAATCCTGTTCCAAAGAGTGAGAAAAAGACTAACACTATACCCATAACTTCTGTAAATGACAGAAACTCTACAGCCTTTAACACACATTTATTTTTCTCAGCATTAGACCAGTATTCTTCTGGACACTGCTTGCAGTTATTTGAATCTGGAAAGGAAGTTGCAATGACTAGTTGGAGACAAAAGGAAAACAGTTTACATAAATGAGATGGGCTGTCAGACGGGCAGTGAGATTACCTGTCTCATTACTGATTTCTCCTTCTGCGCATGGAATACAGTCATAACAGCAGACAGGCCTTCCTTTTTGTGCAGCCTTCCTAGTGCCTGGAAGACAGCTTTCGCTGCACACAGACCTTGGCTTCTACAAGTAAAAAATATACATAGAGTTATTTATAGACTCTGAAGAATGTAGGAACATTTGTCAATATTTTTAGTACAGTATAATGCATTATTGGAGCATGAAATTTGTGAAGTTTTGTCTTTTGTTTGTGTGTACTTGTGTGTACCACACTTCTTAGAAGTAAAGCAAGAATTAGAAAATTGTTATAGAAATCTGTGCAATTGCTCCGTATTTAACTTATCAACGGGTTAGGGTTAGGGTTTTTTTTTTTTCCTCTCAAACAGTTTATTTACCTCCAGCTGTCCTCTAGCCCAGATTATGTTCTTAGTATTGAGCACAAAGCGCTGGTCAGGGGGCAGTGAGGCATCATAGTATCCCACTGATTTAAATTGTAATGATCCATCAGAGTCCTGTTGCCAGTTCACAACTTCATACTGGGGTACTGCGGCACCAGTGCTGTCAAACCACACACGATCTCCAAACTTCACTGTAAAATTTACTTTTTTCAGTGCCTCAACCACCTAATAGTTATGGAACATTATCATTGACATTTTTTAAATTAGTGTTCACCAAAACTATTGTTAATCCTTTCTCTTCCTTTCTACTTATCTATCTTTTACCTGTTGTGGTTGTATTGTCAGGCCTTTCTCACAACCTTCTTGTTCTTTGCACTTCAGTAGACTGTGTAGTGAGTAAGCCACAGCATAAACTGCTTTGTAGACATGGCTTGAATATCTTTGTTCAGGCACATCTTCATTGTAGTCTTTCAGTCCAAGTAGATCTTGATATCTGCTGCAATTTATCACATACTGAGAGGAATCCCCCTTAATCTCTGAGCATGGAAAAGCTGTGTCCCAAAATGCTTTTAGAACATAATCCGAAAACCCTTCAACGTTGATTTTTCTCAGTGCAAGCCCCAATGACCCTCCCATCACCTGAAAACTCTTTGGAGTGATCAAGCTCTTTGAGGTTATCCATCCTTCCACTCCTATTATTTGGAGGCCTGTAATATTCTGAATACTTAACTGATCAATAAGTAAGCCCATCTCAATAAATGAAACAAATGCAACAATCACTTTTGTGGTGCCTTTTTTTATTGTTTCTACCACTTTTTTGAGTTTTTCTGGCTCTGTTCGATAGAATTTCTCTGAGTACTCTACACAAATCCCCTCTTTCTGTGCCGTATTCAGAAATATGGCCATTCCATAGTTTCCATAGTCATTGTCACTGTTCACAGTTCCCACCCAAGACCAGCCTAGGTGCTTGACAATGTATGCAAGTGCTCTGCTCTGGTGGTAATCACTAGAAATAGTCCTGAAGAATGAGGGATGATCTTTCTTATTACTGAGACATTCACACGAAGCTGTGTGACTTATCTAAGGAGAAAAAAAAACTGTGAAAAACATGAAATGATGAAAAAGTCATCAGTATATCTGTATGATATCAGTATCATTATGTCAGCTTTTGGTTTTATTGCTCTTTACCACTGGAATTTTAAAAGGTCCTGTAGTTCTGGACAGAATCACTGTGGCAGAAGACTCTGTTTCTCCTATTATAGCATGTATAGAAGACTGTCCATTGCATGTCTCCCCTCCTGGAAACTCTGGACCATTCATCAGTCCCATAGTTGCACTCATAGAAGACATTCTTGAGCTACAGGTATCATAGATTTGGTAACCAATAGAAACATTTGGGAGCAACATTTCACTTCTGTTAATCTCTTCAATGGCAAAGATCATTATTTGAGCTAGACGAAAATCTGGTAGATTCACACTGTGAAAAATTTAACCAGTATAATAAATAGCAAGTAAATTAATAAATTGTAGTATAAGGATAACATTTCCATAAGAAGCAAACAAACATTTAATTTCACTTATTTATGCTTTGAAAGACCATAATTTTCCAAATTTGTAGTTCACTGTAATGATAAGAACCTTTAGATGCATTACATTGTGTTACATACTATAGAAACGTATGCGTATTATCTACCGTAATGTTTCTTAATATTTGCAATGTAACAAACCTGGAGCATAATAGAGGCTGAGGTTTTTGTGTAAACTCAAATGAAGGTAACATTTCTTTACTGTGCATTGCAAAAATTCCTCCAATAGTTGCTTCACCATCCTTGGAAAGTAGCGGGTACTTCGGATCTCCCATCATTTGGCAGAGTGTGTTTTCTGCCTTTATATGAAAGTGATTGAAAACTGTGAGTGTGTAAAGTAAGAGAAGCATCCCAAAGATTGTTCAACTGTGACTGACGAATGCAAATGATCTGACAAATTATTTTTTTAAATATGTATATGATATATATAGAGAGAGATAATTAATAAGGATGCATATGACCTCACAGGGCAGGGCAGGGCTTTTTTTTCTTTTTTTTAATATGCCCATTGTATTCATTCACTTACAGTTTTTCATATTAGGCATTTTATTGAATGCACATTTGTTTGATTGTTTGAAAGCATATTTGGTGTGGTTTGCCATGGCAACCATTATCAAGTTTTAAAAAGCCAAAACAATGGTAAATTGGTTAAAAAGGGAAAACATTATCAATGAAATTTACTTAATAACAAATGTTATATCAGCAGGTAGATTGCGTAGATTGCGGTAGATTGCATATTCATACATTTGCATTACATTTCATATATGTTATACATTGATTTTTTTTAAGATGACACAGAGGGTGACGTCGTATCATGACCGTCACTGTGTCAAAAGAAATCGACACAGAAACTGATCAAAGTTGAAAAAAATAAATAAATAAAATAAAATAAAAATAACATTACTGTCATGACAACTATAAGATAAGTTTTTAGCATGCTATGAAAAGTTTTAGCATGGTAATGGATATAACAATGTCAACGTATTTGGTCTTGGTGGAATAGATCTGCTAGCAGCCATGCAAAGGTAAAAGTCTGTAACTTTGTGTTTGTTCGAAAATTAGTTCTTGATATTTTTGGGACATTCAAGACCTTCTTTATCGTGAATAAGTATCTTTAGTCTATATAACAAAGCACTGTAAACAAGCAAAGACTAGACAACTTGGCAACAATAAGTGATCATAAATCATCTTTTTTTTTTTTTTCTTCTTATAATGCAGATTATTTACTCAGCGCTAGCATGTCAGTCTGGGTCTGCCCACTTCTAGTTGCATGCGTGTGGACTCTAATGGCATAACAGTGCAGCATGTATGTAACAGGACTCGTCTGAAGCGTGAATAGATCCAAGTGCAAGCTTTATTGTACAGATCGTAGTCAAGACAGGCAGGGTCAGATGCTAGCAAACAGTAATATCCAAGGCGAGACAAGAGCGTAATCCAAAAAACAGGCAGAAGGTCAAAATACCAGAGAGCAGTCCAAAGTAGCAAATAAAGCAAGGCAATGAAACAAGACAAAACTATGGCAATGAAACAAGGAGAAACTATGACTATGAAACAAAAACAATGACCATGAAACAAGGCAATGAAAACAGGGAAAACACTTGGTAGAGTCTGCACGGGCAAAACAATACTTTGCAGGGGTTTGTTTGGCATGGCCCTCTTTATATGGCTGCCAAACAGGAAGTAACCATAGAAGCAGCAGAGGGAGCGGTAACAGTCAGTCCATGGGTGAGGGCTCCCTCAGCTGATGTGGCGTTACAGAATCCCCCCCTCTAGGAGCGACTCCTGGCGCTCAAAACAACAACAGTCCAGAGGGTGGGGGAACAAAGGCAAAACAGGGGGTGGGATGGAGGGCCAGGTCCATGCGGAGGAGGTGGGCCTGGATCGTGGAGCAGTGACAGACAGTGAAGCACTGGAGGACCTGGGCCATGGAACAGTAGCAGACAGTGAAACACTGGAGGACCTGGGCCGTGGAGCTGTGGCAGACACTGGAACCCTGGAGGACCTGGGCCATGGAACTGTGGCCGACAGTGGAGCACTGGAGGACCTGGGCCGTGAAGCAGTGGCAGACAGTGAAACACTGGAGTAGAAGTCCACCATGTTAGAATCTGAGGAGCCTGGAGCCATGGCGGGGCAGGTGGAGCAGACAGGAACAAAGATACCCACAATGGAACTGATGAGTCTGAAGATTTAAACAGTGAAGCAGACGACTACCACAGCAGAGCAGAGGAAAGCAGGAAACCCCACAGCAGAGCAGAGAGTTCATGGATAATTTCCCTGGTTGTGACGGAACAGGCAGAGAATTCATGATAGGACTCCTTGGCCGTGACATGATTGGCAGAGAGTTCATAGGAGGACGCCACCCCCTTAGGAGGTTCTGCAGCCGAGCTGCCACCTCCGGGGGCATTGGCGCAGACTCATGGTCAGATGAGATCTCTGGAGTAGACTCGTGGACAGACGAGACAGTGAGTTCATGAATGGACGCCTCCTCCTTGGGAGGTTCTACAGCATACGCTGACACCTCAGGAGGCACTGGCACAAATTCGTGGACAGGAGAGGCCTCTAGCACAGACTCGTGGTCAGACAAGGCTTCTGGAGCAGACTCGTGGTCAGACGAGATCTCTGGAGCAGACTCGTGGTCAGACAAGACAGTGAGTTCAAGAATGGACACCGCCTCCTTGGGAGGTTCTACAGCATATGCTGACATCTCAGGAGGCATTGGCGCAAATTCGTGGACAGGGGAGGCCACTGGCACAGACCTGTGGACAAACGAGGCCTCAGGAGGAGATTTGTGGTCAGACGAGGCCTCGGGAGCAGACTCATGGACAGACGAGGATTCTGGAGTGCAGTGTGTAGCCCACACGCTCAAAATGGCAACAGCCATTACAGGCAGCACAGTAGATAGTGGGATGCCTGCCGGTCTGGAGGGTGTGGATGCTGTGGGCATGTGGCTTGGAAGCGTGGGCTCTGTGTGGCTTGGAAGCGTGGGCTCTGCGTGGCTTGGGAGCGTGGGCTCTGCGGAGGTCAGATGGGACCTGGCGAGGTTCTGGCATGACGGCCGTGGCTTGGCGAGGCTCTATACTAGCAGCCATGTCGTGAAGAGGCTCTGTTAGGAGCACAGCAGTGTCTTGACTTGATTCAGGAAGGTTTGTCATGACTTGACTTGACTCAGGGAGGTCTGTCATGACTTGACTTGACTCAGGGAGGTCTGCCATGACTTGACTTGACTCAGGGAGGTGTGCCCTGACCTGACTTGACTCAGAACAGCTGTGAATTGACCTGGCTCGTGAAGACCAGCTGTGACTTGACTTGGCTCAGGAAGATCAGCTGTGGCTTGACTTGACTCAGGAACAACAGCACTAACTTGATTTGGCTCATGAAGATCTGCTGTAACTTGGCTTGGCTCATGAAGATCAGCTGTGGCTTGGCTTAACATAGACAACCCAGCTATAACTTGACTTGACTCAGGAACAACAGCTGTAACTTGGCTTGACTCAGGAACAATAGCTGTAACGTGGCTTGACTCAGGAACAACAGCTGTAACTTGGCTTGACTCAGGAACAACAGCTGTAACGCGGGTTTGACTCCAGGAACAACAGCTGTAACTTGACTTGATTCAGGAACAACAGCTGTAACTTGACGTGGCTCAGGAACAACAGCTGTAACTTGACTTGGCTCAGGAAACACAGCTGTAACTTGACTTAGCACTGAAAGTGCAGCTCTGACTTGACACTGGAGGATCAGCGATCACTTGACTTGCTTTGGATATGGCAGACATGATGGGATGGGATTCGGATGAGATGATCTTGGAATGATAAGGTTCAGGCATGGCAGCCATCTTGGCCAGGGACTCAGATGGGACGGCCATCTTGTGAACTGTCTTGGGGATGGCGGCCATCTTGTGAACAGGCTTGGGGATGGCGGCCATCTTGTGAGCTGGCTGTGGGAGGGTGGCCATGACAGGTGCAGACTCTGGAAGGGCAGCCATGGAGTGGATGAGACAGGTGCAGGCTGTGGCTTGGCAGACGTGACGAGTGCAGTCTGTGGCTTGGCAGACGTGACAATTGCAGACTGTGGCTTGGCAGACGTGATGAGTGCAGGCTGTGGCTTGGCAGACGTGACGAGTGCAGGCTGTGGCTTGGCAGACGTGACGAGTGCAGGCTATGGCTTGGCAGGCATGGCGTGAGAGGGCTCTGATGTGACTTGAATAATCCCAGACATAACAGAAAAATTCCCAGGTTTGGCAAATACTGGGGGATAGCAGGGTTCCTCATCAGCTACCCCTACAGTAAATGGTGAACCAGCCAACCGGAGTGCAAAGTCAATGTATTGTTCAAGAGTCCAGTGAGGGGTATGGCGAGGCATGAGGTAATTAAGTGAGTCTTTGAGTCCATGTCGGAAGATGTCTTTCAGGGCAATGTCATTAAATCCCACCAAATGGCACAGCTCACAGAAATCAATGACATAATCTTCAACAGGCCGGTCACCTCTGCTGGCATGGCGTTACAATGTATCACATAAAACCAGCAATAAAAATTCACAATTAAGTCCATTACCTACCCTTTCTTATGTGTGTGTGTCAGTGTGTCTGTGTGTGTGCACCTATTTAACCATATTTTGGGGACACACTGGTACCCAGAAGTGAGTGAAAACCTCACAAAACCACCAAAAACCTCCCTTTGAGGACTTCCTCATTTGTGAAACTATATTTCATTCGTCCCATGATAAGGACTGCACATTACTACAGCTCACCTTTCATCTGAAAAGTACAGTCGCAGTATAGATTCAGTCATATGTTGTACTCCACTGACCATAAACTCTGTTCTAGCACAAAATCTAATGGGCATGTTATACTGTCCATTGTAGCAGGGAGAACACAGGAGTCTAGAATAATCTTTCACAGTCGTTAATCAATGAGACCGCAGGAGAATATCAGACATAGAAATCTTGAGCACACAAACGAAAGTAAGGTGTAGCTTACGTCTGTAATCCTCGTTCCCTGAAGGAGAACGAGGGTGAAGGAGAACGAGAACGATGTCGATACTGATGTATTTGGGGTCTCCTCTGGAAAATGCCACAACCCTGAACCGCATTACGTAGTTGAGGAACAGATGCTGACAGGCAAGTGTATCAGGACAAATTAAGCTCAACACGTAACCTTCCCAATGCCCTGTAAGCCAGATAACAGCCCACCAGGGGTGCCAGGTGTCTGAAGCAACCATTGGGAGGCGGAGCACAATGACGAAATTTTAGGCCATGTGGGAACTGGGTAAAATAAAATATTTCTTAAGATACTAGGGGAAACACGGTGGGATAAACTGTGGAGAAAAATACTGAGACATTATACCACAACCTCCAGGGGGCGAAGGAGACCCCCTGTCAGAGCAAAATCACGGACTACACAGTCTATGGTCCTAATCCGGATTGCGGGGCAATGGAGGACCGAGAGTTCCCTAAAGGGAACAACTGGGAGAAAGTGCATGGATCCATAAGGAATGGCGCTCCATGCTAAGAAAAGAGAGAGCTTCACTCTTCTCCCAGTCAACCCGAAGTCCCAGTGGCTGAGGTGCCAAGCCCCTGTATTTGCTCCAACAAATCTCACGAGTGAGGTATTTCTACTCCAGTTGTCTAGATAGTTGAGGATCCAGGTTCCCCATCTCCCAAGTGGGGCCAGGGCATGCCCCGCGAGTTTGTAAAGTGCAGGGAAACGGATCACTCTGAAAAGCAGGGAGCCGAGGGAGACCTGTACCGATATGTCTGACCCCTGAAGCAGACCGAAAAACAATCAGGTAATCTGCATAACAGCACACGTCCTTTAGGTCGAAAGCTGTAGCCCAACCCTAGTGCTGAAACTAGAAGCATGTGTTTCTTTTTCAGCCACCCGAATGGTAGCCCTAATAGTGGACCGAATCACAACTCAAGAACCAGGATAGGGCGAAACCCACCACTCTTTTCAGGTTGTATGAACCGACCAAATCGACCAGCAGACTGGCTAGGTAGATTTAGTAACCTGCAAAAGTACTTGCAAAAAATAGGGTCATAGGGATGGTACCAACACCTCTGCGGTGAGACAACCAGGTTTTTTTTGGCTCAAATTGGATGGCTCAACCCGGGAAGCAAGCGTCCTGAAGTAGTGGCAGGCTGCTGAGGCAGCGCTTGCCTTTGATCCATGATCCCACATTGTCGCTACTAGAGTGTGAGGAAGCGACGTATCCTGAGTGTGAGGAGGACGTGCGTCACTCACAGACAAACCCAGCGTGTTCTGAGAAGCTCAAAGAACATAGAGGAAATTGCTCTTTTATTGAAAGAGTGGGTACCTGCTGACCCCGTAGGTCAGAGGCAGCAGCGGTGGAGAAAGTCCCTTTTCCCCAAGGGTATTTACAGAACAATCCCTCCAGTCCTTGGGTAGTCTGCTTCCAGGAAGCACCACTTTCATGCACTGCAACCCAATGGCAGACTGCGCCCCCTAGGTGTGGCCAGCTCAATGCCCCTGAAGGGGAGCGGAGCAATTCCTGTTGGGGCCAGCAGGGGGGGCCTTCGGCAACAGGCAGATGAAAATGCGGCCCTTCCACTGGCACTCTCAGTTCTTTTGCTGCTTGTGAACTACCCAAGACCGCTGGGACAAGTCCTGAACAGTGTCGCCAAAGAGGCTGGCCTGAGAACAGATCTCCAAGAAACACCAAAGGCCATAGCATGCAGGGTGGAGGTGGCATGGCCTGCAGCGCTGTGAGCCCCGCTTTACAGCCAGGGCTGGCAGATGCTTACAGGCTAAGGTGGGAAGCACAGACACCCCCTCCAGGTGGCGGCGTTTCGCGAGCACGAATGCCCCACAATCGCACACTCCACCGGAGGACGTCAATGTGTTCCCAAGACCACCCCTATCCACAAGGGAAGTGTGGGGGAAAGAGCCGAACACGTAGCTGAGCTCTTCATGAACCTCTGGGAGGAAAGGCACCGGGGGGGCGCAGCAAGAGCTGTGTCCGACGCCGGAAACCAATCGTCAGACCACGAACGCCCGGGGAAGGCGGGGAACCCAACCTCCAGCCTGGCAGTCAAGGCTGCCCGGGGGAACATGGCCATCAATTTAGCCTCAGATTCCGGCTGTGCAGCTGCCACAATGGGGGGCTGCTTAGCAGAATCTCCGGCGTCAGAAGACGATAGCCCCTCCACTGATGCGGCGATAGACATCTTAACTTCCTCATAAGCCTTAAACGAGACGCAAGGCTCGTGCTGGGACGAACCGGCATCGACATTCAGAAACTCGACGGTAATATGCTGAGAGGAGCCGGACCTCCACGGGGACTGACCCGGCAGAGCAATCCAGACTATAATTTTCAGGTCTCCCATGCTTCCAGCCAATGCAGCCTCGGGAGTTTAGCAACCCGCAAAACTGGAAAGGGTAGAACGCAAAGGTGGCTTACATATTACATGTAAGCTGTGACCGAGTGTAATAATGGACATGCCGACACAGCGTGGGCATAACCCACCTACAAATGCTATCTCAACGTGCATTTGTTTACATCCCAGATCTGTGAGACAGCGATTGTGACCGTCATGAGGAAATAAGGAAATTATCGCTCCCTAAAAGCACATGATCAGAGATGCGTCTTGAAAAAGACACTCTCAACGATCGTGTATGCTGTAGGAAATTGCTCTTTTAGGCTGGATTGCCCAGGGGAGGACCGCAGCACTCATCTGAGTGCAGCAGGGCGATCTCTTCGCTGAAAATGCAAAGAAAGGATGTTCCACACAGCCGAGAATCTTGGCTGTGGAATCTGACGTGGAGGCCTTCTCGGCTGGGGACTCAGACGTGGCGCCCATCTTGGCCGGGGACTCTGACGTGGCGGCCATCTTGGCCAGGGTCTCTGACATGGTGGCCATCTTGGCTGGGGAATCTGGGGTGCTTCTCAATATCCCTACTCATTTCCTCGCTCCTCCATGCTCCATTCTATGACCCGTCAAAATAAGGCATTAATATGTGCTTAATTAGTACTAATAAATGGCTAATGTTCTAGTAATATGCAACTAGTCAAGAAACCATAAAATGAAGTGTTACCAAATAAAGTGTGACCACGCATTTTATGTGAGTTATGCAAGCTAGGTACTGTAAGTGTATTTTCTAACATGAGAGTTATTAACCGTATTAACAGCAAACTCATTGGCTGCGTATGCAACATGAACCACTCAGCTTGTACCAAGTAGTTTAAAACTGTGAATATCATCAGTTTGCGTTAATGACAGATGACAGAACTTGGCATGCAGCAGAAATTACCCCATGGTGTGCAACAAGTGGTAATACACTACCAACAGCTTGGACATAATTGTTAAACTGGTGTGAAATTTATAATAATGTGGCAAGTCTAATTTTGCCATTAGTACATATGTATGCTAGTGTGTCATCTTTTAATCACCCATACGTTATTCCAAATTTGAATGAGATGTTTGAAAAACTGTGCACTGTTTTGGGACTGAAATGCATTGGGAAGGAAGAAAGTAAGGAAGAAAGGAAGGGTTGATTTAGGTGAACTAACCCTTTAAACATAGCCACTAATAGATATCCGAAAAAGTGATTTGTTTATGTTTAAATTTCTCATTCTTAATGGGATGGTGTCTATCAACATTAACATGAACAATGTTCACTTTTCAATGTACAAGTATGTATGTATCCCATGTAATCTTTCATTAATATGAGGTTATAAAATTGCTTGTGATTGCTTGACATGCCATGTCAACTACACATATCTGAATTCAGCATAAGTTAAAAACTTTGGCAGATACAGACACTATTCAGTAACATTTTTGTATATCATTGTTTACTTTTCTTCTTCCACAATGTCTGAATAGATCCTTCACTTTTTCCCCTCACTCATTTAGAATTCATTTGTATTTTAAATAATACTTGTGATATTTCAGAGACCAACCATAAACAATTTAATAATTACACTTTAAACTGTCAGTTGCATCACATGTTTTGTTCATTGCCTTTGTTGTTGAGAACAGTTTCACTCCCTTGATGTTTATGACACTAATATGGTGTATCCTCCAGATAATTAATTTATTAGTGTGCCCCTACTTGTCTGTAAGACACCTATGAAATTTCCCCTCAGGTGAGTACGTGCAACTCAGGTGAGCATTTGCGTCAGCCTGATTTTCAGGTTGCAACATGTCACAGTTCAATGTCACATGCCTGGTACTTGTTGTTTCAGCTTCTGAAAGTGTGATACATCATTATGGTGATTATGTCCAACATTTTGTTATTACTGTTATTAAAAGGTCCTGTAGTTCTACACATAATTCTGACTCTCTCATTCTCCTTTAATATCATGTACAAAAGACCACGTCCATTGCAACTGTACCCTGCTGCCAACTCCTGACCATTATTCTCATAGTTACAGTCATGACTGTCTTGAACCACATGTATCAGAAATGATGTAGCCAGTAGAAACGTTTGGGAGCAAACTTTCACTTTTGTTAATTTCCTTATAATAGCAAATATCATGGTTTGAGCCAGCTCTAGAAACATTAAACCATTAAATAGCAGCTAAATTAATAAACATACATATAGTGGAAAGGTAAATTATCTTTTTTTCACAAAAGTTTCATACATGAAACATTATAATTTTTCATATTTCATTAGTTTTCCTGTTGTAAACGTCTCAATTTAGTATGGAACCATGGTTCCCTTTCAAGGGAAGTCATGCTTCGTCGATGATGGCACTGTCAGCATGACAGTGTCTGAAGCACATATGAAATTAGCCCGATCTTGACTGATGTTGCGCCATGACAGCATACCCTGCAAACAAGCCTGCACTGACCCTTTACAGGCCCACTAAGGGCTAGCCGAAAGGGCCCCCAGCAGGGTGCCCCTTAGTGCTGGCCCTGCATGGGCAGCCCTCACCTAGCCCCCAGGAAGCCCTCACTAGGGCCACACAGGCCCTTAGTGCTGGCTTTGCACAGGCAGCCCTCACTAGGCCCACACAGGGCCCCCCACTATTAAACTAGAACAATACTGTTTCACTACAAATACTTTAACTTACAAATACTTTATACAGCTATTATAACTTAAGTCTTTGAGAAAAAAACAGTTATCTGAAATCACTACAGGACTAATGTCTTTATTGTCAAAAATGTGTAGTAGTCAAAGGGATTTCAGATCAATGGATTTATTAAACAAAATAAAAACATAACAATAAAAAACATTCAACGGGTACAAAGGTAGAAGCTACAAAGGTAACACTGCTACATTTCCCACAATACAGTATTAGCTTCTGGTCTTTTATTAAGCCGAACCCAGTAAGCACCCAAGGTCAATCTCAAAAGACTGATCCCCCTATTAGATTACATAAAAGCATGGACACTACTACCTAGCGTATCTCAGTAGGTCCTGTGTACGGTGGAAAGAGGTTACAGAATCTAGTTTAGATCTCATCCACCCAAGCTCAACAGGGTGGTTTGGATGGTAGCCAACCCTGAGCAGGGTTGGATGAGGGTAAAATCCCTCTTGCCGAAGAAGGCCATTAAGCATATTCCTCTTCCCGAGAAGGAGTCTGGGTTCTACAGCTGGTACTTCATAGTTCCGAAGAAGTTTACGCTGATTAGCGTTAAGTCAGTCAGCATAGTAGCCTAGGTACACATAGTCATAGGCCACTATTGTTAAGCCGGTACTTTATGTAGCCCTGTGTAAACTGTGTAAAATGTTCTTATTTTAATTCTGTTTAGTGTTGCTCTTCATGTGATTTTTCTGCTGTTCAAGATGTTTTTATTTCCCCCAAATGGTTTCATAAATAAAATATTTTTCTTTTTTCCTTTATTTAATTTTTGTATTGCCTTATACAATTAACACAACATACTTTCACATAACTGCAAAAGTGTATTCAATTCTGCTTTTTTTTCTTCCCAAAACCTTGCTCATAAATGCCCTCTGCTGTTCTTTTTTTTTTGGCAAAGCATTCATTGTATGCCAGATTTACAATCATACTAGTACAGTTAGCCTCTTCCCTCTTGCTTTTAAGCAAATACCCCAAAACAAGTATCACATTTTACATTACATTTTCCAAACTGAACATACTGTACTATATTTTTATTACTTTATGGACTCCTTACAAATTGAACATTGAATGATTGTTCGAGCTACAGGGACACTCACAGGCCTTTTCTGACTCATCTGACGAAACAGTCAAATAAATAAAGTAAGCAGATAGAAGGATAGATAAGACCAGACCAGCTTAAGTATTTGACTATGTATGCAAGTGCTGTGCTCTGGTGGTAATCATGGCATCATATTTGTATAGCATATATATGTAGCAATTATAGCATCTATTGGAAACTGTGCATTGCATGTGCCCCTGCCACAAAGTCAGAAGCATTCATAAATCCTATATTGCTGCACACATAGAAGACATTTTTGAACTACAGGTATCATAAACTTTGTAGCATTTGGGTGCAAACTCTCACTTCTGTTAATCACCTCAATCTCTTAGATACACACTGTGAAAACATTAAACCAGTAAACAGCAACATAATTAATAAACAGATAAAGCCAGTGTTAAAGTAAAACACTTGCATATGCAAACTGAATTTCACATAACATTATAACAAACCTGGAGCAAGATAGAGGTTTTGTGTAAACTTAAATTAAGATAATGCCTCTATGCTGTGTAAATTGAACTATAGATATCAGATGTGATAGTCAATATAAACAGTTGGAAGTTCATTTCAGTTAATTTTCCTCAATGCAAAGACCACGATTTAAGCCATTTAGAAAATCCAAAACGGTACACTAGTAAAATAAATAGCAACCAACTAAATAACAAACACATACAAATAACAAATGAATAAGGTGGAAAAGATAGGGGGCTTGTTTGCATTAAACTTACGTTTATAATCACGGATACTCTGTATACATCCAGAGTATTATCAGTTTTTTTTTTTTCCTTTTTCATGTTGGAAATGTTTATAGTGCACATGGCATTAATTTTGTCATCAGCATTAAAAGCACATTCTGCACACCCTGTTGTTTTCAGAAAAGTGCATTGAACCTTTACACAATTAGTTGCCCACAAGGTAGCAACACTGTAACAATTGTATACTTTGATCTTAAAATGCATTTAATGAGGAGTTTGTGACACATGATAATTTAACCTCAAGAAAATATGCATGTTCTTGTTCTTTTTTTCTCTCTCTCTCTCTCTCTCGACACAACAATGAAGGCACTGCACGTTACCTTCATTTTTGGTTGAAATATTTTTTTTTTTTAATGTGTAAATTGATCATTTTCACTAGATGTTGCACAGCAAACATAACCCTATAGCATCCCCTAGTGTCCAACCAGTGGCATAATCATTTTGATACTGCACCATTATAAAAGTCCAGTCAGTCTAGTTTTGCAATGAGTTTAAATAAATAAATAAATATCTGTTTTTCAGGATACTGTATTTTAAAGGTATTTTTGTAAAGTCCAAATTTGTTTTACAGATATGTATTGAAAATGGTTTAAGCATAATTATTACACATGGGCCTCCAGAACTGTCCTTAAGACACTAGCAGTTTACAGGTAGGCAGTTAAGGTCACAGTTACAATAACTTGGGACAGTACTACTGACTTCTGAAAAACATCAGAAGAATGCCCAGGTTTCCTGCTCACCTAAATAAACATGCATATTTATATGTGCATATGTGGCCAGCACAATGAACTGCAATGACTGTAATGTACGACACCTAAGACAGTGCTACAGGGAGAGAGGAAGGACAGTTGATTGCCCTTGCAGTGGCAAAACGTCTAACCATGAGCTTGTCCAAATACCCACACTTGCGGTCTTGAACACTTGAGAGCACATATGCGCACAACAGGAAGTAAGTGCGCAAAACTGTCCCAGGTCTTAAAAATGCCAGAGCACAGTGCCCTTAATGCACACTAAATCCACACTAAGCATATCCAATCATGCATCATGTTCTGGAAATAAATTGTAAGGCTTTTTGGCGAGATCTTCGACAGGTAACAGAATCCTTTCCAGTGTAAATCAAATATTATTAATATTTAGATTTTACATGTAATTTGGAGGTTAAACTAAGTGTTGCCGATTTTACTGGTGGAGTGGAAAGATTTGCAGCTGCTTTTTTATCTCAGTAAGACTACTGAACAGAGACATATGTTTATTTTAAAATGCAAAGTATTGAAAATCAAAATAAAGTTCTGTAAACACTTGAATTTTACTAACTTATAAATGTGTCCCATCGCGTGTCCCATCCCATGTAAGCAGACAAGAGGTCAAGTGCAAAGACCACAAGTGTGAGTATTTGGACAAGCCCTGTGTGTCCCTCGGAAGTTTCTTAGAACTTGCAAGTGCCAGTAAATCTAAACTGGTAAATCTAGTGTAGTCCATGAGGATGAGATGCAAGTGAAGTAGACTTGTCCACTTGTCTCTTTAAGGCAGGTAGTGGTATTCCATTTCTGTTTGTCAAATGCCTGTGAATCTTGCTCAATTCATGACTCAATAATTTTGCTGGAAATAAAAGCAGTTTTGGGTGTATGTATGTATTTAGTTTTATTTACTTTATTTCTACGCCTGTATGAAACACTATGTGTGTTACATAATCATTTTGACTTTTTATATTCTGTGTTCAAAGAAACAATTGAGGCCCTGCAGAATAGATATTCTAAACATGTTTAAAAATAGCTACTTTGTTTTTATGTTCTCATTCTGCATGTGGTGGAGTATCTCAATCTCTTGAGTATCTCTTGAAATAGATATTTATCCACAAGATCAAGAAAAATCAAGATTTTAGGTTAACATTTATTTATGTAGTGTTTTTACGAAAAACGTTTGTCACCATATCAGGCGTGTAAAACACCTAAATACTTGTAAATATCCAATGTAATCTCTCAATAGTAGTTATTAAAACTACATGTGCATGTAAACTGCATGTATTACTGCATGTATAAACTGCCTAGTTAAAGGAAATGTTCAAAACAGTTTTATATTAATTTTCAAGAAATGTAAAAGAAAACTGCTGTCATTGTTTTACATGTGAAAACATAAAACATATATCTGAATTCAGACAAAAGTGGTTTTAAAAACTCATTTGTATATTTCTTAGGGGTGGGGGAAAAATCTATTCACATTTAAATCATGATTCAGTCTTCTACTGATCGATTCACAAATTTCAAAAATAATTTTTGTTGTTAATATTAATAATAGCCTAGGCTTAATAATAATAGCATGATGTTCTCAGAAAAAACAGCAACAGCAATGGAGAAGAAAAACAAATACATCCTGCCCCATTTTCAGCGAGGGCAAATAATTATTGATATTTATTTATTATGGGAAGTAGAGATGCGCCCGAATCCATATTCGCAAAGACATGGAAAACGAAAACGCGTTCTACGGAGCCACTAAACGGACATGGTTAGCCTCTTAGCGGTAGCCTGTTACAATAGAGTTGCACACAATTTCTCTTACCACATAAACAGAGTAAGGAGAGGTGACTGATAGGACAATGATGAATGATTTGCAGATCCTGAACACCACTGATAAACATCTAATCTTGTAAAATATGTGGTATGTACTGCCGCTCCGTAATGTACACAGAGTATGTGCAATCACGAATCTCAAAAGTGAAAATAAAAAACGAGCATATAATGACAGAGCAATAATAACAGCTCCCTGATGCCCGCAATTTATATACAGGATAATTACCCATTGACATATAAAGCATTGACTTTTTTTTCTCCCATCTCATATTTATTCCGTTTTAGTGCACGTCATTTCTTTTTCAAACATTTGGGCACATTCCTAATGGGAGATGTAAAATATTTTAAAATAATTTATTAGGAAGATAATAATTCGATTTTAATCGAATCACGACCCCAAGAAACTATTTAAATTGAATCGTCAGGTACCTAAAGATTCCCACCCCTAATATTTCTGGCAACCTGGTCTCGTGGCGAAAACGTACTTTTCAGATCTAATAGGTAGAAAATGTAATTTATTGTTAGTTTCCAGCCACAGCTATATCAACCACGTTTTATGTGACGTTGGTTTTGTACATGTCACCACAGTTCTGACTTTAAATGTCTGTTGAGTGAATTGACATTAGCTGCTATAACACCAGAAAGCGAAACATACAGTATGGAGCTGTAATCATAACTGTGTACAAAAACGATTGCACGTGCTTGCTGTTTTACTGCCTCCAGTGTTCATTTCTGTTTGAAACTGCAGTGATATTTACTTATTGTATGTATTTCACACCTTGCGAAAAAGTTCCCACAGGTACGTTTTTGCCATGAGACCAGGTTGATTTGTCTGTTGTCTTCTTCCGCAATATGACTCTGTGGAACTTTTAACCTTTAATTTTTATTTATTTATGTATGTATTTTTATTTTATGTTTTTTTTTTTTTATTATTTATTTTTTTGTAAGCACCTCATTGAGAATTTACATTGTAAATTATACTTGTGACATTTCAGAAACAGAAACCAACCGTAAACGATTCAACAACCACACATAATTAAACAATCGGTTGCATCATGTATTTTGTTCATTCCCTTTGTTGTTTACAATTTCACCCCCTTAATGTTTATGACACTAAAATGGTGTATCTTCCAACTGGGCTTTAATTAAAGGGTTTCTTATTTGTGTTTTCCATGTTTGTGGAGATACCTATGAAATTTCCTCTCAGGTGAGTACATGCAACTCAGGTGAGCATTTGCACCAGCCTGATTTTCAGGTTACAACATGTCACAGCACAGTTTCAAAGACCTGAGACACTGAACCCCTTTACCCTCCATCCCACACACACTTTGGAAAAAAAAAAAATAATAATAATAATAATATAAAAAAATATGTATATAAAAGAATATATAAGAATATAAGAATGTGTATATTGTTTTATTTGTCAATAGGACTTAGGTGTTGTTTTTCCCATCATGCATTGCTTTGTATTTTGTTCAGGCTTAAGCAGGATGATATAACATTTAGGAGCAAATATGCAGAATAGTAAACCAGTGCTTGAGGATAAAATGGCAAATATCTCCACAGCTACAGTAAATTTTCCAGGAGAACTGACATAAGCTGGTATAAATGTAATCCATACAGCACAAAATATGAGCATACTAAATGTGATGAATTTGGCTTCATTAAAGTTATCAGGCAGTGTGCGAGCCAGAAAAGCCAGAATAAAGCACAAGACAGCCAGTAGGCCAATATAACCCAAAACCGCCCAGAAACCTAGAGCAGAACCCAGACTGCACTCAAGAATAATCTTTTCCTTATAATATTTCATATTTTTGTAGGGAAATGGAGGTGATATTGTGAGCCAAAGCACACAGATAAGAACCTGCATGAGTGTAAAGGCAAGAACACTGAGTCGTTGTTGTGCAGGCCCAAACCATTTCATGACGTTACTTCCTGGAAGTGTAGCCTTGAAGGCCATTAACACTACTATTGTTTTTCCAAGAACACAGGAGATACAGAGAACAAAAGTGATCCCAAATGCTGTGTGACGCAACATACAGGACCACTCAGTGGGCCGACCAATAAAAGTAAGTGAACAGAGGAAACACAGAGACAATGAGAAGAGCAGCAGGAAGCTCAGCTCTGAGTTGTTGGCTTTTACTATGGGGGTGTCCTTGTTGCTGTAAAAGAGGATGGCCACCAGCACTGTTAATCCTACTCCAAACAGTGAGAAAATGACTAGCACTATACCCATAACTTCTGTGAATGAGAGAAACTCTACAGCTTTTAGCACACACTTATTTTTTTCAGCATTAGACCAGTATTCCCCTGGACACTGCTTGCAGTTATTTGAATCTGGAAAGGAAGTTGTGTTTACTATGGTTAGAAATTAAAAATAAAAAAGTTTTATTTATGAACTCCTTTGATAAAAAAATGCACCCTGAAGAGTAGAAGAAAACCACAAAAAGAACAACTAGCCAGTTTTCTTTGGAACTTTGAGATGAACTGAAGATTACCTGTCTCGTTACTGATTTCTCCTTCTGCACATGGAATACAGTCATAACAGCAGATGGGTCTTCCTTTCTGTGCAGCCTTCCTAGTGCCTGGAGAACAGCTCTCACTGCACACAGACCTTGGTTTCTACATTGTGAAATATGCGTATAGTTATGTATTCTCACTGTGTATACATACATACATACACACATACATTTGTATATATGTATGATTTTGCCATTATGGCTACTCAGTTTAAACTCTGAACAATAAAGGTTATTGTCGTTTACCTTTAGTGTTCCTCCAGCCCAAAGTATCTTTTCAGTGTTAACCACAAAGCGTTGGTCAGGAGGCAGTGAGGCATCATAGTATCCTACTGGTTTAAATTGGATTGATCCATCAGAGTCCTGCTGCCAGTTAACAATTTCATATTGGGCTACTGTGGCACCAGTACTGTCAAACCACACGCCATCTCCGAACTTTACAGTGAAATTTACTTTTTTCAGAGCCTCAACCACCTAGTAAAAAGACAATTTAGTTGTAATTGACAAATTGTAATACAGTGTCAATCAGTAAAAAAAAAATTATATATATATATATATATATATATATATATATATATATATATATATATATAAAGTTTAGCTTAATTCTGTATTTACCTGTTGTGGTTGTATTGTCAGGCCTTTCTCACAACCTTCTTGTGTTTTGCACTTTAGTAGATTGTGTAATGAATGAGCCACAGCATAAACTGCTTTGTAAACGTTGCTTGAAAATCTGTGTTCAGGCACATCTTCATTGTAATTTTTCAGCACTAGCAGATCCTGATATCTGCTGCAATTTACTTTGATCTGAGAATCATTACCTTGACCCTGTGAGCATGGAAGAGCTGTGTCCCAGAATGCTTTTATAACATAGTCTGCAAAACCTTCGATATTGATTTTTCTCATTGCAAACCCCAGTGAACCTCCCAGCACACGAAAAGTAGTTGTGTGAGAGATCAAACTCTTGGAAGTTATCCATGCCTCCACACCGACCATTTGGAGGCCCGTAATGTTCTCAATACTTAGCTGTTCACTTAATAAGCCCATCTCAAGAAATGAAATAAACGCAACAAGCACTTTTGCTGTACCTTTTTTTATTATGTCTACGACTTTTTTGAGCTTTTCATGCTCTGTTCGATAGAATTTCACAGAGTACTCCACACAGATCCCTTCATTCTGAGCTGTGTTAAGAAATATGGCCATTCCATTGTTTCCATAGTCATTGTCACTGTTCACAGCTCCCACCCAAGACCAGCCAAAGTGCTTGACTATATATGCAAGTGCTCTGCCTTGGTGGTAATCACTAGAAATAGTCCTGAAGAATGAAGGATAATCTATTCTGTTACTGAGACATTCACAGGAGGCCGCATGACTTATCTTGAAAAAAAAAAGATAAGAGAGATTAGAAAAATCAAAATGAGTACAGAATATGGTGAGTAAACCTGTTTTAATTTCCACCTACCACTGGAATTTTAAATGGTCCTGTAGTTCTGGACAAAATCACTGTGGCAGAAGACTCTGTTTCTCCTATGATGGCATGTATAGGAGACTTTTTAGTGCAAGTGTCCCCTGCTACAAACTCTAGACCATTCATTAGTCCCATAGTTGCACTCATAGAAGACATTCTTGAACTACAAGTATCATAAATTTTGTAACCAATAGAAATATTTGGAAGCAAACTTTCACTTCTGTTAATCTCCTCAATGGCAAAGATCATGATTTGAGCCAGCCGAAAATCTCTCAGATTCACACTGCGAAAACATTAAACCAGCAAACTAAATAAATAAACAGATAAAGACAGTGTTGACACAAGACATGCATATACATACTAAATTTCACATAACATTATAACAGACCTGGAGCATGATAGAAACTGAGGTTTTTGTGTAAACTTGAATGAAGATAATGTCTCTATGCTGTGTACTGGAAAAAGTGCCCCAATAGTTACGTCTCCATCCTTGAAAAACAGAGGGTACTTAGGTTCTCCCATCATTCGGCAAGGAGCGTTTCCTGCCTTTGCTTGAATCTGAATGAAGCACAGGAGTATGTAAAGAAACAGAAGCATCCCAAAGATTGAGCTCAACAGCATCTGCCAAATGCACTTAATAAAGTATTTCCACTTTTATAGACATAATTATTATGGTTGAATGACTGCAAACGTACCCCATGACCTCACAGGGCAGCATGTGAGGTAGAGCATTGGTCAAATAGAGTCAATAGAGTCAAACTAATTTTCTTACCATGTTAGAAAATATTAGGTTTTTAAACTTTGAATATTGGATCATTAATTTCTTTGCTGTGCACTCAGATCTGCATTACCTAGTATTTCATAAAATCATTACGCGCCTACCATGTTCAATGTTTTTTTTTTTGTGAAATTCTATTTTGGCATTAGTAAATATCTTTGCTACTGCATATAACAGATGATATACAGATAATCCTGTCTCCATGTTTTCACTATTTAGTGAAAAGCTTTGTAGTTTAGCTTGCTTTATATAAAACACAAAACAATAGAAAGTAAGCATATTTTATTTCCCTAAACAGGTAGCTTACAGGATACTGACTTACTAACAAAAAAAATGTTGTCTTCTCAGGATGATTATTGTAGCAATTTTTACTAACCTTGTGCACTGTTTAGTCCATGTATATTGGTAATTGGCAGATATATGGAGAATACTTTTTTCAGCATTGTGAATTAACTAAACTTTTAAAAGTTTTCACTGTTTTAATCACCTCACAGTTGTAGTTCACTTAAACTTATGTTCTAAAAAAACAAACAAAAGAAAAAAAAACCTTCACCTCTTTCAGGCCTGACACAGTTACACTTATTTGAAAGTCGGTTGCATCATCTGTTTACATAATTCATGTACATTGTTTTAGAGATCAGATGAACCTTTGGATGTTTATGACATTAATAGCTTCTGGCAGTGTTTTAATGAGATGGTTTCTTATTTTTGTTTATAAGTTCATTGAAGCATCTATCAAATTTGCTCCTGGGCAAGTACAAGTATTTGCATCAGCCTGTTTATCAGTTCGCTGTGTGTGAAAGTTCAGTGTCACAGACCTGAGGCTTTGTGTTTACAATGCGATCTTTTTTTTTTTTTTTCACCCCAGCAAAGGCCCACATTATACTAGCAAATGTTCTCTTACACGTTGCTACTATTCACACACCACCACCAAAATGGCATTAACATATAATAATAATTTGCCATATTTACCTTACATTCAGTTCATACATTATCACTTAATTTGATGGCATTTCTTTCCAGAATGTATTTTAAGTGGCAGCATTCAGATTATTGCAACTGACTATAGTATGACTATCATATTATGACCATAATATTTAGTCCAGAGCAGGGGCAATTTCAAGGACCTGATACAGCATTCTTCAGCTTAGTCTTATATTCAGAATAAAGCATTCGTTTGATTGTGTGCTGAGCAAAGAAATATCTTTGTTGTAGTATCCTTTCAAATGTTAGGGGGATTTCTGATGTCCTTGTTTACAGCCCTGTTTCAGCCTCTTTCAAAATAAAAGTCTTTAATAACAATATCTTTATAAACAAGCGGCATATTTTAAATGTAAGCAACTACAATCATGCTTTAAAAAGCTCTCAATGAAATGAAATTCCATGACACAACAACAGTAGTATTTGTAAAATTATAGTGGATTTGGGTGTCCACCATGACGCTCATTGTGAGAAATGCTGAAAGTGATACAAATAGTGAAACTTTCCCATGAGGAATATCTGGTTGAAAAGATCCCTAATCCAATCCAATTTATATTTAAAATCAACAAACAACAAATAAAATGACTTTCTTTTTGCATAATCACTAAAACAATAATAGTACCAATGATGTCCGCATTTGAAATGGCAACATGACTGACAACAGTTTAACTAGCATGTTCAAATATCAAATGTAAATGATCAAATAAAGCTTTGAAAACATTTCCTAAAGGGTAACCCTCACATTTCAGCTTTTAAATAAAGAAAATGGTTAAGTCATTTAATCAATTATTAAATGATAATTGATTAATAAATTAGTATATGTATTTTATCTGCTCCATAAATCTAGATAACTTATCTGAATTGTTTAAATGTGTAGAATCCACATAAGGTTGTTTTTCATCAACTGATCAAAATATAGGCTACAGCAGGGCATGCAGATTCAATCTGTTTTTGAACAGACAAAAACGGCACACAAGCTAAATGTAAATGTAAGTCTCTGTAAATCCACTGTATGTAACGTAACTAGTATGTTTTTATTCAGACCTTTTCAGTTATTTTCTAAGTACCCAGTCATACAAGTAATATGACAAATATAAATTACTTCAGAAAAATTAAATATTTGCTATATGCAATTCATATATGTGTACATTATTCTTCTACTACATCATGTTGATATTCGTACTGGCACAAAATGTCACAGATTAATGGGTAAATGAATTTATCAGAGACAGAAATTCAACAAGCAAAAACCACACACACACACACACACACACTGTTAGGCTTTTATTTGTGCAACACAAATCGATCTATGGAATGTGTGATGGCTGCTTTGTCCGACAGAGCTTCTTTTACAGACTTTTAGCTGCTTTATTTTAAACTAACCACCAGACCAACCACATACTTTTTTTCGACACTCTCGAAGCTTTTTCCAAAACAGTCAGAGGAAAGTCTCAGACCTTTACGAGGCTTCATTTGCCCATCACTTCTTTTATCTGTTAAGGGTGATTTCCGGTGACAGCACTGATCAGTGCATTTATTGGTTGTGTCTTACAAGCTGTTGTTAAAAGTACAAATAACTTTAGTTTCAGTCTTTTTTAATATAAAAGTCTTTACTGCTGCTGACTTGTAAAAACTGTCTCTTGTCACCATCTCATGGCGGAACAATGCAACTAAAAATCACCATCAAGAACACACACATACACATGGTTTCCTAATACTAAATACTATTATTAATTATATAACATATTATTTATTGAATAATAATTAACAAACAACAACAACAGCCATCATAAAAACTGCTAGGCAATTCAGTCAGAAGTATAAAGACAGCACTCTGATATACAGCATTGAATTTACACAACATGATGAGATTTTGCTCTCAGCCAAAACTATTTGCTCTGGAACAAATGATAGATTAATGAGACCAAAGACTACCCGTTAGATTTACCCAAAACTAATTATAACTCATGTTTAACCACTATAGAGGCTGCTCTCGGCAGGTCATGAGCGCTGAATGGGCGCTGATGCCCTGGAGCTCACATCTCCTAAAATGTCAAAGCAAACTACATTCCATGACACAAAATAGCATTGCTTTTAAAATTATAGTGGATTTGGCCATTAGCCATGATACTCACTGTAAGAAAAACCTCAAGCACAGTGATAAAAATGGTGAAATGGCTTTTGGAATTCTATTGGAAAACAACAGAATTTGTACTCTACTGGGAAAACATTGCTTGTGCACAGGATTCAGTTATCTGCTTACTTATTTCTTTAAAGTCACCATGAAATCAAAAGTGACAATTATAATTTTATTTATTACATGTTTTACAAAAAAGCCCTTAAAACCTTACTTCAAAAACTTTAACTTCACTTTTCCCCTTCCCACTTTGCACTTTGTCCTTTACAGCTGCATGACATTTAAGTGTTTAACACTCTTTTGAACATAGACATGTTGTTTTATTTTCATTAAGATTTAGTTGCCGCTTTCCCCATCATATGTTGTTTTGTATTTTTTTCAGGCTTAAATAGGATAATGTGACATTTAGGTACAAATATGCAGAATAGTAAACCAAAGCTTGAGGCTAAAATGGCAAATATCTCCACAGCTACAGTAAATTTTCCAGGAGAACTGACATAAGCTGGTATAAATGTGATCCACACAGCGCAGAATATAAGCATACTGAATGTGATGAATTTGGCTTCATTAAAGTTATCAGGTAGTGTGCGAGCCAGAAAAGCTAGAATGAAACACAATACAGCCAGTAGGCCAATGTAACCCAGCACAGCAGAGAAACCTGTAATAGAACCTAGATGACATTCAAGAATGATTTTTTCTTGATAATATTTCATATTTTTGTGGGGAAATGGAGGAGTTATTCTTAGCCAAAGCACACAAATAAAAACCTGTATTAGTGTAAAGGCAAGAACACTAAGTCGTTGTTGTGCAGGTCCAAACCATTTCATGACATTGCTTCCTGGAAGTGTAGCCTTGAAGGCCATTAACACCACTATTGTTTTACCAAGAACACAGGAAATACAGAGGACAAAGGTGATCCCAAACGCTGTGTGACGCAACATACAAGACCACTCAGTGGGCCGACCAATAAAAGTAAGTGAACAGAGGAAACACAGAGTCAATGAGAAGAGCAGCAGGAAGCTCAACTCTGAGTTGTTGGCTTTTACTATGGGGGTGTCCTTATTATTGTAAAACAAGATGGCCACCAGCACAGTTAATCCTGCTCCAAACAGTGAGAAAAAGATTAGCACTATACCCATAACTTCTGTGAATGACAGAAACTCTACAGCCTTTAATATGCATTCATTTTTTTCAGCATTAGACCAGTATTCCCCTGGACACTGCTTGCAGTTATTTGAATCTGGAAAGGAAGTCGTGATTACTAGTTAGAGACAAAAGGAACATTGTTTATTTATTGTTTATTAACTCCTTTGGTAAGAAACTGCACCTTAAATAGTAGAAAAAGAATGCAAATAGAACAACTAACCAGTATCCTTTGGAAGTGTGAGATGGCCTTAAGATTACCTGTCTCATTACTGATTTCTCCTTCTGCACATGGAATACAGTCATAACAGCAGATAGGTTTTCCTTTTTGTGCAGCCTTCCTAGTGCCTGGAGGACAGCTCTCACTGCACACAGATCTTGGCTTCTACATGGGAAAATATGCATATAGTTATTTATATCTACACAAGAAAAAAGTGCATATTTTTCAAAACAGAATACTGCAGCTTTCAGGCATAAATTTTGCAAATGTGCAATAGGAACTATTGTATTCTAGTTCACTGTGAATACTTTTTAAGAAAAAACCAATATTTAAAAGTGTTGTTATAAAAAAAAAAAAAACTCCGCACCGAGACCCTTAATACTTCAATTGATTAAATTTGTCACTAATTACCCTAAATTTCCAATAGTAATCTTTTTTTTTTTTTTATTTTCTTAAAATGAATTCCTAAAAATCATTTTAAATAAGTATTATACCTGTAACAAACTCTCGGGAGCGTTCGGATCCATTTGCAGGCTTTAATCGAAGTGTAAAACAGGCAGAGGGTACAAGAACCAGCAAGCAGGTATAATACAGATAATCCAGTCGGGTAGTCGAAACAGGCAGACGTCAAAGAGGCAGGCAGCGAGAATCAAACACGAGAAAGGCAGTCCGGAATCAAAACACAAGTAAACAGTAACACTAGAAAACGCTCGGAAATATCACCTAGGGCAGATATGACTTCGCGAAGGCTTGCCGAAAGTTCGCGCCTTATAAAGGCGAGTAATCACAGGGAAAATGAGAAACACCTGAGGCGGAACTAGCCGAGGTGCGTGGGCATAAAGAGTCCGGGGGGGAACTTAGAACACGGGCGAAGGTTCCCGCTGCGGCTGTGCGGAGAGGGCCACAGAGGTGCTGTTTGTGACAGAGCCCCTCCCCTGCGAGCGGCTCCCGAAGCGAGCTGCTCCTTGACGCCGAGGTCTACCACGGGGGCGAGGGGCCGGTTTCTCCGGGTGATCCTGATGAAAGTTAGTGGTAAGTTGTGGATCCAGTATGTCTTTAGCACTGACCCATGATCTTTCCTCGGGACCGTACCCCTCCCAGTCGACAAGATACTGTAGCAATCCACCTCGGCGTCGGGAGTCCAAAATCTGGTTCACCTGATAGATGTCCTCATCATCAGGTACAAGGGGAGGGGTCTCTGCTGGAGCGGCCTCGTCCTGGTCCCCCTCTCCTCCTGGGTCCGCAGCGGGCTTAAACAAGGAAACATGAAAGGTGGGTGAGATACGATAATGGGACGGTAACTGTAAACGAAAAGCAACTGGTGAAATCTGTTTTATGATTTTGAAGGGACCCACATACCTCGGATTTAATTTCTTGCAAGGGAGGCGAAGCCGAAGATCTCTCGATGAGAGCCAGACCCACTGGCCAACTTGATATTGAGGGGCATCTCTCCGAAGACGGTTGGCCTGGCGTGTTACTCGCTGGATGGCTCGTTGAAGGCTGGCATGAGTAGCATCCCAGGTGGCTTCGCTCCTCCGGAGCCAGGAGTCAACTGTCGGGAGGTTGGTTGTCTCTCCGGACCACGGGAATAGAGGGGGCTGAAAACCCAGTATGCATTGAAACGGGGTTAGCTGAGTGGAGGGTTTTTTCAGAGAGTTCTGGGCATACTCCGCCCAAACGATAAAGTCACTCCAGTCGGATTGCTTCAGGTAACAATAGGCACGGAGAAATTTGGTCAATTCTTGATTCAATCGTTCCACCTGTCCGTTGGATTGAGGGTGGTATCCCGAGGTCAAGCTGACATTAATGTTGAGTTTGGCGCAGAAGGCCCTCCACACCCGGGAGGTGAACTGCGGTCCTCGGTCGGACACTATATCTTCGGGCAATCCGTAGAAACGGAACACCTGGTGGAGTAGAATTTGAGCGGTCTCCCAGGCGGTGGGTAATTTGGGGAGTGGAATAAATCGGCAGGCCTTCGAGAATCTGTCAATGATGGTCAAAACGGTGGTATTGTGGTTGGACGGGGGCAAGTCAGTAACAAAGTCTACTGCCAAGTGGGACCAAGGCCTCTCAGGAAGGGGCAGAGGTTGTAAAAGACCCGCTGGGCGCTGGTGCTGGGACTTGATTTGGTTGCAAACCGCACAAGCTTTGACAAAGGAGGTTATTTGTTGATTCATGGATGACCACCAGAATTTATTGCCCACGAGTTCTTGGGTGGCTAGGATGCCAGGATGACCTGCGCTGGGGTTTTCATGAATCAAGGAGAGAAGACGTTGACGGAGCGGAGCCGGGACGTAGGTTCGTTCTGGTGGACACTCGGGTGGAGCTGGTTCAAGCTGTTGTGCCTCTGTTATTTCGGCCATGATATCCCATTGAACGGGAGAGACTATCAGTGTGGGAGGAATGATTGAGGATGGTGGCGTGTCAAGTTGGGAGTGGTCGTATTGTCTGGAGAGTCCGTCCGCTTTGCCATTTTTCGACCCAGGTCGATAGGTGACTTGGAAATGAAATCGTGAAAAGAACAGGGACCATCGTGCTTGGCGGGCATTGAGGCGTCGGGCAGTTCTCAGATATTCCAAGTTCTTGTGATCTGTCAGAATAATGAACGGGACGGTGGCGCCCTCTAACCAATGCCTCCACTCCTCCAAGGCTGCTTTCATGGCGAGGAGTTCTCTGTCCCCCACATCATAGTTACGTTCAGCTGGGTTAAGTTTTCGGGAATAATAGGCGCATGGATACAGTTTTGCTGGATTCCCATGGCGTTGAGAGAGAACAGCTCCAAGACCTGTGTTAGAGGCATCCACCTCCACTACGAACTGCTTACTGGGGTCAGGATGCCTCAGAATGGGGGCTGACGTGAAGCGAGTCTTGAGTTCCTGGAAAGCCTGTTCGCTGGCTGGTGTCCAGACCAGTTTGGTAGCACCTTTGCGGGTCAAGGAAGTTAGGGGGGCGGCCACCTGGCTGAAGCCACGGATGAATCTCCTATAAAAGTTGGCGAAGCCTAGAAAACGCTGTAGCTCTTTGAGTGTCTGGGGACGGGGCCATTGCAGAACTGCGGAGACCTTGTTGTCGTCCATGGTTACGCCCTCGGCGCTAATGATATAGCCCAGGAAGGAAACTGTAGAGAGGTGACACTCACATTTGGAGAGCTTTGCGTAGAGCTGATGCTGAATTAACCTTTGGAGAACTGCCCGTACATGATTGACGTGGTCTTGCTGGTTCTCCGAGTACACCAGGATGTCGTCAATGTACACGATGACGAACTTGTTGAGCATGTCCCGGAAAATGTCATTAATTAAGGACTGAAACACCGAGGGACTGTTGGAAAGACCAAAGGGCATAACAAGATATTCATAATGTCCCGAGGTGGTAGAGAAGGCGGTCTTCCATTCATCCCCTGCCCGAATGCGTATGAGGTTGTAGGCGCACCTTAGGTCCAACTTGGTGAAAATTCGGGCTGCGCGGAGCTGTTCCAGTGCCGATGGTACCAACGGGAGGGGATAACGAAACTTGATTGTGACCTCATTAAGAGCTCGATAGTCAATACACGGCCTGAGGGATCCGTCCTTCTTCTTAACGAAGAAAAAGCCAGCCGAAGCCGGCGAGGTGGAAGGCCGGATAAAACCCTTGGAAAGCTCCTCCTCAATGTACTGCTGCATGCATTGGGTTTCTGGTTGGGATAATGGGTAGACGCGGCCTCTGGGGGGCATAGCACCTGGCAGGAGATCAATAGAACAGTCCGTTTCGCGGTGAGGAGGCAGCTGGGTGGCCTTGATCTTACTGAAGGCCAGATGTAAATCCAAATAAGGCTTAGGGAGTTCTGCCAGGATCGTGGGTTCCGGTCTCGAGTCGGAACTGGTAGTGGAAGTTCTCAGGGGATGGATCAAACAGTCCTGTTGACAGATGGTAGACCAGTGAGTGATCTCCTGCTCTCTCCAGGCTATTTGTGGATCATGAAGGGTCAACCAGGGATGACCCAAGATGACAGGGTGGTTGGGTGACTGGGTGACGTGGAGACGTATAACCTCGGTGTGCATGGAACTGGTGATTAACGTAATGTCTTCAGTGGTGAAGCGAATTCTTCCTGCCCCTAGTGGTCGTCCATCGAGGGCTGCTACGGCCATGGGTGGGTCATATGGAAGGAGAGGGATATCATGACGATTAGCAAATTCTTGATCGATAAAATTACCCGCAGCTCCTGAGTCAACAAAGGCTTTAGTCTTTACATTACGGCCATGGATCACAATGCAAACATCTAGTAACAGTGAAGGGCTCAAAGGAATGAGGCTTACCCGAGAACTGGAGGGTCTAGGAGGTCGTGAAGGGCATTGTGAGCGAAAATGTCCCGGTTGACCACAGTATAAACAGAGACGGTTCTTCATTCTCCGGTCGCGCTCCTCATCCGTAAGTCGAGTATAGCCGACCTGCATAGGCTCCTCAGTGACCGGGTTAGGTTGTGGAAACAGATTGGCTGGGAAACGGCGCCCTCTACGGGAGCGGAGTAGATGGTCCATTCTGATAGCCATTTCCATAAACTCCTCTAAATCCTTCTCCTCGTCCCGGCACGCGAGTTCGGCCTGCAAATCCATCCTCAGGCCGCGACGAAACATGGCCTTGAGGGGCTTCCCCTCCCAGCCGGCCTGAGCTGCTAGCGTGCGGAACGTGAGGGCATAATCTGCAGCGGTAAAAGACCCCTGACGAAGGGTTAACAGCTCCTCCTCTGCCTCCTTACCATCCTCTCCGTGATCAAACACTTCCTTGAACTTCCTCAGAAAATGTTGATATGAGGGAAATGTCATCTGCTGCCCCTCCCACAATGCTGTTGCCCATTTTAAAGCTTTGCCGGTCAGAAGTGAGCAAACCAATGAAACTTTACTGTCATCTGTCGGGAAGTTTTGTGGCTGGGAATTAATATAAATGGTACACTGCATAAGGAAGCCCTTGCACTTGCCTGCTGAACCGTCATACTTCTCTGGGAGTGATAGACGAGCCGCGCTAGAGGTTGCCGTGGCAACAGCGGGTGCGGGAGGAGACGGAGGAGCGGCGGCCGCCGTGGGGGGATTCGCAGGAGTCGTGAGACGATTGACAGCCTGGGTGAGTGCCTGTACTGACCGTACAAGTTCCTCCGTCGTAGTAGTGATGTTATCCAATTGCTGGTGGTGAGTGAGGAGCACATTGGCCTGACGAGACACCTCGGTGACGACGCGGTGTAAAGCCGCTGGATCCTGGCTTGGCGAAGTCATCTGTAACAAACTCTCGGGAGCGTTCGGATCCATTTGCAGGCTTTAATCGAAGTGTAAAACAGGCAGAGGGTACAAGAACCAGCAAGCAGGTATAATACAGATAATCCAGTCGGGTAGTCGAAACAGGCAGACGTCAAAGAGGCAGGCAGCGAGAATCAAACACGAGAAAGGCAGTCCGGAATCAAAACACAAGTAAACAGTAACACTAGAAAACGCTCGGAAATATCACCTAGGGCAGATATGACTTCGCGAAGGCTTGCCGAAAGTTCGCGCCTTATAAAGGCGAGTAATCACAGGGAAAATGAGAAACACCTGAGGCGGAACTAGCCGAGGTGCGTGGGCATAAAGAGTCCGGGGGGGAACTTAGAACACGGGCGAAGGTTCCCGCTGCGGCTGTGCGGAGAGGGCCACAGAGGTGCTGTTTGTGACAATACCTGACATATAGAAATTAATGTTTGTTTGTTAATGTTTGATTTCCAATTTATTTACAGATTTGACTTATACATATTATGCATAAATGTATATTAGCTTCTTAGAAACCAACTTTCAGTTATACAGTACTGCAGTTAAGTACTGTAAGTTATTTAGTAATGAATGAATGAATTAATTAATTAATGAACCAGATAAAACAAACCCTGTAGGATAAACAGATAACTGCCATTTACCTCCTGCTGTCCTCCAGCCCAAATGATGTTTTCAGTGTTGAGCACAAAGCGCTGGTCAGGGGAGAGTGAGGCATCATAGTATCCTACTGGGTTAAATTGGATTGATCCATCAGAGTCCTGCTGCCAGTTCACAATTTCATATTGGGCCACTGCACCACCAGTGCTGTCAAACCACACATGATCTCCAAACTTTACTGTAAAACTTACGTTTTTCAGTGCCTCAACCACCTAGCAAAAAAAAAAAAAAAAAGATTTGTATTATCTTTGTTCCATTTTCATATGTACAGGTTTAGCCTCTTGCTCTCCCTGTCTGCACCTCTAGCACTGCATTTCTTTCTTGTATTTATTTATTTATTTATTTATTTATTTTGTTTGTTAGTTAGTTAGTTTACCAACCTACATACCTACCCACCTGTTGTGGTTGTATTGTCAGGCCTTTCTCACAACCATCTTGTTCCCTGCATTTGAGTAGACTGTGCACTGAATGAGCCACAGCATAAACTGCTTTATAGACGTTGCTTGCATATCTTTGTTCTGGCACATCTTCATTATAGTTTTTCAGTGGAAGTAGATCCTGATATCGACTGCATTTTAGTGCATATTGAGAAGAATTCCTCTCAGTCTGTGAGCATGGAAAAGCTGTGTCCCAGAATTATTTTAGAACATAATCTGAAAACCCTTCAACATTGATTTTTCTCACTGCAAATCCCAGTGACCCTCCCAGAATTTGAAAACTCTTTGAAGTGATCAAACTCTTTGCAGTTATCCATGCTTCCACACCAATCATTTGTAGGCCTGTAATGTTCTGAATACTTAACTGCTCAAGTAGATTGTTCATTTCAAAACTTGTAAGAAATGCAACAATAACTTTTGCAGTGCTTCGTTTTATGATGTCTACCACTTTTTTAAGTTTTTCATGCTCTGTTCTGTAGAATTTCACAGAGTACTCCACACAAATCCCCTCTTCCTGGGCTGTATTGAGGAATATATTAATTCCATAGTTTCCATAGTCATTGTCAGTGTTCACAGCTCCCACCCAATACCAGCCAAAGTGCTTGACTATGTATGCAAGTGCTCTGCTCTGGTGGTAATCACTAGCAATAGTTCTGAAGAAAGAGGGGTAATTTTTCCTATTACTGAGACATTCACATGTGGCTGACTGACTTATCTTAGAAAGAGAGAGAGAAGAGAAAGAACAGAACACAATGAAACAGTCATCAAAATAGTAATTGTGTAAGACATTTAGTGTTATTCTTCCTTACCACTGGAATTTCAAAAGGTCCTGTGGTTCTGGACAAAATTACTGTGGCCGAAGATTCTGATTCTCCTATGATAGCATGAATAGGTGAATGTCCATTGCATGTGTCCTCTGCTACAAACTCATGACCATTCATCAATGCCATAGTTGAATTCATAGAAGCCAGTCTGGAACCACAGTTATCATAGATTTGGTAGCCAATAGAAACATTTGGGAGCAAACTTTCACTTCTGTTAATTTCCTCAATGGCAAAGATCATAATCTGGGCCATCCGGAAATCTCGTAGATTTACACTATGAAAGCATTGGAAAATTATATATATTCATTACAAAAATCTGTTAATAAATGCATTAATAAATGCTATTGATATATACTTGCTATTGATATATACTTTTATTATGTAATATTTTCTAATGTTTCTCAAAGTTTTCAATATGACAAACCTGGAGCATGACAGAGGCCGAGATTTTTCTGTAAACTCAAATGAAGACAATGTTAATTTACTGTGGACTGCAAAAATTCCTCCAATAGTTATGTCTCCGCCCTTGGAAAGCAGTGGGTACATGGGGTCTCCCATCATTCGGCAAAGTGTGTTTACCTTTGCCTCAAAGTTATGGAAAAGCAGGAGTGTGTAAAAAAAGAAAAGCATCCCAAAGATTGAGCTCCACTGCACCTACCAATGCAAATGAAATGATACAGTATTTGCACTTTTATGGACATAATTAATATGGATGAATGATTTTGTACACAGCCAATTAATGCATAGGGTGTAAAGGGGAAATGAAATGGAAAATCAAAGTATTCTTGATACTTACACATAGAAGAGTTTGCTGTACAATAAGAACGTTCTCCAAATTTTAGAATTCAAAACCAGTTGTGTAAAGTATTTGAGTAAATGTAATTATTAGTTATTGTACTTAAGTATGTTTTGGCTACTTAGTAGTGTCACTTAGTTTTAAAGGTATTAGCAACATTTACTCAATAATTTTGTGATGAGTAATGCAATTACTGCATGACACTTTTTTTTCTGCAGCAGTTTATTTCTGTTACAAACGTAGTGATATTGCCATCTACAGGGCACTGAAGATACTATATCTTGTGCGTTTTGTCCTTGTTTACCCAAACTTGTCAACAAGGCTATTTCATGCAAATGTGGTGCATTAGCAGGTAGTTGTGAACCATGGGTGTTTTTTATATGAATCAAAATAAGGAACATATTATTGAACTTTGATTACTGCCTTAATCTTTTACACAACTGAGAATATCTACATTTTATAAAAGTCACCTGTTCATTTCAGCGAATGAAGAACAACTATACTCATGAAATTGATTAATCAGTAGATGGTAGACATTGATCTATATATTTTGAGGTGTTCAGTCTTTTAGAACATAAACATCTGATTGCTCTCCTCACAGATCGACTGTTTCCTGAATTTCACTGGCATGTCTCTTAGGTGTTGAGGGCGTTGAGCCTACATTAAAGCTGCAGTCCGTAACTCATTTTGGTTAAAAATGATCTGAAATCAATTTTTGACCAAGTACATAACCAGCAAGTGTTCAAAATTATCTCCTTACCTTAGCCCGATTCACAACGGTAAGCTTGTAACGATGCTTTCTAATTTGAGTGGTACTGGTGAGTTTTCGCGGGACCTACAATCATGCCATCTTTCATCTTTGTGTCATTACATCACATCTGTAAACATAAAGAAAGAGTCTTGGCTAGTAGGCGATATCGCATGTGAAGGTGCTGTAGGTGGCGGATCATGTATAGCCTTTTTTTCACAGCAGCTGGAATAATTAAATTTATCATTTTGATGGTGGATTGAAATCCAGAAAGGATTGTGTTAATGAAACACATTTAAGTGACTGAAATTAGATTATATTCCAGTTTTAAATGTGTATCTAATTAAATGTGGGGTTACACAAAATTTGTATTTCAAAAAGAACCAGTTCTAAGGAAAACAGATTTGCTTTTTGGGTAAAATAACAATTTCTATATATGAAATTCAAAAGGTATAACAATTAGAGAATTGACTACTGAAATTTAAATCTACAGGTAATGCTAATGCACGCTACACATAGTTAAACCAATGCTGATGTTGTTAACATGCACAGCCCACATAAACATGCACAGCCCACGTAAAGATGATAATTCTGTAAATAACTGCAGTTGCAGGTTTCAAACAGAGATAGCAACAGAGGCAAAAGTTATGGACGGCAGCTTTAAGTATGAGTAAAATACTGTTAATATCAGATACTTTAAGGCCTGGTCTTGCAGACGAGGCTTAGACTAAGCCAGGATTAAGCCATAGTTCAATTAGGACATTTAAGTAATTTTTATAAACGTGCCTTTGAAAAAAAACATTACTGGTATACATATTGAGACAAAAGAAAAATCACTGATATATATTAACATCAGTCAGTGCAAGTTTCTTTCAGTTGAAACAGGTCATACTTACATTTTAGTTTACGACTCATCTTAAGCCTTGTCTGTGCAACCGGGGGTAAGACTTTTACTCAAGTCATATTGGCATTGGTGACTTGTAACTTGTAATGGAGTTATTTTTGCTTTATGGTATCTGTACCACTCAAGTATGGTTTTCAGGTACTCTTTACACCTCTGCTCTAAACTAACTCTGCAGTTTAAAATCTGAATTATTCTTATTCTTCACTTTGTGATTTAGTCTATTAAAAACATTTAGGATCATAAAAATAATCTACACCACACAAAGAGTGCTGTTTTTATTCCAGATATCGGCATGATAACAAATGTAATATTGATTTTTTGCAAGTGTAATGAAGTTATCATGAAGTGACTTACATTTTAGACACAATATTGCCTGTTTTGCTCAAAGATCTAGCTCTGTTTTGCATCTCTGAGCAACACAGGTTTCCTTATTAAATGAATCAGCTTTTGTAATAAATCTGTTGAATAAATGATTCAGTGACTCACTCATTTGCACAGTCAAATGTTTCGTTCCTGAATAAACCAGCTGTTTAAATAAATTGTTCCTTTTTTTTCATATTTTAAACAATTTCAAATATTGGTATTCAAAGTTTTATGTTTAAAACAAAGCATTATTTATGCATTTGTAACTGCAGGTTTTGCAACATGCATCCATGTCCTATCTGAATTAATTAAACTGTAAATGCATCTAAACGCCACTGATTCCAGCAATGTTTCTTATGTTGGAATGAAAGAGACTAAGTACTGGATGAAGTGCTTCTTATGCTTACCCAAAGATACAAAATGGAAGAAAGAGTTGAAACTGAACACAGTCTTGCTGCTCAAACTGTGCATTTTTTAATATTTAGTTGCTCCTTTTCCATTTTACTATCAATACTTAAGTGCATTTGATATATATTGTGGCGGTGAAGAAAAGGGGGAAATGCAAAATTGAAACCAAAACAACTGTCATGACCGCCAGCGAATAGGAACGGGAGTCTAATTTGGAAAGGAAGTGATGTAGCTGCATATATAGTGGAGTAGAATCACCATATGAGGAAGTTTTTTCCAAGAAGGAAGATCAACGGGTCAAGTCGCGGGTGTCTAGCGTGAAGTTTACACTGTTTCCTCTGAGCGCACATTCACGCACTGTGTAATGCTGGAGCGATCGCCGGAGGATTTAACAGAAATCGATGTCCGAGCGGCAGGACCAGCGCAGAGGCGTGTGTTGTTTTAGGAGCCGTGGAGAAGTGTATTTACCTGGATGCTGTTTGTTCCTTGGAGAAGATCTTCCTCCATTTGCTGTTTGGAAAACTTTCACCCCGAAGTCCACGAGCGGCCGGTCGGATGGCTCATGGCTTGCCGTAAACACACATACATGTTCACCAACACCACATTCACCCACGCACACCATAATGTATAACTCCCCTTAATAGAACTGGACTATCGAAACTGCCGATCTGAATACAGTTTTAGACTGGAGCCCGCGGTCGCCGCAGTACTATGAATTATCTATAGTGGTTTTTTTTACGATGATTTTTTTTTTTTTTCTTTTTTTCTTTGAATGATTAAGGTGTAATGCGAAAACACCTCCGTGTGAATTAATCATTTGGTGTTATTTTTTTTTTATTTTTTTTTCCCTCCTCATGTGAAAAATACATTTGAACTGAACTGAAAACGTTTCTTTCTCTGTGCATTCATTTCCTAATTTATGTATTATAATCCCATGCCATAGTGATAGGGTATGTAATAGGTGGCTTTTAGAGGCTATCTGGGACTCATTATTATTATTATTTTTTTATTTTTTTATTTTTTGGCAGGCTTATTCCTGTCTGGCGCCCGAATATTTTGAGTGGTAAACTCATTTTCTCTAAAACTGTTTATCTGGGTGCTGCCACCGTTACAATATAAACAGAAAGTTTATATATATATATATATATATATATATAAACTTTTTGTACTTGTATACTTTACTATACTATACTTTTTGTACTTTATACTTATAAACTTTACACAGACCAACTTCTATCATACTTTTCACAGACCAAAAATAGGAAATTAAATAATTAATTTAACAGTAAGTTACATCAGGTGTTTTTATTGTTGTTGAGAATAGTTAAACATTCACATGTTTTGACATTAACAGGATGTAGCTTCCAGCTGTTCCTTAATTAAAGTGTTTATTATTTCTGTTTTTATGTTTGTGGAGACTCATTATGACCTAGCTTCGGGGCAATTACAAATCACTGGAGCCTTTGCGTCAGCCTGTTTTTCAGGTTGCAACCTGTCACTGCCCTGAGGCTTTTTCTTTTTGTCACTTTGGTTTGACTCCCACCAACTGATTGCAAACAAAGGACAAAAAAAGTAAGTGAACAAATGCAGGGACAGCCAAAAGTGTAGCAGGCCACTAAGTTCTTTATTTCAGCCCTTCACAAGAGCCATGAAGATGTAAAACACTTGTGCAACATTAGTTGTTACAAATGGCTAACCGTTAACAAGAATACAGTAAAAAGTATCCCTATGTATATAAAAAACATCAACATATTTGTCTTTTATTTAACTTTATAATATATTAGCATTCTAAAAAAATTTAGTGATGTCACTCTGATGTTCCTCTTTATTCCGTTAATAAATTAATATTCCATATAATTTGAAACAACCACATTACTGTAGTTTATTTCTCAACAGGATTTGGATTAAATCTTTCCCATTACATGTTGCTTTGTATTTTGTTCAGGCTTAAGCAGGATGATATAAAATTTTGGTGCAAATATACAAAGTAATAACCCAAAGCTTGAGGCTAAAATGGCAAATATCTCCACAGCTACAGTCAATTTTCCAGGAGAGCTAACATAAGCTGGTATAAATGTAATCCATACAGCACAGAATATGAGCATACTGAATGTGATGAATTTGGCTTCATTAAAGTTATCAGGCAGTGTGCGAGCTAGAAACGCTAAAATAAAGCACAATACAGCCAGCAGGCCAATATAACACAGCACAGCAGAGAAACCTATTGTAGAACCCAGACTGCACTCAAGAATGATCTTTTCATTATAGTATTTCATATTTTTGTAGGGAAATGGAGGTGATATTGTTAACCAAAGCACACATATAAGAACCTGTATTAGTGTAAAGGCAAGAACACTGAGTCGTTGTTGTGCAGGCCCAAACCATTTCATGACATTACTTCCTGGAAGTGTAGCTTTGAAGGCCATTAACACCACTATTGTTTTCCCTAGAACACAGGAGATGCAAAGGACAAAGGTGATCCCAAATGCTGTATGACGCAACATACAGGACCACTCAGTGGGCCGACCAATGAAAGTAAGTGAACAGAGAAAACACAGAGACAATGAGAAGAGCAACAGGAAGCTCAGCTCTGAGTTGTTGGCTTTTACTATGGGGGTGTCTTTCTTATTGTAAAACAAGATGGCCACAAGCACAGTTAATCCTGCTCCAAACAGTGAAAAAAAGACTAGTACTACACCCATAATTTCTGTGAATGACAGAAACTCTATAGCCTTTAACACACATTTATTTTTCTCAGCATTAGACCAGTATTCCCCTGGACACTGCTTGCAGTTATTTGAATCTGGAAAGGAAGTTGTTTTCACTATAGTTAGAAGACAAAAGGAAATGTATTATTATTATTATTATTATTTTATTATTATTATTATTATTATTACTACAATTCATTTGATAGAAAAACTGCACCCTGAAAAGTAAAAGAAGAATGCAAAAGGAGCAACTAACTAATTTTCTTTGAAATTGTGAGATGGGCTGAATATTACCTGTCTCATTACTGATTTCTCCTTCTGCACATGGAATGCAGTCATAACAGCAGACAGGTCTTCCTTTCTGTGTAGCCCTTCTTGTGCCTGGAAGACAGCTGTCACTGCACACAGACCTTGGCTTCTGCATAGAAACGTTATACTAATATACACATACAGACTATTGCAGCTTTAAAACATCAAATATATAAACATCAAAGCTATAGTAATCTGCTGTATTGTGAATATATTTTAAAAATTATGTAATGTTATTAAAAATTTAACAGTTTTATTAAGACTGCTCAGCACGGTAGCCTGTTGTCTCATTGGTCAAAGTCCTCTAAGTCTTGATCAGGCCTGACTGCCACTCGGTTTTAATGCTCTAAATTTCCAGTGCCACAAACAAACTTTGTTGACAGGTTTGCAGTTTACCTCGAGCTGTCCTCCAGCCCAGATTATGCTGTCAATGTTGAGCACAAAGCGCTGATCAAGGGGCAGTGAGGCATCATAGTATCCCACTGGTTTAAACTGAATTGATCCATCAGAGTCCTGCTGCCAGTTTACAACTTCATATTGGGCTACTGTGGCACCAGTGCTGTCAAACCACACACGATCTCCCATCTTTACAGTGAAATTGACATTTTTCAGAGCTTCAACCACCTAGCAAAAATACAGATTTAGAATGTTGACAAAGAGCTACAACATAAACAGGTTAGACTCATGCTCTCTATATATCAATATTTTTTTTTCCTGATATAACAGATGAATAGATAGATAGATAGATAGATAGATAGATACCTCCTGTGGTTGTATTGTTATGTTTTGCTTGCAGCCTTCATGTTCTTTGCATTTGAGAAGACTATGTAGTGAATGAGCCACAGCATAAACCGCTTTGTACACATTACTTGCATATCTTTGTTCAGGCACATCTTCATTGTAGTTTTCCAGCACAAGCAGATCCTGATATCTGCTGCAACTTAATTCAGTTTCAGAAGAATTCTTCTGTGAACAGGGAAAAGCTGTTTTCCAGAATGCTTTCAGAACATAATCTGCAAAACCTCTGATATTGATTTTTCTAACTGCAAACCCCAGTGACCCTCCCAGCACACGGAAACTGTTTGGAGTTATCATACTGCTTGCTGTTATCCATGCCTCCACGCCAATTACCTGGAGGCCTGTAATGTTTTGAATACTTAACTGATCAAGTAGATTGTTCATCTCAAAACTGGTAAGAAATGCAACAATCACTTTTGCAGTGCCTTTTTTTATTGTGTCTACTACGATTTTTAGTTTTTCAGTCTCTGTTCTCTGGAATTTCACAGAGTACTCCACACAAATGCTCTCTTCCTGGGCTATATTCAGAAATATGGCCATTCCATAGTTTCCATAGTCATTGTCACTGTTCACAGCTCCCACCCAGGACCAGCCAAAGTATTTGACCATGTATGCAAGTGCTCTGCTCTGGTGATAATCACTAGCAATAGTCCTAAAGACAGAGGGGTAATATTTTCTATTACTGAGACATTCACATGTGGCTGAGTGACTTATCTGTGGGGGTTGGGGAACAAAACAAAAAAAAAAAAAACATTTGAAACAGTTATACAGTAATGTGCATGGAGATCAAACATTTACTTTTATCTCTCCTTACCACTGGAATTTTAAAAGATCCTGTTGTTCTGGACAGAATCACAGTGGCAGAAGACTGTGGTTCCCCTATGATAGCATGTACAGAGGACCGTCCATTACATGTCTCCCCTGCTGCAAACTCTGGTCCATTCATCAGTGCCATAGTTGCACTCATAGAAACCAGTCTTGAACCACAGCTATCAAAAATTCTGTAGCCAATAGAAACATTTGGGAGCAAAATTTCACTTTTGTTAATTTCGTCTATGGCAAAGTTCATTGTTTGAATCATCCTAAAATCTTGTAGATTCACACTGTGAAAACATTAAACAAAGTTAACAAATAAACAGATATAAAGTTGAAGGTATTTGTTATCCTTTGACTTCTTCTCATGTTTTCCATACCAAAAACGCCATAACTTTCCGGATGTCTGCATTAAATACATTGAAAACTTTATAGGGCAGACAATGTAACTAACCTGGAGCATGACAGAAGCTGAGGTTTTTGTGTAAATTCAAATGAAGATAATGCTAGTTTACTGTGTATTGCCAAAATTGCTCCAATAGTTATGTCTCCGTCCTTGGAAAACAGGGGGTACGTAGGGTCTCCCATTATTCTGCAAATATTTTTTTCTGCCTTCACATTAAGGTGATAGAAAAGCAGGAGTGTGTAAAGAAAGAGAAACATCCCAGTGATTGCGCTAAACTGCGACTGCCAAATTCAAATGACCTGATAAATGTTTTTCACTTTTATAGGCATAATTAATATGGATAATTTTTTGTAGACATTGCCAGTGACATCATAGGGCAGGACATGAGTCAGGTTGAGCAGGAGTGTAATACAGTGCATGCATAATTATTAGGCAAGTTGATATTCTGATATTTTTTTTTTTCCAAGCACATTTTACCAATTCCAAACTACATCAATCTTAACTATTAATAATTTTGTATTTCATCATTTATGAGTGATATATAATTGTCCATGAAGGCTGGAAGTGAAAAACGCCTTGTATTTAGGTGTGCATAATTGTTAAGCAGGTTTTCTTTTACAGATTAAAAAAAATAAATAAATAAAAAATCCCCAAAAAAAGAAAAAGAAAGAGATTTATATCAGAAAGAAAGTCAAAAATAATAGATGCTCATGAGAAGAATGCAATACTAATGCAATACTAGCATTTGCAAAGTTAAGGCCTGACCATTGGACAGCGAAATACTCACTGGGTCAGCACAGTCAGAAAAAACAGGTGATCTATCAGATCACAATATCAGCTTGCCTAATAATTACGCATGCACTGTAGAGTCAAGCTAATTTTAAAGACTCTGATGTTATCAAACTATCAGAAGGTAGCAAAACTGTAACCACTTTAATTTGCATTTTTTGATATGATTTTCATTACTCTGTTTCCAGTAAAGTGTATGAGAGCCTACCCAGTTCAATACTTAATACATATTCGTTGTTTCGTTTCTTTGCTTGTATGCTGTCAGGATTATGGACCTGTTTTGGTGTGTTTTCCCTCTCCATGTGCTCCCAGTGACCTAGTTTCTCCCTTGTCTAATTAGTCATTCCGTTCACCTGTGTTTCCCTTATTATCCTTATTAGTTCCTAGTTACTTAAGCCCCGTGTTACTTAAGGATTTGTTACCAAGTCTGTTGTTGCCAGTCTGTTTTAGGCCCAACACAATCCACGATTTTGTGTTCAAAGGGCTCACCAATCACAGGAATTGGGACCAATGGCGCGGGAGGAATAACCTGATTTGGTTTCTTCATGTTTTGAAATGTAGAGCACGTTCGACAATAAGCTATAATGTCCTTTTTCAACCTAGGCCAAAAAAAATGGCGCAGAACACAATTATATGTCTTTGTAATGCCTTTGTAAGTGTCCTGACATAGCATGATCATGAGCAAATGAAAGAACGTATGAACAATACTCAACAGGAACTACTAACCTTCTCATTTCTTGCTTCCTGACTCCTGCATTTTCCTGCACTGATAACATCATCGTCGGTACACATAAACGTGTCATCCAAAGTAAATTCTGTCCCCATCTTCCTTGTCTGGGCATGAGTTAACACACAAGCTGGAAAAGCCTCAGGATACTCATGAGTCAATTTTTCTGTAACAGAAGTGATAACAGGTCTGTCCAACACTTCCAATACAGGTAACATTCTGCCCCCAGCCAGGTACTGCAATGCAGGTCGTACACCCACATTCACAAATCCAGTAATCAACTCTGTCTGTAAATGTACACGATGCAATGGCACCTACACTACTTCCATACGGATACCTTGCACTAGAATACTGGAACCAAGATAGGAGTCCTCGGAGAACAGTAAAACATCTCCACGTATAAACGAGCGAGCTGCTCCAGTGTCCCGCAGCACCCGCACTCCAAATTGATCAGCAGGCTAAACACTGAAATACACAAAGCCTTCAAACATGAATGTTTCATAAGCAGTATCAGTTGGAACTGACAGCATTTTAACCAAACCAACAGGCTGTGCACCAGAACAATTGTGCTGCTTTTTCTTCAACATCCCACAGTCTGCAATTACATGGCCTAGCTTGTGGCAGTAAAAACATTCACATTTTTCTCTGGGCTGTTCTACTTTTATTTTGGACAGAACGGTAAGCAGTGAAATGCCAGCAGAACTGTTTTTGTCGCCACCACACATGGAACTAAACACACTTATGCCTTAAGGAAAACTCGTCTGCCAACACAGCAGCAGTGGACAACTGTGTCACCTGCTGTTCATTTAAATACAAAACAATTTGTTCAGGCACGCACTTTTTTAAAATCTTTGAGGAGCATTAATTCGCGCAAGGAAGAAGAATCATTAACCTGACTCGAAGCACACCATTTATCAAACAACACTCCCTTTTTACGTGCAAATTCAACAAAGGTCTGATTACCACTCTTCCTGTGGTTTCTGAATTTCTGCCAGTAAGTTTCAGGCACCAATTCATACGCACGCAAAGTAGCTGCTTTCAGGGTCTCATATTGTAAGCTATCTTACAAAAACTACGTAGAAAACACTTCCATAGCTTTCCGTACTAGTCTACACTGCAAAAGCAATGACCAAACTTCTTTTGGCCAGTTTAATGACGCAGCAGTTCTCTCAAAGAAACTAAAATAACTGTCGACTTCCATCTCTCTAAACAGCAGCACTAATGAAATGTTTTTACTCATATCAAAAGCAGAGGTAGGCGAAACACACTCTGTTGTATCTTTGCTCGCTGAGCCAGAAGTAGACGCTGACTCACGGCTTTGATCTGCTACTCTACCCAAAGCAGGCAAACTGAAAACTTTGTGTTCTACAAGCAGGGGCGTTGCTAGGGTCAGAAGAGATAAGGGGCCCCTAAGAAGTACCCCCCCCCACCCCCCCCCCAAAAAAAAACCAGCCCTACTTCACCCCGCTGCCTCCCACCAACTCATAGATT